>JBBBDQ010001313.1:2607500-3075000 GCA_037127315.1 Ascarosepion bandense
TGGTGATCATGTCTCGTATGAGATATGACTGACTGGGCAGAAGATGATCCCGCACCTTATTTATTGAATGACCCTCGTAGAAGTCCTTATACCGAAAAATTCATCTTATTTATTTGATGACCCTCGTAGAAGTCCATATACCGAAAAATTCACCTTCTTTATTTAATGACCCTCATCGAAGTACTTATACTGAAACATTCACCTTATTTATTGAATGACCCTCGTAGAAATACTTTTACCGAAACATTCACCTTCTTTATTGAATGACCCTCGTAGAAGTACTTATACCGATAAATTCACCTTAGTTATTGAATGACCCTCGTAGAAGTACTTATACCGATAAATTCACCTTATTTATTGAATGACCCTCGTAGAAGTACTTATACCGAAAAATTCACATTCTTTATTGAATGACCCCCATAGAAGTTCTTATACCGAAAAATTCAACTTATTTATTGAATAACCCTCGTAGAAGTCCTTATACCGAAAAATTCACCTTATTTATTGAATGACCCCTCATAGAAGTTTTTATACCAATAAATTCACCTTAGTTATTGAATGGCCCTCATAGAAGTACTTATACCGATAAATTCACCTTCTTTATTGAATGACCCCCATAGAAGTACTTATACCAATAAATTCACCTTAGTTATTGAATGACCCTCGTAGAAGTACTTATACCGAAAAATTCACCTTATTCATTGAATGACCCTCGTAGAAGTCCTTATACCGAAAAATTCACCTTAGTTATTGAATGACCCTTGTTTACATTTACCACGTTTAATAAGCTGTATATCTCTGAACTGATAGAATTTTTTTGATTATGCGTAAGAGAAAGAAACCTTAGAATATGAAAAAAAATCAAGCCACATTTAAAAATAAAGATTGATTATATTTTTAATTTAATCATTAAATATCACAACTACGTCAGAGAATCGCCATCATGTTTATCTCTTTCATTAGACGAAGCGATTTCCCCAAACGTTTTCTGAATGAAGACTAAAGCGTAGATGTCAGTGGAACGAAGCCAAGGCAATGTTGGTAATGACGTCATTCACAAAGCCACACCATCAATGTGTAGATCGTATCAGATGAGATCGTGTATATACTCGTGTATAAACCGAGAAATATTTGACAAAAAAATCGATGACAAAATGGTGATAGGTGTGGTATGATCCATTTTTCTCATTTTCCACATCATTTGATCTGCCCTGAATACATATATTCTGGAGAAATCTGCTTGTATTCAGAGTTTATTAAAGCTTACATTTGAGCCAATATGAATTCTCTAACAATTCTACTACAAGTTAATGAAGACTCGTATTGTAATTTTTAAGACTATTTACATTTTTCGGACATTTCTCCTTATCTTTTATGCTATATTCTCGACACTTCGACCGTTGTACGCGCCGACTTTCTTTAGCTGAGTGGAATTTTCAAACGTAGATTTTTCTAGTTCCACAAGCCATGCCTCTTCCAGACATATCAGTATCAGTTATCACTCTTTAACTCGACTCTTTAAGTTAATCGAATATTACAGGTATTGAACTCACTCTTCTTTGGGTCAAGTCACTGGATCCAACCAACGCTTTTATCTACTGGGTCATATGACTTTGAATGCATGAAATTTTGGGTCTTATGACCATAATGTTTCAGCAACCATTTTTACCAGAACTCATATTACAATCTGGGTTGTTTATAATTGTTTGTTTTCTTATTCTCTCTAGCACTCCGTATTACTGGTTCCCATATTGTATTAATTTCTATGCTTGGCTTACTTAAAAAATTTATGTGGCCTAGCGTATGCGCTGATTCCTTAATTTTTCGTATTTTCTAGTGGTGTTCTCTATTTATTATTTCAGTTTTTCAAACTCAGCGATGATCTCACTTTTCTCTTGATATGTGGTCAGCTACGCCTGATTTTTCTATTTCCCCTCATGTTACGACCATGCGGTGTTCTTGTAATCTTATCTTAAGGAGGCTGCCCATTTCTTACCGCAGCTGCATGGGATGGCGTACACTCAGTTCTTAATCATGTTCTACTTTATGCGAGATCTTACTCGGAAGAAGTATCTGCAAAGTGTCGAACCAATTTTGAAGGTCGTCCTGATGTTATATGAACCACAGAACATTTGTATTTTTCCGATAATATTTTCGCATAGGGTAGGCAGACCGAGGTCGTTTTCTGGCTATTGTTATCTTTTTACACCTTTCCATCCGTGTTTTTTGTTGTACCTGTTTGGTCTTAATTGAGTAGTGAGATTGGAACGACCTGGAGGCAACCCTGGACGATATGGAAGCTGTGGTCTACCAACACTACATGGCTCAACTCTCGGTGGTACCGACAAGAGCCAAAAGAATACAGGGTATTAGATTTGGGGACGACTAGGCCGCAGAAATTGATGGAATGTTGTCAGTGTTAACAGACAACCGCCATCGGGGCTCCACTCCTGTTTCCTGTTTGGATTTACTTCCATAGCCTTTTTCCGTGTTTGGTGAGCTATGACAACATGGCAGTAGAAAAATATTCTGCCCAGTCAGTCATGTTTCTAAAGAATCGTGAATCACGTACGGCAATTAAATGATTGACCGATCAGTAAAAACGATGATTGCGTTTCGCTACTGAAAATTGTCACTCCTAGTGTATTACTGAGTGATAACACGTGTAAGGTAAGCAGTTTTTATAAATTTTTTATCTGAAAAATGTTGAACCACTTTTGAAGGTCGTCCTGATGTTATAAAGACCACAGAACGTTTGTGTTTTCCCTATAATCCCTTCACATAGGGTAGGCAGACCGAGGCTGTTTTCTGGGTGTTGTTATCCTTTTGCGCCCTTCTATCCAAGTTTGTTGGAGCTGTTGTTATGTACCCCGGGTAGTTGTTACGTTGTAGGGTACTGATTTTACTGACCATTTCTTGTTTATATATATCTGGGTCGCCACTAATGATTTTACTCGATGTTGTAACCAGCGGACGATCTTTTTCTTTACACTATATGTATGTAAGAGTTGAAGTTGAAGTATTATCCGGTGAATGATGTATTGCGATATACGGATGGCTTGAACCCAGACTTTGTTTTCGACATTAGTACCTCCAGGAAGGTTAGTTTGATGTTCTTTTCATTCCTCATTGTGAACTGCGCCGATATTTTTATTGTGTTCACATGGTCCAAACATGTGGCTAGAGTTCACATGGTCCAAACATGTGGCCAGAGTATGAAGGTTTCATCTACATATTTCAGTCATAGATTTGAATTTAGTGATGTGGATTCTAATGCCATCTCTTTGAAGTATTATGAATATGGCAACAAAGATGACAACAGTCCAAACAATGTAAATAGTGTAAATGCAGTTTCGTTGTTATCCATTTTGATAATGGTTAATCTATTCCGTCTAGAGAAATTAACTATTGATCCCAACGCGTCTGACGCCGAACTAAATTATCGTCACTGGAGAAGACGTTTCAAAAACTTCGCAAGTAGCTTCTGCCAAAAAAGTTCTAATAAGCTGCACTACTTTACTAGATCTTCGTCGTGTAGTGTAAAAAACACGATGAATAATGATGAGGCGGGGGCAAAAGGTGCAGTGTGACGCTCGCTCGCCGGCAGGCCAGATTTCTTTCTTTTTTCTTTCTTCAGTCACCTCAAGGAAATGGATTTCAGGTTTCCTTTTCTCGGACCGTTACACAAGGCACTTGTGAAACAGACATTAACTGAACCGCTTCTCCTTCCTCTTTGTCAGTCTGACTGTCAATCCGCAACTTCGACACACACAATCCACCGGAAAAATCCGCACTGACAGCACCGCTGGCACCCGCTTTTTATGCCGTTCCCAGACGGCCCAAAATTTGCATGTGTGCAAATATCGTCTCGTTTTGAACGAGATAGGCACGCATAAATCGTGTCTTCAATAGCGACCATCTTTCTTTTTTGTTATTATCTTACAGGCAAGACACGTTCGCGCACGTTTTGAATTCCGAGGTAAGTCATGTCTTTCGTTACACGTCGCCAATTTGTTGTGGCGAAAAGTTGTAGTGACCAGTTTGGCTGGAAGTAAGACACGAAAAACAAGAAGATAGTTTCAAAACAGTGTATTAGTATAGCAAGAACATAGATACAAAGTAAATATTAGTAATAAGTAAATAGAAATAAGTAAGTCCAGACGGTACAGTCACGCTGCTTATTGCCTGACTAGCGGCTGGTTTTAACTGAGTACTAGCTGTCCTTAACTGCCGTCTCTACCTGCCTTTTTTGACTGCCTCCCGGAAGTCACGCAGGTAATTATATATAACAAGAGGAAGAGTCCTTTCTTCGTAGGAGGGTACCATTACAACAACCCTGGAGAGGAGCTACATAAGAAAATGAAATGAAATGTCTCTAGACACTTACTGTCTTCTTCTTATCTTTCTATGTGCCCTGTCCTTTCAGAATGCAGGCGATCATGGTTCTCCACGTCTCTCTATCTCTGGTGGCTCTTAGTATGTTTTCTCCTGTTACACCTCGCAACCCCCGTTCCGTCATCCACCTAATCAGGCCCCTCATATATGTTATTCCTGGAGCTCACTATTTATTTTATTTTCGTTACGATTCTTTCCAACACCTCATCGTTGCTCGTATGCTCGGTCCACGATATCCGCAGCATCCTTTTGTAGAACCACATTTCCGCTGCTTCAAGTTTTTTTCTCATCTTAGATGATATTGTCTAGCATTCACTGTCATATTGAAGAACTGACATCACATAGCAATCTAGCACTCTCTTCTTTGTTTCTAATTAAAATTTCCTGTGTCTTAGTACTTTACTCAGTTTCTGGAACGCGTTCTTTGCCATGTCAATTCGCCTTCTGATCTTTGTGTCGCACTTTCCATCTCCTGTTAGAACACTTCCTAGGTATTTAAATTTTTGTACTTGCTTGATTCTAGTATCCCCCAACTCTATTTGGCATTTTGGGTTGCTTTTTTTTACTGATGACCGTGGATTGAGTTTTCTTAAAGTTTATTTGTAGTCCATTTTTGTCACTCTCCACAGCTACCTTCTGTAGGAGGTCTTGTAGTGTTCTTTCCGTGTCTGCAATCAGCACTGTATCATCTGCATACCTTATGTTGTTCAAGTTGTGGCCTCTAATAACAAATCCTGGCGTGTCATCTAGGGCCCTCAAAACATTCTCGCTGTACAAGTTGAACAGATTTACTGTTTACCAGACATCAACTATCCTCAGATTCATTTGACGGATTCTATTAAGCCCTAAATTAGTTAATGACTGTTCATTTTCTTTGATATCAACGGAGAAAAATCGAGCCGAATTGATTCAGGATGATTTCAGAAACGGTCTTCGATTCCCGGATATCCGACAAAGAATACTTGAAACTAGCGCCTTAACCTTAAGGCAGTCCTATGACCAGGCAAGAGTACTAGATTTAGCAAAACAAAATGCTAACATATATGATACAAATGCAATAAAGTCAGAGAGCCCTTAAGTTATTTTGGCCCCAGCCATCGTATGAAAAACTAGGCTCACCAAAAAAAAAAAAAAAAAAAAAAAAAATTAGTCTTAATTAAACGCACATGGTTTTTTTTTTTCGGAGACAAGAGCCACGCAAGGCCATTATGCTCCGCTAGAATGGAGAAATGTTATACATTAGAAAATCAGGAAGGTTGGGCTTAATCTTTAGAAGTACAAAGAAGAATGAAACGGTATCTTGTTCGGTATCAGTAGATGCACTCGGCTGTCTATCAACTACAACGATAGAGATCATGGCTAACGAACAGCCGGTAAATGCACTGATTGAAACAGGGAGCGTAGGAAACTTTCTTAACAGAATCATTACGAAAGAAAATTCGTTGATGAACTACTTGTACCTAAGCAAAGTGGAGATGGCTAGCTCATCTCTTTCCATACAAGTACTGAGATACTGTTTGGTTGACCTCACAATAAAGGGTGCTTTATACCAAGGAGCAAGATATTTACTAATGAAGGATTTATGATGTGACTTAATATTAAGGCACAACATCTTGCGTCAACATTTGATTAGTAGAAATACATTTCGGAGGCTCTTTGAGTTTTTGTTT
This sequence comes from Ascarosepion bandense, assembly GCA_037127315.1. Taxonomy (NCBI): domain Eukaryota; kingdom Metazoa; phylum Mollusca; class Cephalopoda; order Sepiida; family Sepiidae; genus Ascarosepion; species Ascarosepion bandense. The sequence goes on from JBBBDQ010001313.1 coordinate 2,613,566, forward strand.
AACGGCATATGAACATCTCTGTGGGTTATTTAATGCCAAAATGTAGTGTTTTGAGGTATTTTTTAAATGTTCAGTTATAGTAAGAAGGTTGATTTAGTCCGATTTTGATTAAATGTTTTTTTTTTATTTTAGAAACTGCAAATGTCTTCTAATTTTCTATTCAAAAATGTATTACTGGTAATAATTTTTTTTCTTTCAAAATGTAACATGTCAATAAATTTTGTTTCCTTAAAAATGTGTTATGGCAATATTTCTTTAAAAATGTATTATTGGTCATATTTTTCATTCAAAAATGTATATTTTTCTATAAAAGTCTTTTTATACTTTAATAGTGTTTTGAGACCAGTTTGGGGGTTAACTATTTTCTCAGGGCTGGGACCTTAACAGGTGCTACCATTCCGGGTCAGGGTGAACCTGGGAACAATAGCAATAGTTCCAAGCTCCTCATAACATTCAAATCAGAGGCCTTGCTGCCGGGTGCAGTTTACCGTCATAATTAGGATCCTCAGCTCTAGGCTAGTTTTTAAATCTGCAGCCATGAGAATTCTGTACCCATCACTTTCAACAATCTAACAACAATTATAAACTGCTAGCTATTAAATCTATGCGACACTTTTTTTTAATCATCTCACCCCAAGCAAGGCATTCCACTGCCACTATTGCGCATGTAGAAGTAGAAGTAGTGGTTAGACATAGGAAATGTCAGGAGGAAGGTGACAGATGAGAAAGGATACAGAGGATCTTAAAAAATAATGGATGTTTTTTTTTTAATCATCTCACCCCAAGCAAGGCATTCCACTGCCACTATTGAGCATGGGGCTACATAGGGGAAGGTAAAGAGAAGGAGTGGTTAGACATAGGGAATGTCAGGAGGAAGGTGACAGATGAGTAAGGATAGCGAGGATGAGGGTTAGGCAGATGGGAAGAGTGTTTTTTTTTATCATCTCACCCCAAGCAAAGCATTCCACTGCCACTATTGCGCATGGGGCTACATAGGGAAAGTAAAGAGAAGGAGTGGTTAGACATAGGGAATGTCAGGAGGAAGGTGACAGATGAGTAAGGATAGCGAGGATGAGGGTTAGGCAGATGGGAAGAGTGTTTTTTTTTAATCACCTCACCCCAAGCAAGGCATTCCACTGCCACTATTGCGCATGGGGCTACATAGGGGAAGGTAAAGAGAAGGAGTGGTTAGACATAGGGAATGTCAGGAGGAAGGTGACAGATGGGTAAGGATAGCGAGGATGAGGGTTGGGTAGATGGGAAGAGTGTTTTTTTTAATCACCTCAACGCAAGCAAGGCATTCCACTGCCATTATTGCGCACGGGGCTACATAGGGGAAGGTAAATTGAAGGAGTGGTTAAACATAGGGAATGTCAGGAGGAAGGTGACAGATGAGTAAGGATAGCGAGGATGAGGGTTAGGCAGATGGGAAGAGTGTTTTTTTTTAATCACCTCACCCCAAGCAAGGCATTCCACTGCCACTATTGCATGGGGCTACATGGGGAAGGAGAAGGATGGTTAGGGGACATAGGGAATGTCGGAGGAATGACAGATGGGGTAAGGATAAAGGAGGAATGGAGGGTTGGGTAGGATTGGGAAGAGTGTTTTTTTTTAATCCCTCACCCCAACAAGGCATTCCACGGGCCACAATTGCATGGGGTACATAGGGGAAAGGAGGAAGTGGTTAGACATAGGGAATGCAGGAGGAAGGTGACAGATGGGTAAGGATAGCGAGGATGAGGGTTGGGTAGATGGGAAGAGTGTTTTTTTTTAATCACCTCACCCCAAGCAAGGCATTCCACTGCCACTATTGCGCATGGGGCTACATAGGGGAAGGTAAAGAGAAGGAGTGGTTAGACATAGGGAATGTCAGGAGGAAGGTGACAGATGAGGGTAAGGATAGCGAGGATGAGGGTTAGGGCAGATGGGAAGAGTGTTTTTTTTTAATCACCTCACCCCAAGCAAGGCATTCCACTGCCACTATTGCGCATGGGGCTACATAGGGGAAGGTAAATTGGAGGAGTGGTTAAACATAGGGAATGTCAGGAGGAAGGTGACAGATGAGTAAGGATAGCGAGGATGAGGGTTGGGTAGATAGGAAGAGTGTTTTTTTTTAATCACCTCACCCCAAGCAAGGCATTCCACTGCCACTATTGCGCATGGGGCTACATAGGGGAAGGTAAAGAGAAGGAGTGGTTAAACATAGGGAATGTCAGGAGGAAGGTGACAGATGGGTAAGGATAGCGAGGATGAGGGTTGGGTAGATGGGAAGAGTGTTTTTTTTTAATCACCTCACCCCAAGCAAGGCATTCCACTGCCACTATTGCGCATGGGGCTACATAGGGGAAGGTAAATTGAAGGAGTGGTTAAACATAGGGAATGTCAGGAGGAACGTGACAGATGAGTAAGGATAGCGAGGATGAGGGTTGGGTATATGGGAAGAGTGTTTTTTTTTAATCACCTCACCCCAAGCAAGGCATTCCACTGCCACTATTGCGCATGGGGCTACATAGGGGAAGGTAAAGAGAAGGAGTGGTTAGACATAGGGAATGTCAGGAGGAAGGTGACAGATGGGTAAGGATAGCGAGGATGAGGGTTGGGTAGATGGGAAGAGTGTTTTTTTATCATCTCACCCCAAGCAAAGCATTCCACTGCCACTATTGAGCATGGGGCTACATAGGGAAAGTAAAGAGAAGGAGTGGTTAGACATAGGGAATGTCAAGGAGGAAGGTGACAGATGAGTAAGGATAGCGAGGATGAGGATTGGGTAGATGGGAAGAGTGTTTTTTTTTTTAATCACCTCACCCCAAGCAAGGCATTCCACTGCCACTATTGCGCATGGGGCTACATAGGGGAAGGTAAAGAGAAGGAGTGGTTAGACATAGGGAATGTCAGGAGAAAGGTGACAGATGAGTAAGGATAGCGAGGATGAGGATTGGGTAGATGGGAAGAGTGTTTTTTTTAATCACCTCACCCCAGCCAAGCATCCCACTGCCACTATTGCGCATGGGGCTACATAGGGGAAGGTAAAGAGAAGGAGTGGTTAGACATTGGGAATGTCAGGAGGAAGGTGACAGATGAGTAAGGATAGCGAGGATGAGGGTTGGGCAGATGGGAAAAGTGTTTGATAGAATGGGAGCAGGTTAGTGTGTTAGGAGGTGTCTATTGACCTTAAATTTAAACTCCTGGAGATTGTAGCCGTCGGGGAAGCAATCGTTTGGAAGAGAATTCCACAGTCGGGAAGTGCGAGGAAAGAACTGTTGGAGTAGAAGTTACGGCTGCATTTTATCGGTTTCACTGTAAAAGGGTGGGATCTAGTTGCTAATCTAGTATCTCGTTCAAATTCGTATATAGGGGGCACTAGTGATCTAAGTTCATCGGAGCAGAAGCCGTGAAAGTATTTATAGAAGAGACACAGGGAAGCCACGTCGCGCCGGTGGGAGAGAGACTGCAGGCGATCTGCCAAGTCGGTATCTATCACATTACAGACCCTCCTCTGAACCTTATCGAGAAGCCCGAGGAGAACAGCAGGGGCATCCGACCAGATATGGCAGCAGTATTCAATATTTCATAATAATTACTTAAAAGTAATTGTTTATCTTCTTCTATGTGCCTCTTAGCAGGCCTTCTGCTTTTACACCATGCAACCGTCGTTCTGTCATCCACCTGATCAGGTCTTTCAAAATTGTTATCCACTGCTTTCCCCGGTCCCTTTTCCCCTCTATCTGGCCTATTAGTATCAAGTTCTTCAAGCCCTCTTTCCTCATTGCATGTCCCAGAAACTTCAGCTGTCTCTTTCTGATGCTCAGTATTAATTTCCTTTTCATTTCCATCATTTCTAAAACCTCATCATTTCTCATATTCTCAATCCATTAAATTCGCAGCATCCTTCTGTAGAACCACATTTCAGTTGCTTCAAATTTTTCCTTCATCTTTGATGATATTCTCCAGCATTCACTGCCATATTGAAGAACTGACATCACATTGCAATCCAGTACTCTCTTCTTTGTTTCTAGCGAAATTGTCCTGTTTCTTAATACTTTACTCAACTTCTGGAATGCTTCCTTCGCCATGCCAATTCGCCTTCGGATCTCTGTGTCGCCTTTTTCGTCTTCTGTTATAACACTTCTTAGGTATTTAAATTTTTGTACCTGCTTGATTTTAGTATCCCCGACCTGTATTTGGCATATTGGGCTGCCCTTTTTTACTGATGACCATGCATTCGGTTTTCTTGCGGTTTATTTGTAGTCTTTTCTTGTCACTCTCTTCAGCTACCTTCTGTAGGAGGTCTTGTAGTTTTCTTTCTCTGTCTGCTATCGGCACTGTATCATCTGCGTACCTTATATTGTTTCAAATGTGGCCTCTGATGACGAATCTTGACATAACTATTAGGGTCCTCAAGAATAGTATCGCTGTACAAGTTGAATAGATCCGGTGAAAAGACACCTCCTTGTCTTACGCCTCTTTCAGTCTTTGAATAACTGCTGAATTTATAGTTCTTTCTTACAGATTAAAAATCAATCGCATTCATGTGTAACGTGAAAACGACCAGCAAAATAAAAAATGAGAAAAATAGCCAAGAGGATGGAACTCTCGAGGTACTTGTTCACCATAACACGCCGCTTCGGTGAAGACAACGCAGCTGTCGACGTCGTCTCTTGTGTATGCAGTTCGGATACAAGCAAAGAAGAATGAAAGAGATTGCATAGAGACTTGTGGCACCCAGTTATTACAGGCATGGCGTACATGACGAAAATCAGAAACTTTCCCTACACAGTAGAGGATGTGAAAGCGGTTACCAACTCATGTAGGACTTGCACTGAAAATAAATCCAGGTCCTAACAGCAGCAAGGTCACTCAACACTACGATGGAATCGCACTGATTTTTAAAGGTCCGCTTTTGTCAAGATCTCGCAGCAAATACATATTTACAATAATTGACGAATATTAGCGAATTTCTTTTGCGATACCGTGCCCTGATGTACCCTCTAGAACTGTCACACAAGCACTTTTGTCTACTTTTTGCCGTTTTCGGGCAACCCGCGTATATTCATTCGGATAGAGGAGCTACGTTTATATCTGAATACGTACGGAGAATTCTACAAGAGAAACGAGTAAGTAGAACACCATATAATCCTCAAGGCAATGGCCAGTGCGAAAGATATAATGGAATAATTTGGAAAACTGTTGAATTAGCAGCTGCTGATAAAGGGGAACCCGTAAATAATTACTTCCAGTCTCCCTGCATGCTATTAGAACCCTGCTATGCACAACGACTAACGTAACCTCACTCTTCTACTCCAACAGTTTCTTTTCACGCACTTTCCGTTCGTGGAACTCCATTCCGTTTACTTACTTACCTGACAGCTACAAACTCCAAAAATTTAGATGCAACGTCAACTTCCATCTATCTTCTTGAATCCTGTTCATCTTTTATCTTTTCAATGCCCCCTGTACCCAGCCTTTTCTCTCACTGTAAACCCCTGCGCACCTGTGGCGGTCCCACCTTGCTTGGGTTAAAATTATTTTAAAAAATAGTAAATTTGTTAAAACTGAGACGTACGCCGATATATTTGATGTGTTTCTGTTGTGGCGGACTTACCCATTAACATGGTAATGGACTAACCCAACCTGTATATATACCATGTGACTAGTAGTCATCAGGAAGCACCAGACAGACACTCGTAGAGTGGCTTACCGAACAGAGACTTTGTGATATCCAACACCGCTTGATCGTCAGCTAGACGAACAAGCTGGCTTATAGTACCTTTACCGTATTTTGTTAATACAATTGTTTACACTAATACCATGTCCCTGTTTTTATTTGTGACCCCTTAAAAAAGGGTTACAACAGTTTCGTTCTTATTAATTATTCGCTGTAAAATGACCACAACGAAAATGGTAGAAGTAATTCCGAATTAACTTATTCTCGTACTAACGAGATTTAAATGCAAAATATGCACTCTGAAGTTTCTTTCCTCCTTTCATAGTCACATGTGCGAGTTGCCTTTTTCATCTCATCTTCATTAGAGAACCTCTGTTCTGTGAGCATCTTCTTCATGGCTCCAGGTTAAATTTTGACGGTAACAGGTGAGAACTGCGAGGTGTATGAATCAAATTCCAACCTTGTCCCGGGATTACTTTTCTACTCCATAAGCTGTTGTGAATATTTGCATTGTCGTAATACAAAAGCACATCACTCATCTTCAAATAGAACCTAGCTATATGAAGCCTGGATTTGAATTTTGACAATTTGATTGCGGTTTAATAGGACGGCTAACTAATCCCCAGTGCAGAAGCCTACTTAGGCACATTTTGTATTTATTCAGTACCCATAGACCCATGCTGTGATTTATACTGTGTTTATGCTGAGCAGATCTTAGTTACAGTTCCTGGGAGAATGTGCGTGTGAACGTCTACGCCTATATCGTATTGAATATACCGGTTTCCGTCCGATCACCGAAGTTAAGCAAGATCGAGCCTGGTCAGTACTTAAATGGGTGACCATTTGGGAATACCAGGTGCTGTCAACGTAAGGACCAAAAATGGTCCACCGGTCCTCCAGGTTTGGGGGTTGGGTGCAGGGCTAACAACCATGCCCTGTAAAAAACAGTTTGTTACAGAAACAGCAACAAAAAAGTTACTTCCCTATGCACCAACTGGGTGCGATGGATAAATGATGATGATGATGAACAGTGCGAACAGCATACTCAAACCCTCGGTTATGATGACTTGTCACTTGGTGCTAGCACAATCATCAACTGCTCCCAAAGGGTTCCGTTTATCCGATTTCACCCACAAGTTTCGGATCAACCCGTGGTATTGTTTTCAGGCACTTTCCAAAGGTTCCGCACGCTAGAATCCCCTCCTCTAGACCCTTAACATGAAAAAGTAAACTCCCTGACAAATCAACCATATTGAAATTCGAACCCGGGTCTAAAAGCTAACGTCCTAACTAGTCAGCCACCTGCCCATATGGATTTTGATTATACGATGTAAGTCGAAAAGAAAAACTGAAATTTTCCGAACGTTTTTAAATTATCTCAGATACAGTCAGTTAAGTGCCATACGTGATACACGCTTGGGCGATCATGTTTCGAAAGAGACATGACTGACTGGGCAGAAGATTATCCCGCAGTAGCTTGCCATTTCTTTTTGTGGGAGATTTGTTGCAAGCCAACGCTATAGAACCTCGTATGTCCTGTTATTTAACCCATAACTGGAGGGAAGAGACAGATTAATACCTTTACCAAGGGTATTTGCGTGTCCCAGAATTCTCGTTCCGATTCGATATTCACTGTACTACAACACACACCCATTCCAATATTTAATCTCTGACGAAGCGTTTTTTTTATTTTGCGCTCTCATTAATAGTGTTTTGCTTTACACACACACACACACACACACACACACACACACACACACACACACACACACAAAAACCCTACTTTATTGCCTTGTTTGGAGTGAAAATCATTAAAAGAGAAAGACAAATGCATAAATATATATAAATGTATAAATAAGACGATTCAAACATGCGTTATGTTGCATAAATGCATGTATCTGGAGGCGAAACTTGATCCTCTGAAATTGACTCTTTCTATTCAAATAAAGAGAAAATATTGTATATTCGGGAAGCAGGAGTTGTTCCCCTTGAGTTAACTCTTCCGTCTTTCGCAAAGAATAACTGTTGAATAAAGTCTAATGAAAGAAGGAGTTTCCCTTCTTGATACAGCGTAACTGAACTGATATGAATTAGTCAAGGCTAGCAAACAAAGACCCGCCAATAATACGGTAGAGAGTTGCACGTGTGAAGAACAAAGGAAAAAAATAACAGTAAATTTAAATCATAAAGCCATGAACAGTTAGGCAGACTGAAATAGGAAAAATACAGATACAGAAGGACCTGTACCTGTGTTTATAAGTTACGCAAAGGCGTTTGCTAAAGTATGCCACAAAGATTTGTTGGAACGGCTCTGCAACCTTGATATATTTGGGAAGGATTTTAGGATAATCAAGAACTTACACTACCGGCCATAATTATTAAGCCACTCCAGTGTTAAAAAAAAATGATGTATTCATACTATTTTTTAGTATTTAATTCTAAGTGAATAATTGTAAGTGAAAATAGAATGGTTCTTTTGTTAATACTGCACAATAACATGTGCATCAAATGAATTTATAAATATTTAATAATTACCTATATTCCAGTTTCATCAATGAAAGAATGAAGAAAATTTAACGTGATTCGAACGAGTTCATCTTTGCTTCCTCGCCTTGTAAAATTTTGCAAAGTAATAATAACAAAAGAACCATTCTATTTTCATTTGGCAATAAATACTAAACATAGTATGAAATACATAATTTATTTTAAAAAACTGGGTTGGCCTAATAATTATGGCCGGTAGTGTATACTCGCACAGATAACAAATATCAGAAAATGTAGAAAAATAGAAAGGGTTGTAATACAAGAATGTGTCTTCTCACCAGACATTCAACCTATACAGCGAGGCGATTCGGAGATAATTATAAGTCCCACCAAGATTCATTATTGACAACGAAAGATATATCAGCATAAGATATGGAGATGTATTGATAGCAAATAATGGGAGTAGAAAGAAAAATACAGAAGTTAGTGAAGGAAAGTGAGAAGAAAGGATTAAATATCAACTGTAAAGAAGACAGAAGGCAGGGTTGTTGGTAAAATGATGAGGCAAAATTACAACTGGAAGATACTAAAATCAAAAAGTAAAGAAATTCAGATATTTGGGAAATGTTTTAACAGAGGACAGAAAATGTGACACTGAAATCCGAAGTCGTATTAGGGATTTCCAAAGTTGCCTTCCAAACGTTAAGCAAAGTAGTAAGAAACAAAAAACAAAAACAAAAAAAAAACAACAAAAAACACCCAAAAAGCTTCGTCACAAAAATGAGAAAAATACTGAACTGTTATTGGATATCAGTCTTCTTATATGACAGTGAATGCTGGACGATATCTTCTAAGATGAAGAAGAAACTTGAAACAACAAAAATTTGGTTCTACAGAAGGATGCTGAGGATACCACAGACTGAACGCATGAGCAACGACGAAGTTCTAGAGAAAATGGAAAGAAAAGGAAACTTATGCATTACACAAGGGAGAGACAGTGACATTTTTAGAGCAGTTAATGAGAAAAGAAGGCTTGGAAAATTTGATACTCACAGAACAGATTGACGGCATGACAGGCAAAGGAAAATTACACATAACATACTTAGTGAGCTTAAGCAAATGGCTTGCGGAACGGGGTTGACAAATGACAAAAAGACAAAATTTATTAAGAGCTACAAAGAACAGGAATTTGCGGCGTAATGGATTATGGCTTAGAATTGGTAATCAGAACCGTGTTTCAAATCCCGTTTGGTTCGTTATATTCACTTATTAGCAAGAACGTTTGGGAAAGGTATGAACGCACCACTTACCACCCCAGTTATGGGTTAATTAGTAAGACGTGTCACTAAATCACCCTTTTACCGCCAAAATAGGCAAATGTAACCAGCACTTCTTTTTTAATAGTTTCTTTTCCCGCACAACTCATGTTTGGAATCCGCTTCCCCTTAGTTTTTTCTCTGATAGCTACAATCTCAAAGAGTATAAGTGCAACGTCAGTTGCCATCTTCTATCTCCTTGATTCCCATCTCTTACCCTTTCTTCGACATCCCCTCTACCGTTTTTTTTTCTTTTTTTCCCTCTCCCTCTCCTTTCTCTGTAACCCCCTGCGCACCAGTGGCAGTAATGCCTTGTTTGGGGTGAAACGATTATATAAAAAAAATTATTAGCTTTAAAAATTTTTAGGATCTAAAAATATTTTATGGCTTCAAGTAGTCAGCAAAGAACTGCAGAAAACAAATCAAACAAGTAAAAAAAGGGCTTGGTCCAGGGATCGAACTCGCAATTACTTTATCACATTCACGAACGAACTCTTCAATCTTCATCCTATATTTTAAAACTTGGATCATTTAGTCAGTCAGTCCAATACGTGATACACGCTTGAGCGATCATGTCTCGAAAGCGACATGACAGACTGGGCAGAAGATAATCCCGCAGTAGGTTGTCATTGCTTTCTGCCGTAGACTGGTTGCCAACCAAGGCTAGAGAACCCAATCTGTCCTGTTATTTGACCCATAGCTAGAAGGAAGATACAGATTAATATCTTTTCCAAGGGTATTTGCTCGTAAGTGAATGAATTCAATTGGAATTCGAAATCGGCTCTTTGATTTCTCGTTCCGAATCAATATCCATTGCACCACCCACACACATACTTGGATAAATATCCTAAAATACTTCATCCTTCTTAAATCAAAATAGGGAAAATATAGCGCCCGACTTGTTTTGAAATGTGAAGTTACTGCCGGTTTTTGTTAGTTTCTTGTTCACTTGGGCTTGAACACCGACAACTGGTGTCAGTCGGAATGACATGCTGAGCTAAATTATGAGGCAGGTCTTTTGGTATTTAGTTCGAGTTCGAGTTTTATTTAACGGCATATCAACACCTCTGTGGGTTATTTAATGCCCGAAAGGTAGGGTTTTATGGTATTTTTTTAATGTTCAGTTATAGTGAGAAGGTTGATTTAGTCAGATTTTGACAAAAAGAAATATTTTAGAAAACTGAAATGTCTTCTAGTTTTATGTTTAAAATGTATTGCTGGTAATTTTTTTCCTTCAAAAATGTATTATGGTTTTTTGTTTCCTTCAAAAATCTACTATGATTTTCTTTAGAAATGTATATTTTTCTATAAAAGTCTATTTTTATGTATATATATTTTATAAAAGTGTATTTTTATAATTTCATAGTGTTTTGACCCCAGTTTGAGGGTTAACTATTTGCCCCTAGATGGGACCCTAACAAGCGCTATCACTCTGGGTCAGGAGGGACCTGGGAACAACAGCAATTAAGAGGTGGTTCCATGTTCCTTACAACTTCCCAATTAGAGGCCTTGCTACCGGATGATATTTAGTAAGTTTAATTTAGTCTGGAACAAATCTACAATTGAACTCACTGTAATAATCATGATTTACAAGTTTAAATTGCTAACAATTACACTACTGTGTAGCGACTATTTATGGTGGACCATGTTTGTTTATTCGTGGTTTGAATTTAATTTAGTTTGGCCTGGTTTAGTTTAGGTTACAATTAGAAATGTATAAAAATAAAAATGTTGTATTAAAATACATTTTTATACGAACATTAAACAATTCTGTGCATTACAAAAAGAGTAATGTTCATATGTCTGGTACAAGATTGATTAAAATGTTGATTAGGAAAGTTTAAGAATGTTGAATGTGTCAGGCAATACTTCCGGTTCACCAAAAATCTTTGCATAGAAATATCTTTTCAAATACACAATCGATTTCATCTTAGCGATTTGCTTAAACAACTCCTTATTGTGAAAGTATTGATCATTTAACGCTGAAAATCTTGATTAACGTTCAACCAATCAGCGTCGACACCAGGTATTGCACCCAGGTTCATTCAGTTTAAGAACTTTTTACATTTATTTAACAATGTCATTTTTTAAAATAAGTCTATTTAGTTGTCAACATCTCATTAGATTTCAGCTTTCTATATTTCTGATATGAGTTATTGTAATCATATACTCAATTTACATTTTTCAGATTCTTCTCTTCTTCTTCTTCATCATCATATTATTCTTTTTCTTCTTCTTCATCATCTTCTGCTTCATCTTCTTTTTCTTCTTCTTCATCTTCTTCTTCTTCATCTTCTGCATCTTCTTCTTCATCTGCTTCTTCTTCGTCTTCTTCATCTTCTTCATCTTCATCTTCTTCTTCATCTTTTTCTTCATTTTCTTCATCTCTTCTTTTTCTTCATCTTCTTCTTATTTTTCTTCATCTTCTTTTTCTTTTTCTTCATCTGCTTCTTCTTCTTCGTCTTCTTCATCTTCTTTTTCTTCATCTGCTTCTTCTTCTTCTTCTTCATCTTCTTCCTCTTCCTCTTCATCTTCTTCTCCTTCTTCATCTTTTTCTTCATCTTCTTCTTCATTTTCTTTTTCATCTTCTTCTTCATTTTCTTTTTCATCTTCTTCATCTGCTTCTTCTTCGTCTTCTTCATCTTCTTCATCTTTTTCTTCATTTTCTTCATCTCTTCTTTTTCTTCATCTTCTTCTTTTTCTTCATCTTCTTTTTCTTTTTCTTCATCTGCTTCTTCTTCTTCGTCTTCTTCATCTCGTCTTCTTCATCTTCTTTTTCTTCATCTTTTTCTTCTTCTTCTGCTTCTTCTTCATCTTCTTCTTCATCTCCTTCTTCATCTTCTTTTTCTTCATCTGCTTCTTCTTCTTCATCATCTTTTTCCTCTTCATCTTCTGCTTTATCTTTTTCTTCATCTTCTTCTTCATCTCATCTTCTTCATCTTCTTCATCCTCTTCATCTTCTTCTTCTTTTACTTCATTCTTCTTCTTCATTGTCATATTCCCAATGTTTCGATGTACGTTCCAGCCTTCTTCAAATGATATTTGAATTTGGAACCCAACCCAGAATAGTCTATCTGTATATTGGCGTTTCTGTTAGTCCATTTGAATCAATAAATATGGGAAGAACGTCTACATAAACGTCATCAGACAAATCGAAAGAAGCATCTCTAATGTAATCGATCATGAACAAGCATCTAGATTTCGATCACTTTCTCACCGACGTAATCTATTTACCTTCTGTCTTTTCTACAAATATTTTTATGTAAACTGCTCCGGTGAGCTTTTTTTCTTGGTTCCTAGACAAAATATGAATTTAAGCGTCGTACTAACTTGTCATGGATGTCCGCTTTTTTACCGTTGAAAAAACTCAATTTGACTGCCACTTCTACTCCATTAGTTTCTTTTCTCGCACTTCTCGCCTGTGGAACATTCTTCCGTTTACTTGCTTCCCTAGTAACTACAATCTTTAAAGGTTTAAATGCAATATCAATCGAAGAATGCATGCCTTAAATGACATGTTGAAAATGGCTATTTCCCCACTAAGTTTGATCTGAATTTGCTGATAAATTGAATTGGTTTGCATTGAGCTCTCTGTTGGACCAGTTTAAATATTTGAACGATATTACTAGGATCCTCTTGGATTATTTACCAAGCTTATCCCGGATTTTACCAATCCTTCCCGTAGTTTTAACGCCAATATGAGAGAGAATGATAACTTGTGAAGACGGAGAGGATAATCTAATCGGAGAGGATAATCCAAAAGATTTTCTTTAATTAATATAAATTATCAATTAGATAGAAATAGAGAGTTCAATGGATATTATCCAAGAGGAAATATATTGAGAGGAAAACTCAGCACATAATCAAACGGTTATAAATCCAGAATTTATTTCGGCAATGGAAAGAATCTTTTTACACATTATTTATATATATATATATATATATATATATATATAGTATATCGAGGCAGCAAGTAATTTTCTAGACATATTCTATTAAATATAAGAGACAATGAATGTCTATTATGTTTAATCATGAGCCGTTCTAAACGTCGTATTTTTGCTTTAATTTCAGTTGAAAATAAAGACAAAAATTCTCCAACATTTGGATAATTATTTATTGGTTTTCTTCTAAGCTTTCGGCTCACATGAGCCATCTTCAGAGAGGTAGTTTAAACTGAAATATTATAAAATCCACCATCACCGACGATTTTATTTTGTGTTGACATAAAACTCCGCTTGGCAACGGCAATAGGTTACCAAAAATAATAAACGCAGTTCTTAAGTTTGCGATGCGGTTTTATGACGTCACACTGCGGGATAGCGCGAAATGTTGGAGAATTTTTCTCTTTATTTTCAACTGAAATTAAAGCAAAAATACGACGTTTAGAACGGCTCATGATTAAACATAATAGACATTCATTGTCTCTTATATTTAATAGAATATGTCTAGAATATATATATATATATATATATATATATATATATATATCTTCCCTCAAGATCCAATTTGGTGAAACCTTGGTAGGTTCGTTGGCTCTCTAGATTAGCTACTTACTTGTTTGCTTTACTAGTGTATTGAGCACTTTACGTGTTAGGTTCCTCGTCTCGGGGGTTTTTATTCTCTCGGCTAGTACTTTGACTAATGTTCAAGTGCTTAGTTCGTTTCGTTTCTTTTTTTGTTTCCATTTTTCCCCTCCGCGTTTATACTCGGTGGGTTTTTCGAGGCGTGTTCAACGACAAATTTACAGTTTTATATATATATATATATATATATATATATATATATATATAGGAAAAACTACTAAAAAGTTGTAAGTTTAAAAATGTATTTTTCTGACAGTATTTATTTATTTCTATTATTATATTTGATATTTCAGACAGTCCTCGGCCTTTCATCAGCGACAAATGATTATTATTTAAATTTTAAAATCATTTGATTCTGATGAAAGGCCGAGGACGGTCTGAAATATCAAATATAATAATAGAAATAAATAAATACTGTCAGAAAAATACATTTTTAAACTTACAACTTTTTAGTAGTTTTTCCTATACATATTATTAAGACAGTATACGCGGATCATCACTACGTATATATATATATATATATATATATATATATATATATATATATATATATATAACGTAGAATATTTGGTATTTTTGTCAGGTAAATTTCAGTAGAGACAAAATCAAAAGAACTCTATGTTAAATTTTTATTAAATTTAACAGAATAATATAAACTTGAAAATTTTTTTGATATTCTACAAATTCATGGGTAATAGATATTTAGCAGCCAAGAAGCCGCTCCTTAGACTCAAAACCATAAGACATGACTGGGTCGAAAATATCCGTGGCTCTACTGACTTAGTCACACCTATGTTGAGATTTATGGACGGGCATTAAATATCGTTTTGATTTACTCTCTAAATAAGTATATCATCACCACTGGTACTGCGAAGTCGTACTAGTGCGCCTTAGATTGACGTCGGTATCATCTTCGGCAATATATCATGACGGCTTGACGTCATTGCTATCTTCATCAACACATTACATTGTTATAGCCAGACAGATGTTGATAAATAGTAGCATTGTGTCGATGATTATACCTTTCTTTTATAAATCCACGGCAGAATATATAACTACGTTTTTCTTGTTTTTTTCTGTAAATAGAGCATAGGACATCGACCAGCCCTTGCGATTTCACTCCGTTCTTGGCTGCCCTGTCCATTCCCGTTCAGTTGGCCCTTTGAACTTTCAGCTCTGGCGCGGTGTATCCCATTCCAGGTGTTGTGAGGCCGAGCTCATTTACTCTTTTCACCTCAGTTTCTTGTCTTGTGGTGCTGGACTCCGATCCAGCCCCACTTTCTCCGCAATGTCTACTTTGACTCTAGTTCCAGTCTTGCTCGCTCCCACGGATCTTTGTTTTGAATCTTCTCTGGCCAGTGGATGTGGAAGGTGCGCCTCAGACAGATGTTGAAAAATGTCTGAATCTTCTGCTACGTTTTCTCTGTTAGCCACCATGTCTCGCAACCATAGAGCAAAATCGATTTCACGTTGGTGTTAAAGATGCAGAGTATGGTTCTGACAGTGGAGATCACATTAGGAAGGTTGAGTTTTTTCGCTATTTGGCTCACACAAAGGCACGGACCGATATGTCACCTACAGTATCGGCAACGCCAGTGCAGCTATTGTCATGCTCAGGAACATATAGGCATCTCGAGAGATCAAAATGAGAACAAAACTCTGCATAGTTGCGTTGTGGATGATAAAAATTGAATTGGTAACGATATTATATCCTCCATTAATAAAGTAAGCGTTTATTACTACTAAAAATATTTACTTTCACACCACAGTTTCACGTACATGATAAAGATCTTCTTAATGGTTCTAAGAAGTTATCATGAAACATGACCTGAAAAAGGTAATAATATCTAATAATGGCAAGATTGAGAAATGGTAGTATCTAAACTGGAATTACTGTTGTCATGGTGGCATCACCCATTACAGCGGGTTGAATTCTTCCTACAACTACATATACTTTCCCTCACAAGAGGTGGCAGAGAGAGGGAGGGAGAGAGAGAGAGAGAGAGAGAGAGAGAGAGAGAGAGAGAGAGAGAGGTGAACATCATAAGAAGATCAGCAGAGAGCGATGGGCAGAAATAGCCAAGACTGCTAGCGTACGACTATTGCAAGTCCCGAATTACTGTATTACTTCCTAACCCGTATTTATTCGTTCTATTAACAGAGTTCCACGTATTTGTATTTTGCTGTGTTAATATATATATATATCGTTATTTCCTATTTTGGTGTTTGTATTATTTCTTGCTGGACTCTTAACCGGTTCCACGACAACTATCAATTACAAATTTTCAATTATCAAGTAAATCAGGGTTTATAGCCACAATTGTCTTGATAAATGATAGTATCATGTTAGGTTTTGAGATCAGTTACAATATTTCTTCTTTAACGTATTCTAAAGTTATAGCCACTAATCTCCTGAGAAACATTACTATCACATCTCAGACTGGCGTCAGTTACAAGTCTATTCTAACGTCATGGCTACTACTGTCCTGAAAAACGGTAGTATCGTATCTCGGTCTGACGTCAATTAAAAGGGACACTCGAGGTAGAGTTTTTCTCTGACCTTCTTGAGATAATTGGAATTTAAAACTGTACCCTTCATTTCGAACATTGTAGTATATTATTTTCGGTCCATAAGTGACAACACTGCTGAATATCTTAGTTATTTCCCATTAACTCAACACTCTAAGTTTTCGTTGACCACTACTGTCGCTGTGTATTGAACACACATCTTCTTGGGTCAAGTCAATTAATCTAACCAACACGTTTATTTACTTGGCTATGTGTCATGTGGTTTCGCTTTGAATTTTCAACCACACGAAGAGGTTCGGTGCGACAACGGCCGTGACGTCGTTAATGTTTTTTTTATAATCGTTTCATCCCAAGCATGGCAGTACTACCACTGGTGCGCAGTGGGTTATATAAGAGGTGAGTGATGAGAAAGACGAACTAGTGTCAGAGAATGGGTAAGAGAAGGATGAGAACACTGTTGTGAAGAGAGCTGCATGAGAGTTGAGTGGAAGAAGAACATGATACAAGGGGTGGGGTCAGGGAAAGGATGCAAGTCAAGGAGATAAGAAATGGCAATTGACATTGCATTTAAATTCTTGAAAAAAAATATAGTAATCTGCAGACAGATGATCACTACGGTTAGGCATCCGATTGCTTTTTACCTAGGATTGAAACCCGACCGAATTAGCGTCAGTCGGCGATTCTACCTCTGAGCTATGGGCGCTCGGTAGAAAGAGACAGACCTTTTAGCGTGTACATTATCATTATAACTGAGAGTGCTCTAATTCATTGCTGAATGAACGATTGCTGAATGAACTAATATATATATATATATATATATATATATATATATATAAAATGGCTGCATTTTTATTTTATTTTTATAATCATTTTACCCCAAGCAAGGCACAGGGGCTTACATAAGAGGGGAGTAATGAGAAAGAGAAACAAGTTACGGGGTTGTCAAAGAATGGGTACGAGAAAGATGAGAATATAGGCGTGAATAGGGATGAATGAAAGTAGAATGGAAAGGAAGAAGTAGATGATATAATGGTTATCAAGGAAAGGATGCGAGTCAAGGAGATGACAATTGACATTGCATTTATTGAATATGTCGACAAAGTTGATGACAGCAGCCCGAACAATGTAAATAATTACAATACCTCATATCAGAAGCGTAGACAGATCCCAATGAAGGCCGTAGCGTAAAATGGCCGAAACGTCGTGAATATGACAGTACAGTTGAAGATAACAGCCCGAACAATGTAAATAATGTAAATAATTACAATACCTCATATCAGAAGCGTAGACAGATCCCAATGAAGGCTGTAGCGTAAAACGGCCGAAACGTCGTGAATATGACAGTACAGTTGAAGATAACAGCCCGAACAATGTAAGTAAAGTAAATAACTACTTCTCAGAAACATAGACAACAGTTTATCAATGATAAATTATTGTATCACACCGCAGCTTAACGACTATATTTCCTCCATTAATACTGCCATAATTTATCCTCATTCCTGTATTGATAAGTATTATCACCTCGCCACAGTTTTACATCTACTCTACCATATCAGAGATTATTCTGACATCGCTGCTTAGAGATAATATCAGAGTTTAACTCGAAGTGTATGATAATATCCTCT
Source organism: Ascarosepion bandense (assembly GCA_037127315.1). Classification (NCBI taxonomy): domain Eukaryota; kingdom Metazoa; phylum Mollusca; class Cephalopoda; order Sepiida; family Sepiidae; genus Ascarosepion; species Ascarosepion bandense. Next base: position 2,631,771 of record JBBBDQ010001313.1, read on the forward strand.
CCGCAAACACTCTTTTGTGTTTTCGCCACGACGTCGCTAATCTACCGTATTATCAATCCTCGCTTCGAGTTCCCTGATAATCTCTATCACATCACCGTAGTCAGATATTATCGTGACGCCAATGTAACACAATTTTATGCCTTTTTCTCTATAAGATATTCTTGTTAGGGAAATGTGTAGGTTTTATTCTTTTCTAACGGTATCACTAATTTAAAATAAATATCTAATGACAATGTTTCGATGGCAAATTTTATCGGTGGTTGATTCGTATTTGACTGCTTATCAACCCTCTGCGGGTTATTTAAAGCTAAAACATATTTATAGAATGTTTTTGAAGGAGATAATAGATTTACTTGGTTTGTTTGTTGGTTGGTCTTGTTTAGCGGCATATCAACCTCTATTGTTTATTTAATGCCGAAATTTAAATATCTTGAACATTATTTTATGGCTTAAACTAAACATATTTTGAAGGCAGTTCTATGCCTTCAACTACAGATAAAATGTATTGGGGGGGGGGTAATTTTACTATAAATATGTATTGTTGGTTGGTTGATTTATTTAAAGGTATATCAACACCTCTATGGGTTATTTAAAACCGAAATCTAAATATTTTGAACATAATTTTATGGGTTCAACTATAGATAAAATGTATTGTTAGTAATTTTGCTATAAATATGTATTGTTGGTAATTCTACGATAAAATATATCGTTGTTATTATTGTTATATATTAATATATTGGGGTTGATTTTGTTTAACGCCATATCCTGTACGGGTTATTTAATCACGAAATTTAAATATCTTGTACGTAATTTTATATTTTCAAAGTAAACCATATATTTATAAAGATATATATATATATATAGTTTGTAGATCATGAAATGTAGTGTTTGTAATTTTACACTAAAAACTTATATTTATATTTTTTGTGTTGCACTGGTTGTCATTTGGTTATAAAATATCTATTTCTGTTCATCTAATCTAAACTTATTTATAAATGGAACTTTGTGTGTGTGTGTGTGTGTGTGTGTGTGTGTGTGTCCGTTACCTATAGACTCCGAAACGGCTTAACCGATTTAATTGAAAATTTATACAGTTGTACTATAAGCGTCTGCGAGTGTTCTTAGTTAGGTTTTGTGTCGAGGTACCCCTGATAAATATCGAAAATCGATAATCGAAAAAATCGGGTTATAGAAGGAGTGGTCCGATTTTAATCAAATTTGGTACACTCATAGACAAAGACATAAGAAACGATATTCAAAAGTTTCAAGGTTGCAGTTCTTACAATTGTGCAGAAAATTGATTATATATATATATATATATATATATATATATATATAAAAGGTAAAATGTTTCTGTATGTGTCTGTTTATCTGCCTGTATGTCTGTATTTTTTTCAGCCCTTTTATTTTAGTTTTTGCTTCAGGTTTGGCTCTAAGTAGGTATAATTGTAGTTCTTAGTCTCAGCCATGATACCACTTACTCAGAGGACTTATTTAGCCTTCAAAATTCAGTTTACGATGAAAAAAACTTATTTGATATCGATACCAGGAAATCCAAATTTGACTTACATCCATTCATTTTTCTTTCAGTCTACGGTTTCGTTTTAACTTGAAACAACAACTGCTTTATAGTTTTTCGTGCCAACGTCCAAAGAATCTGAGCTCCAGGACCATGGATTAGTTTTAAAGCTTTCATTACACCCGAGCAACACCGGGCTATACTGCTAGTTTTGTTATAAAACAGTTCCGTTGGGTTTTTTAGGGGTTCACTGTTTGCCTATAGCTTGGACCCTAACAGGTGCTGCCACCCTAATTCAGGGTGGACCATGGAACAACACCTGTTAAGAGATGGTTTCGAACTCCTCAAAATCGCCAACCTCTCGATCAGTGGTCTTGCTGCCCAATATCGTTAATCGTCTAACCCAGGACAAATAATGATTTCGTAATGTAGGTTTTACTAATTAACACTAAAGCTGGTGGGAAGAAGAGGTTTATTCATACGTTTCCCAAAGATATTTTGCATTTGCAAGATCTCCTACAGAAGGTAACAAGAGAAAGTGAGAAGAAAGGACTAAGATTAAACTTCAAGAAAACAATGTATGGTCATCAGCAAAAAGAAAAAAACCCAAATGCCAACTAAAGGTCGGAGAAACTAAAATAAAACAAGTAAAGACATTTAAATACCTGGGAAATGTTCTGACAGCGAATGAAAGTGTGACATTGACATCCAAAGACACATTGGCATGGCCAAGGACGCATTTCGAAAGCTAACCAAAGAACTGAGAGACAGAAAAATATCTTTAGAAACAATGAAAAGAGTTCTGGATTGCTATGTGATATCTGTTCTTCTTAATAGCAGTGAATGTTAGACGATCTCATCAAGGGTGAAGAAGAGATTTGAGGCATCAGGAATGGGGTTCTACAGAAGGATGAGCACGTGATCGACAATGAGGTGTTGGAGAGGATGCAAACAGAAAAAAAAACATACTTAACACCAAAAAAGAGACAACTGAGATTTCTGGGAAGCGTAATGAGGAAAGAAGGCCGAGAGAATCTATTACTCACAGGACGAATAGCGGAAAAGAGAAACAGAGGAAAGCCTTGTGAGACATGCTTGATAGGCTTGAGCAAATGGATGGTGGAGTGGGGTTTGAGAGAGATACCAAGAGGAAAAATATGATAGCGACAAGAGACAGGGCCAAGTGGAAGGACATGATCGCCTACATCCTGAAGGAACACGGCACATGAAGAAGAAGAATATAAGAAACTGAACTGGAATTCGAACTCGGCTCTCTGATTAAAAATTATAAGTCATTATTCATTACACCACCCGCACATCTAACCTGCATTTGCCAAACGGTAACCCATCTAGGTATTGACCAGGATCGACGTTGCTTAACTTTGGTTATCGTACGGTAACCGGTGTTTCAACTAAACAACCTTATTGGAATCGAAGGTTCCAGTGTATATTCCCATGTCGAATCCTGAACTACGTACATATTTCTTGCAATTTTTGGTGCTATACACTCTTCTAATAATATAGGTTGTCAGTCAGTACACTTCCATGTGTCAACATAGGATCTTTGTGAACATCAGACAGTTGACACATCTAGGGCACATGACGAAGAAAGATGACTTGGAAAGTTTGATACTCACAGGACAGATTGAAGGCAAGAGAGCAGAGAAAAACAACGCATGACCAACCTAGTGAGCTTGAGTAAATGGATTGGCGGAACAGGATTTAGAAAAGATTAAAAAAAACACAGTTTATCAAGAGCTACAAAGCATAGGAAATTGTAGAGAGGCATGATCACCAACGTCTTGATAGACATGGCACATAGAGGAAGAAGAAGTTGCTTTGTCAAAAATAAAACCCTTAATCGACGGACCTGAAACAAACTACCACCAAGTTTATTTTCGTTGTTTTTCATTTTTCTTTTTTTACTTTTTTCAGCGCAGATCGATTTTTACTTAAACTTTCCGATTATCAAAAAAAAAACAAAAAAAAAAAACAGAAAAATTGAAATATTGCAATATTGAAACAAATCTGGGGAGGGGCTCAGTTTTTCAGACAACGTTAAAGTAAATCGATCCTCCATTTTCAATAAGGTGGTATGAGAAACTGGTCTCTCGCCCCTAAAATGGTTTAAATATTTAAACTTTTGCAATTTTTTTTTTGTCATTAGTAAAGTTTAATGTGTAAAAGTAAAGATTGCACTGAAAAAAAAGTCCCCAAAATTTGATAATGAACATATTTACAGGTGGCGGTAATGTCGTATCGGAGACTGGTTTCAAAATGGAGACTCGATTTACTATAACGGTGTATGAGAAACTAACCCCCTTCTCCCAGAAAATATTTAAATATTTCAAACTTTTTTTTGTCAATCGTAAAGCTAAGTGTGTAACCGATAGGACTGTGCTGAAAAAAGTAAAAAAACAAACAAAAAAAAAACAAAAAAAAAAAAACAACGAAATTAAATATGGTGGTAGTTTGCTTCAGGTCCGCCCCTTAATTTAGTTCCAGGGCCACACACGGCTTTGTATTCAGAATTCTTCTTCTTCTAGACTGACTGCTAACGAAAGCTAAAAAGCGCAGCCAGTACTGTTATTTAACACATAGTTGTGGGGGGGAGCATTCATACCATTTCCAAGAGTATTTGTGCGTAAGTGAAATATAACGAACTCGACTGGTATTCGAACACGGCTCTCCTATTTCTCACATCAAACCGCCATCCATTTCACTACCCGCACATCAACGCTCTTCTGTAATTCTAAAGCTTCCTGTAATACAGACCTACGGTGTATGAATAATATTTCAATATCACATTTGTTTGTAAACAGCCATTGTATTAACTATTTCCATTGGCGTCATGGTCTTGCAAAATAAATTCTTTGCGAGACATTACTTGAAACCTTTAGTCAAACGGTGTAATTCAGAATGTATTATAAAGAAATAATTTAGAAAATAACTTAGAAAGTCTAGTAAATAATTAAAGAAAGAACGGATAATTAATTTCACGAAAGTGTCCCGACACACGACTCTGGTATCGTCTGTTTATGAGAATGAATCACAAAAAAATTGATGACAATGAAATTTCAGGTTATTTATATCAAACAATTGGTAGTTCGAGTCGTTGACAGAACAAAGGAACAAATAAATTAATCATCTGGTGTTTCTACAAATATTAACAACATACACGGAATTTAGAAATGTCGAATTATACATAAATTCACGAGAATATCGATATAGGCAATCTCCTAAATGTCTCTTTTGATTAAGCCAATATATATTGAAGAATTTTCCAACACTTACATTGGATATGCGTTGTGGATATCGGCTTGGAACAAGAAATGAAAGAGCCAAGTTCGAATTCCAGTTGAATTCGTTGCAGTCATTTACGCTCAAATACCTTTGGGAAAGGTATTAATCCATCTCTTCCCTCCGGCTATGGGTCAAATAACAGGACAGATTGGTTTCTATAGCCTTGGTTGGCAACCAGTCTACCGCAGAAAGTAATTACTGTGGGATAATCTTCTGCTCAAGCGTGTATCACGTATGACACTTAACTGACTGAGTGACATTGTATTATACAACCATGACCAATTTAGTTTGCCTCTCAAATATTAATATATTCGCTTTTGAGTGGTTTTGTTCATTGCGAACCTGTTTACCAACCTTCTTATAGCTGAAGTCCTATCAGTGTTTGGGGATAAATTGAAATCTAATTCTTTTGTAGGTGAAACGTATCTGATAGGCAGACTTATCAATACACTCCTAATCAAAATTTTAAGACCACTTAAAAATCTTTAAAAAGAAATATTTTTTTTACACAGATTTTAAATTCCTCCCACTTAAGGTTACCAATACTACAATCTAAAAGGTTATGGAAACAAAAAGCTATCTTCCAAACATTTTATTTAGAAATTTACATTTTTATAAAATGAGGCGATTTACACATGATCAAAATTATAAGACCAGAGACAAAAATTCTACGAAATTGTACAAAAAGTGTATGAAAACATTTAACAACTAAATTTAATAATGAGTTCTACCTCCACTGCTTTTGATGACTTCAAAAATTCTGTCGGGCATGCTAGAAATAAGCGTTTCCATTAAGGTGCGGGGGATGTTGCTCCAGCTTTTGAAGTTGGCTTCACGAAGTTCATTTTTTGTTGAATATTGTTTGCCATTTCGATAAACATCTCTTGTCATCCATCCTCAAACATTTTCAATTGGGTTCAAGTCTGGTGAGCATGCAGGATGTCCCAAGAGATGAACCCCATTTTCTTGTAGAAAGGTCAAGGTCCGTCTTGCAGCGTGGATTGCAGCATTATTCTGTTGGAATAACCATCCATCCACACACAAACGATGGCCCTCCATCATCAATGATGCTTTTTGTAGCATGCTAACAAAACCAGCCACTGTTTGACCACCCTGCACCACCTGGAGCTCCATCGTCCCTCTGTAAGAAAAGGCACCCCATACCATTAGGGACTCTCTACCACTATGACGTGTGGAGAAAATTTCAGGAGGCATGTTTTTGTTATGCCAATATTGTTGGAAGCCATCAGGACCATCTAGAGTGAATTTTTTCTCATCAGAAAACAGGACTTTCTTCCACATCTCAACGTCCCATGTTTGGTATTCACAACCAAACTTTAAGTAGTCCACCTTGTGACGTGAAAGCAGCTGAGGAATTTGTTTACGCTTTTTATTTACCATGCCTTTTTGTCGTAAGTGTCGTCTGATGGTTACGGGACTGCAATCAGCATCTGTGACTGCCTTAATTTGACTAGAAGAAAGTCCCGCTTCTTTCATAACAACCCGTATTATTCTCTTACTCAATGCAGGAGAAATTTTGGGGGGCCTATCAGAGGATTTTGCTTTTCCATAATTCTCACTGTTCTTTAGAAAGTTGCAAATCACAGTTTTACTGCGATTTACCCTAGCTGCGATCGCCCGCTGTGACAAACCTTTCTTATGGAATTCGAGAATTCGAGAAGGTTCAACTTTGGTAAGTTTGCTTGCTTTAGGCATGGTAACACCTTTACGCAGTGATTGCTAATCTCTAACTGAACTAAAAACATTGGAATTACTATAGATCTAACAATTTCTATCCCTGGTCTTATAATTTTGATCATGCGTAAATCGCCTCATTTTATAAAAATGCAAATTTCTAAATAAAATGTTTGGAATGTAGTTTTTTGTTTCCATAAACTTTTAGATTGTAGTATTGGTAACCTTAAGTGGGAGGAGTTTAAAATCTATCTGTAAAAAAAAAATTCTTTTTAAAGATTTTTAAGTGGTCCTAAATTTTTGATCAGGAGTGTATGTTGACAATCTACGTACAAAAATTTAAACAGAAGACATTGAAGATGATTAAAAAATTAAGTTGCTGAAAAGCTATACTTGCAGTTGTAAAAAGAAAATTGCAGTGACTGTCACATCTACACAAAAATACCCTCTCCTGGTAGCCAAAGCTGTTGGTAGCGTCAGGTGTGGTAGCACCGCCTTAGCCACAGCCCTTGTTAGCGGCTGACGAAGGTAGGGCATCGCACGTACTTTCAAATGTTGTATGTAGAACATATATATATATATATTATAAATTATATTTTAGAACATGTACATAATTTTTCTATATATATCCACGACAAAGGTACGTTTGTTTCGACAGTGAGCTCTATATATTATATATCGAGAACTATTTTAAATTAATGTTTTGGACGTTGTAAGAATTCTTTCTTCGTTCTGTATTCACTCGGATATATATATATATATATATATATATATATATATATATATATATATTGTGTGTGTGTGTGTCTTTGTAAAAATCTTCTCCGTCAAAAGAGTAGTCCACTATGTAGATACAGGCAAATTATCTGTGAATTGGAATCTTTTGACAACATAAATAATTTTCTTCTGTTCATTCAATAAAAAATGTTATTATTATATCGACCTACAAGATAGTCACCTACAATTCCAGCTCACACATTAAACTTGTAGCCGTCACACCAAAATGGACCCGTTGGAACAGGGCAATCGTCGTCGGCTACCTCGGCCCCTGGTGCCAATGCCTTCAGACACATTCATTTTATAGACCATGACGAAGCAACCGATTGGTTGAGCGGGAGAGTTTTACATATGCGTAAGAGGGAAAAAGAGACAGGGGAAAGCAACGGATAACATATTTGAAGGACCTAATGAGGTGGATGATAGAACGAGGATTGCATGGTGTAACAGGAGAAGGCGTGCTAAGAGCCACCAGGGATAGGGAAACGTGGAAGGCCATGATCATCTTCGTCCTGAAGGGACAAGGCACATAGAAGAATCGCATACCGTTAATTTTCTTTTCTTTTAATTTCTCTGCAATGCATTGATATTTTCGGGCATGATGTCACGTATCTTGCTTACAACAATCACAAAACCGATGCTGGTGTCTAGTCTGTATTGTACCTTGGGATTACATGTCGCCTACAAATGTTAGTTGTTATTCCTTCTCTGCTAAATGTCACCTCATTCGTAAACAATACTGAAGAGACAAATAACGAATCGGCATTTTGTGCAATAAAGTATTGGCAAAAGTTCTCCCGTGGCGATTGATCAGGGTGCAAAAGACCCTGCATACATTGCAAATTATAGAAATTGGCTAATTGGCTTCAATAACGGCCTTTGGAATCTCCTGCAACTCTTCTGAAATGTTTCCTTGTTTAAGTTGGTGAATACTGCCACAATCCTTGCCTTCAGTTCATCTTTGATGCTAAAAGGAGTTTTGTTGGTCACTCATTCAACTTCACCTCACACATAATAATCAAGGAGTTGCAGTTTGGGGAGTTAGGTGGCCAGATGTAGGGATTGATGTAGCTGCAGAAATTATCTGACAGCCATGATTAGGTTCTCTTGCTTGTGTGGCATGGTCCTGTTGCCAGACATAGGGTCTTCCAGCAGCAACCCTCTTGACCTAGAGAAGCACTACCTCTTCCGTGTTGAGTCTTGAGGGCCTTTGTGAAGAATGGAGGCATAATATCGCCATCACTAGTGCTCACTCTAAACCTCATAATGTTGACTGGATATATCATCCAATTCTTTCTGAATTATTTTCACTGTCCTCCAATTGACACCCAAACACTTGGAAATGTTTTTTATTAGGGCTTCCAGTGTGAATACCAAGCAATACAGCATGATGTGGTGTATTGTGTCATGGTGCTTTTTTTCTCACAGATGGTACCCAACTGACCCTACTATGTTGTGCAGTTGACAAAATCAAAAACAAACAATGCGAAATGTAAGATATAAAATAGCGACAATTTACACATCTCACTCTGTACATTTATAAATTCATTGCTAAAAGAATCAACGAAAGGTTACTATAGCATGATGGCACAAGATCTTTATTGTGTTTCGTTCTTTCATGCGTTAGCGATTATGGCTCTCCACAATTTCCTGTCCTTTTTATTTTTTTAATAAAATTTGTCTTTTCGGTATCTCTCTCAAATCCTGAAAATATAGGCCTAGTAAAGTGTGCCGCTCTTTCAGGTAGGTATGGTCTCATTTCATGGAAAATCGGTATTTAAAATATTGACATGTATTGTTGTGAATTGTATGGCTGCGACATTAAAATTTCATCGTGCCATTATTATCTAATCGCTGTAAAAGAAACGATTGTTATTTAAAAAAATGTCGAAGGAAAAGAAATAAAAGATTATGTCGTTTTCGTGGTTCCATATACAATGACATCGGAACAGTGTGTGTGTGTCGGGGCGGGGGTGTGGGGAAAGAGCAATACAACACAGGCATTGATTTCCGTTTCCTGTCAGACACGCTTTCCAAAGAGGCGATAATAATCGAATGCGTTCTGGCAAATTGGGAGTCTATTAGAATGTTATCGATTTGGAGACAAAGCCACGTTACTTTTCGAATTACTATATTGCATAAACATATTCTTCTAAAATAAAAGCAAAAGAGGAATATATACCAGAAAATTCCAATTGCGTTTGAATGAGCCAATAAAAAATTTTATATATAGTTGTCACGTGCACTATTTTTCACTATTATAGCATCGGAAATTTAAAATTATCAGTGGGGTAATTTTTAATACCAGATTTTTTTTTGCGTCACGCTAACGTGTGTTGAAATTCTCACAATATTTAGTATTGCTGAATTTATCACTAGTAATTTTTGTTGAGATTTTCGAATGTGCTTGTGGTGCAGTGGATATCGAGTCGGAACGACAAATCGATGAACCGATTTCGTATTCTAGTTAAAACCCCTTGCATTTACTTTTGCACAAATACCCTTGAGAAAGGTATTAATCCGTCTCTTCCCTCCAGTTATGGGTTAAATAACAGAACAGACTGGGTTTTGTAATGAATTGCTTTCTTTTTATTACTTTCTGTTGGCGCTTCCAACTGTTCTTTAACTTTCCTCTTGGATATCGCCTTTGAGATCAGCACTTAATTTTTATAATCACTTGATCATCCTTTCTGACATATTTATTCACTATTGCTTTCTTTCTTTCTTTCTTTCTTTCTTTCTTTCACTATATTGCTTTCTTTCTTTCTTTCTTTCATTCTTTCTTTCTTTCTTACTTTGAGTGCGTGCATGTGAGTTTGTTAATGTGCGTTTATGTAGAAACATCAATATGTCTGCAGACTAATAATGACAAAAGGATTTATGACCTCGTAGATCGCGTATTATATAAAGAAAATTATAATCAAATAAGGACGCGTTAGGATACAAATATACGTAAAATGCACACCCTTCCCAATAAAGATATAAAAATTTAATCAAATAGATTTTTTGCAACACGTGTTGAAATCCTTACAATGTTTTGTATTGTTGAAATTATCGCTAACATTTTTGTCGAGATTTCCAAACACTACGTTTCTTTTAATTTCGTAAATCAATCTACGAAAAAGGAGAAAAAGCAGGTTTGGTTGTAAAAATATTTCTCCTGCTTCACAGTTTTCACGCACCCTAGTAAAACTACTTGTACTTTGTAACCCCTGATCTGTTTGAACTTCGAACCAAAATTTGGTTTCGATTGGTCAGTGTATGGCTATTTTAGATGTAACGGACGAACGAAGTCACTGAATTTTATATATAGATTTACATGTAATGCACGCACAAGGGACTACAAAGATTCGGCTATCGCCTGGCCTGTACTCTTTCGAATTGTATTTGACAGAAGCCGAGTTATGTCCCTTGCTTCATGTTAACGATATGATTTACCGGCTCTTTCTTTTTTACTTCCAAGGTAATACTGATTAAACCTTAAGAGATGTATAATATTATTAAGTAGTAATTAAGGGAGGATCAGTTTATTACTTCACTAGCAGTATAGCCCGGCGTTGCTCGGGTGTAATGAAAGCTTTAAAACTAATCCATGCTCCTGGAGATCAGACTCTTTGGACGTTGGCACGAAAGACTTAAAAGCAATAGTTGTTTCCAGTTAAAGCGAAACTGTCGACTGAAAGAAAAATGAATGGCTGTAAGTTAAATTTTGATTTCCTGGTATCGATATCAAATGTTTTTTCGTCGTAAACTGAATTTTGAAGGCTAAATAAGTCATCTGAGTAAATGGTATCATGGCTGAGACTAAGAACTAAAATCATACCTACTTAAAGCCAAACCCGAAGCAAAACTAAAATAAAAGGACTGAAAAAATACAGACACACAGCCAGATAAACAGACACACACACACAAACATCTTGCCTTTTATATATGTATATATATATATATATATATATATTCGATTTTCTGCATTATTGTAAGAACTGCAACCTTGAAACTTCTGAATATTGTTTCTTATGTCTTTGTCTATGAGTGTATCAAATTTGATTAAAATCGGACCACTCCTTCTATAACCCGGTTTTTTCGATTTTCGATATTTATCGGGAGTACCTCGTCACAAAACCTAGTTAAGAACACTCGCAGATGCTTATAGTACAACTGTGTAAATTTTCAAGAAAATCGGTTCAGCCGTTTCGGAGTCTATAGGTAACGGACACACACACACAGACACAGACACACACAGAGACAAAGTTCCATTAATAAATAAGTTTAGATAATAATAGAAAACCGATCCCCCACTTTTTGCCCAGCAGAAGTTTTAGTTATGTTTCCAACTATTATATTCAGTCAGTCAGTTAAATGCTATCCGTGATACACACTTAGGCGATCAAGTCTCGATAGAGACATGACTGACTGGGAAGAATATTATCCCGCAGTAGTGCAGTGGATATCGTCTCGGACAAGGAATCGGATAGCTGAGTTCGAATTCCAGTTCAATTCCTCGCATTCGATTACACGCAAATACTCTTGGGAAAAGTATTAATCCGTCTCTTCCTTCCAGTTATGGATTAAATAATAGGACAGATTGGATCCTATAGCCTTGGCTGGCAATCAGTCTACCGCAGAAAGCAATGGCAACCTACTGCGGGATAATCTTCTGCCCAGTCAGTCATATCTCTTTCGAGACATGATCGCCCAAGCGTATGGCACTTAACTGAACGGAATTTCTTTAAAAATGATTTCTTTTATGTGAATGCAATGAATTCAACTCGTATTCGAACTCGAGATTTCTCGTTCCGAGCCGATATCCACTGTACCACAACGCACATTTAAAGGAAGAAACTATAAGTTTTTCTTTGTTTTAATTTTAATAAATGAAGCGAATGTTGCTTAGAGCGAGTCAAAAGAATTAACCCATACCAATCTGAAGTTGAGGACGAATTCAACCAAGTGTAGGCTTGCGAATTCGTTGTTAACCGAGAATTTCTCTATTTCCTGTCATTTCTGACACTCGTCGCAATTGTTTGATGATTAGATATCACTGCTTGCCATTATTCTACAGAAGCATCAATATTCTTTGACGGCTTTCCGCCAGCCATCTTGGTTTTACTGGTTTTCAGTCGCATCTGATGACAATTATCGATTTATCTTCCTTGGAATGATTCCAATATTAAGTGATGTGTGCAAGCGTAACCTGTTTCCTGCATGAAGCAAATAACTATGTCCTTTCTTTCCTAATAAGGAGATTTTATGAAGTAATGATAAGTATCAATTTAACTTTTCAGATTGCTCAACTTCGAGAAAAGAGCATGTGATTAAAAAACTCCATAGAAACCTGACCAGGATTTGAACCTTGAACCCGTATGATCATCTTATATGTCTTGTGTTTACTTTTGCTTTAAGGAGGTGTATGCCAATGGATATCTTGTACTCTTTCGATTGATATTTTTTAGAATAAGGTGTATGGGTAGGTTTTGAAGGCTATCACAATGCGTTTAGTAAAATAAAGGAAGGTAAAGAAGGTGTTTGTTATTACCTATTTATTATTCATTAATATTTCGATATCAGAATCTCATTTTCAGAATAATAGGAGAGATTAATTTCACGTCCGTTGGTGGACCGTGCCTTTAAACGAATGGTCCTCTTTCGCTGCTACTGCTGTCGTTAATTGAAGTGAGTATCTGTGTGTGTGTGTAACTGTGAGTGTGCTAGTGCATGTGTGTGTGTATGTGTGTGTGTGTGTGTGTGTGTGTGTTTATGGTTTATATAAGTGTGCGCGATAGTAGGATGTGGCTTTTTCGCATCTTTATTAAAGTGATAGTGCTCGCCGTTTTACGATTTGATGATATATCTGTCTACTTTAATTTATTGTTTAATATGTGCGCGCTGGCCGGTGGTAGGGTTTGGCATTTTTGCATCTCTGTCAGCGTGGTAGCAGACGCCGTTTTACGACCTGATGTTATGTCTATCTGATTTAATTGAAGACGTGTTTATTGCTACATTATTTTCCCACTGGTATTCGTCCTCGTGTGTGTGTGTGTGTGTGTGTGTGCGTGTGTGTGTGTGTGTGTGTGTGCGAGCGAGATTGTGCTATGTGTGTGTCTATGTGAGTATACTTCTTGTATTTTTCCCTTCTGTGATAATTTTATATAAACATATACCTATATACCTTTTCCTTGTCTCATGTGTGCGTGTACACACACACACACACACACACACACACACACACATATATATATATATATATATATGTATGTGTGTGTGTGTGTGTGTAGAATGAGTTTAACCCAATACAAGGCTCAAATGCCAACAAGGATTATAGCAAACAAATCTTATATCAGTTTTTTTTTACTAAAACACAGAAAAGTAAAACATCCGCAAAAATAGATCAAAACGACTAAAAACAATTTAGAAAAAACTAGACCAAGACAAATTTCACAAGATAGTGTGAAAAGCAAAATTCTGGATCCTGATTGGATAAGAAATAGAAAACTCATATATGACGTTAGTCAAACTTTTTTCACACCTAAAGAAGAAAATGGCATTTAGATCCGGTCACATGAGGCAATTTACTACTTAAGGACATTCTGTGACCGGTCAAAATCAGTCCATCATGGGAGCGCTTAGCTGACGAACCTTGCGGCAATATAACAAAAGAAATTTCAAGAAGGCTACTTGGTCGCAAGGGCGCCTCACATATTCATTTGACCTTTCCTTCCAATTTTCTTTTCTTCTTTTTCACTCCACGCCGTCAAAGACAACAACAACAACAACAACAACAGCATGGACACTCTGTCTGCGATAAGTACTATCTCCTTTCTCACTCTGTCGCCGACCTACCAAAAAAGGGAAAGAAACATAAGACTTTACATTCTGCTACTACGCAACCATGAACTCTAAACTTCTGTGGACATGTTAAATATTCACATTTCTCCTTGAACAATTTTAACTACAAAACTACATGCATTTTCTAAACGAACATTTTTCTGCTCACAAATATGTTATAGTGTTCAATTAACGAAATTTCACAAATATTTTTCTTCTTACAATTTTGTTATTCAGTTAAGAAATCTTGGCTTTAATGTAGAAATGAAATATTTTATCCTTCCATATTTCAACATCCAAACTTTAATCTTCTGATATTTAAATTGTGGAACTTCTGACGTGTTTGACACAAAGCCAATTTACCAAGCATCACCGAGGCCCCTGCAGGATAAAGAGAATTGATAACGATTAATCCATGAAGAGACTAAGATTTTAAAGTCCGGGGAAGCATCCACGTGGGAGTTTTTTTTTTCACAAAATATCTTTTCTAAACATTTCCTGCCAAGTATTTTTATTAGTGTTGTCTCTTGGGTCAGTTGTGTATTCTTTTACGTGTACGTCATTTCTATGATGTAACATTTAAAGTTTGGAACGATTTATTTTTTACGGCTTATCAACCCTTTGGGATGTGCGTTGTGGTGCAGTGGATATCGACAAATCGGGGATCCCAGTTCGAATTCCAGTTGAATTCCTCGCATTCACTTACACGCAATTACCCTTCTCTTCGTCTCTTCTCTCCGGTTATGGGTTAAATAATAGGACAGATTGGGTCCTATAGCCTTGGCTGACAACCAGTCTACCGCAGAAAGAAATTGCAACCTACTGCGGAATAATCTTCTGCCCAGTCAGTCTTTCGAGACATGATCGCCCAAAGCGCGTATCACGTATAGCACTTAACTGACTATCAATCCTTTACAAAATATAGCTTTTTCTGGAACAATCCTTTATTTTTAAGAAACGAATTTATTTCAGTAGCAAAAAGACGAGGCCACCATTTGTTATTGCATTCTTTCCTTGTAAGATTATATAATGTTCAGAAAGTATGCAGGAGTGGGTGCATGACTGGCTTGAATGTATGTTTTCCGATTATGAGACTCGGGTTCGAATCTCCCGATCGTCGATTTGTCAGAAAGGTGACTTGATGTTATTGAATCGATCCCAACCGAGAGAAGATAGTTTTTGATAGAAATAAGTGGATAGATATTGCGCAGAGTTAATCCAGTCATTTCCAAGAGAATCCGAGTAACTAGAATCCGAAAAATATCCAAGAAAATCCAAATAAAGAGACGCTGAATATCAGAATCCAAATATCCGAGAATACGAATAAAGAAAATCCGAATATCCGAATTAAAACAAAGAGAGTTGCCAGAAAAGTTATTGATATCAATCTAGACGTGTCATTGTTTGACCGTGAAGAATGTCGGAGAGTCTATCTGTCAAAAGTATGAACGAATCTGTTTGTCAAACGCAGCCCGAGCCAGTCATCGGTGTAGCGCTGATTGACATTAATCACGTGACATGTGAGGAGTGCAGAAACGTCTGCAAAAGTCGATCTGAAGGTGCACCGGACCCCTGAGCCTGAAAAAAGTACACAAAGCAACGAGGCTTTCGGAAAAAGCTCACTTACCTTACAACTAACTTACTCTCCCTGGATGTGCGTTGTGGTGCAGTGGATATCGGCTAGGAACGAAGAAATCGGGGAACCGAGATCGAATTTCAGTTCAATTCACTTACGTTCAAATACCCTTGGTAAATGTATTTAATCTGTCTCTTCCCACCATTTATTGGTTAAATAACAGGACAGATTGGGTTCTGTAGCTTTGCAACCAGTCTACCGCAGAAAGTAATGGCAGATATGATCGCCCAAGCGTGTATCACGTATGGTACTTAACTAACTGTGATATCTACACATGGGCAAATGAAAGAAAAGTACGTAATACCGACGCGTGATTTCAGTATGTGTATGATAATATGACTATAACTATGAAAACGTGATAAGACTACCAGCTATCTAATATAAAAGGCAGAATCAAATGCAAACGAGCTGATTTTGATCTGGTCATGCTGCCCAAATGTTTTTAAAGTTGAAGGTGTACTGAAACAAAATTGCTTTAATATATCACGAATGTCACTTAACTGACTGACTGACTTTAATATATCACGAATGTCACTTAACTGACTGACTGACTATCTATTTAGTCAATTTACAGTGTTTAAATATTGCAGTGAAATATTTATCTAAACTTATTTATAAACAGAACTTTGTCTCTGTGTGTGTGTGTGTGTGTGTCCGTTACCTATACACTCCGAAACGGCTGAACCGATTTTCTTGAAAATTTACACAGTTCTACAATAAGCGTATGCGACTGTTCTTAGCTAAGTTTTGTGTCGATGTATTTCCGATAAATATCGATAATCGAAAAAATCGGGTTATAGAAGGAGTGGTTCGCTTTTAATCAAATTTGATGCACTCATAGACAAAGACATAAGAAACGATATTCAGAAGTTTCAAAGTTGCAGTTCTTACAATAGTGCAGAAAATCGATAATATATGTATATAAAAGGCAAGATGTTTGTGTGTGTGTCTGTTTATCTGTCTGTATGTCCTTTATACAAATCCACAATTTTTATCCGATTCTCACCAAACTTCACACAAATATTCTTTAGGCTGAGTCTGAGCTCCAGGACTATGGATTAATTTCAAAGCTTTCATTACACCCGAGCAACGCCGGGCTATACTGTTAGTATTTGTATAACTTAAAGATTTAAACCTTTTGATGCACTCTCCCGAAGGAACTGTAATAGAGACCAGTCTTAAAATTACCGACCGCTCCGAGTTTAGACCCTAAGACATTTGATAAATTGCATTTTTCCCTATTTTTTCTCCGTCTTTGTAATTTTTGGGGTTTCTCTTTCGTTTCTTTTTTGTGTCATATTTTCAATAGAATGTTTTGGTTGGTCAGATAACAAAATATTACAGTCGTATTACGGATGTGCATTTTGGTGCAGTGGATATCGTCTTGGAACGAAAAGTCGGTGAGCCAAATTCGAATCCCAGTTGAATTCCTTGCATTCACTTACGCGCAAATACTCTTGGGAAAGGTATTAATTCATCTCATCCCTCCAGATATGGGTTAAATAATAGGATAGATTGGGTTCTATAGTCTTGACTGGCAACCAGTCTACCGCAGAAAATAATGGCAACCTACTGCGAGATAATCTTCTGCCCAGTCAGTCATGTCTGCAGATATGATCGCCCAAGCGTGTATCACGTATGGTACTTAACTAACTGTGATATCTACACATGGGCAAATGAAAGAAAAGTACGTAATACCGACGCGTGATTTCAGTATGTGTATGATAATATGACTATAACTATGAAAACGTGATAAGACTACCAGCTATCTAATATAAAAGGCAGAATCAAATGCAAACGAGCTGATTTTGATCTGGTCATGCTGCCCAAATGTTTTTAAAGTTGAAGGTGTACTGAAACAAAATTGCTTTAATATACTAATTTTTCTTTTCTGTTTCTATTGTACATTCGGAATACAGCTGGTATTTAAATAAAAACGAGATATCACTAGACATGAGCAACAGAACAAAAACAACCCCCACATGTGGATTAAACACAAGGTTCGATTTGGAATACCCTGGGCTTTATTTCTCGGATTAGCAGACACCTGAAGAAGGCTGGAACGTTTAACTTCTGAAACGTTATGATAATAACAACAAAGATGAGGGCATGAATTCGATTGTAAATCATATTGCTAATGATAACTCCTTATCTTCTAAAATACAGACTAAAAGAGAGAAATTTCAACTACAACGAAAGAATGCGAATAGTTGTCTATCTCCACCCGAAGTTAAGCAACGTTGAGGCTGGTCAGTATTTAGCTTGGTGACCGCTTGGGAATACCTGTTGCTGTAAGCTTGGATTTGTGGTTAATGTAATGAACAATAGCTTGGAAGGCTGAGTTTTAATTTCCGCTGAATTCGTTCGACTCACACGCAAATAAAAATAATTTTTAGCATTGAACATGTCTTTAAGGGATTATGTGGTTAAAAGAGAGGAGAGAAAAAAGAATCATGCACTTTTTTTTTGCTTTTATCCTGTTTTCGCAACGCCATCTTGCGGTCGCTAGCAGGAGTTCTTTGACAGAGAAGTGGGGTAACCCTATAGATATTTGGGATTCATATCTCTATCCATTTTTTAATGGATTATGAGACTTTAAGGCAACAGAACACAACATCAGATCAAGTTAAAGTTTCCGTTTAAGTAGGAACTGTAAAAATGTCACCAGATTAGATTCGGTGTAGAGCTGGATTTGAATTCTTTTTTTTTAACTCTCGATAAACCTTGAATGCATTATACGTTCATCAACGATGCGGACAAGAATCAACATCAGTTCTTTTCCGTGTCGGATGCCATGTTCTCGGGTGCTAAGTAAACACCAGTGTTTGTTCATTTCTTTCTCAATTCTTCCAAGAAATTATAACCTGTCTCTACCAGTCTCGATTTATAAATTTAAAATACTCACTAAACTGCAGGAAAGCTTTGTTCTGAAATAAACTGCGATAGTAATTTATTGTACTGCAAACTTTCTTTAAGCGACATATTTCCGACTTTAATGCATTTTCATTTATTTTCAAAATATTTGGGTTATATATATATATATATATATATATATATATATAACAGACAATGAATGTCTATTAGGTTTAATCATCGTATTTTTACTTTAATTTCAGTGAAAATGAAGACAAAAATTGTCCAACATTTGGATATTTATTTTTATTATGCCGGTTCTTAGCTTTCGGCTCACAAGAACCAGCTTCAGAGAGGTTTAGAACGGCTCATGATTAAACATAATAGACATTCATTGTTTGTTATATTTAACAATATATGTTTAGAAAATTATATGCTGCCTCGATATATATATATATATATATAGATATATTCCATTCTTAAACGAGTTATTACGCTACGCAGGTTTCTTCTACGATGAGAGTTGCCCTCAGGTGATTTTTAATAACTGATTTTATCGTTTACAAATGTGTAATGGTCTAACCCTAGTATGACCAAAAACTAAGTATTAAACAATCAATCAATCAATCAATATATATATATATATATATTAAGGGAAATGGAAAATAAATTCCGACAATGAGATATAAAATAAATATTTGAAAACAGCAAAGCGTGGATTTATTGTGGGATACCCAAAATTATAGTGTTTCGGTTGTTATGATCATCATCAGGGCTTACATTTACTATTGTGAAGTATTTTTGTTGTTATGGCCTGTGAATAGATTTAGAAATGTGACAAAGACTTATCATTTTTAGGCTGTTTGAAAGAATTGCAGTAAACTATGACGTCAGTCACAAAATATTTGCTTTGTTATTTGAAATGAAATTTAAATAGTTATTTATGATGATGGTTATAACGGCCGAAACATTGTAATGTTGGCTGTCCCGCAGAAATCTATGTTTTGTTGTTCTCAAATATTTATTTTGTATCTCACACACACGCACATATATATATATATATATATATATATATATATATATATATATATATATATCCCGGTTCACACTCCACCCACGTCTATTGAACAGGTTAAGAGGCTCATCCCTTGTTCCCTGTTTAGGGTGTGGTTTCCGGCTTTATCTTTTCCAATCTTTTCACTTTGTTTTTTTGTTTCAATTAGAGTAGATAGATCTATCTATCGCCCGGTTCACGCTCCACCCACGTCTATTGAACAGGTTAAGAGGCTCATCCCTTGTTCCCTGTTTAGGATGTGGTTTAAGGCTTTCTATTTTCCAGTCTTTTCACTATTACGTAGCCCCCTGCACATCAGTGGCGTCATCGCCTTGCTCAGGGTGATACGATTAAATATATATATATATATATATATATATATATATATATATATATATATATATATATATATATATAACGTATTTGTTATTTTTGTCAGGTAAATTCCAATAGAGACAAACTCTAAAGAACTCTATGTTAAATTTTTATTAAATTTAACAGAGTAATATCTTAAAATTTTTTTGTATATTCTAAACTATCGCCCGGTTCACACTCCACCCACGTCTATTGAACAGGTGAAGAGGCTCATCCCTTGTTCCCTGTTAAGGATGTGGTTTCCGGCTTTCTCTTTTCCAATCCTTTCCCTCCTATGTAGCCCTCTGCACATCAGTGGCGTTACCGCCTTGCTCGGGGTGATATGACTAAAAAGAATTTCTACAAATCCATGGGTAATAGATATTTCGCAGCCAAGCTGCCGCTCCTCAGATCCAAAACCATACAACAGTTAATGTCTAAAATCATCCAGAAAATCTTCATATACAGAGGCTCACGTGCCCGTATCTTGGTTATATATTTGTAAAGGTAATCTACAAAAAATTTTCCTCGCTCATTAAAAAAAGAAAAAAAAAACAGAAACAGAAAAATATTGGAAAAATTTTAAAGAAAAAGAGAAAATATAAAGAGAAAGGAGGTCAAAGTTAACGTCTCACATCGGCACATAGCGTCTATGGTCGAGATCTTTTTTTTTTTTTTAATCATATCACCCCGAGCAAGGCGGTAATGCCACTGATGTGCAGGGGGCTACATAGGTGTGAAAAGATTGGAAAAGAGAAAACCGGAAACCGCATCCTAAACAGGAAACAAGGGATGAGCCTCTTCACCTGTTCAATAGACGTGGGTGGAGTGTGAACCGGGCGATAGTTTAGTCTATCTACAAAGCGAGAGTATTAACTAGAATTTTTTAACTACATGACATGGAAATTTAACATTACATTTAGTTTTAAAATAATGGGTTGTATCTACGGTATAAAAATAAATGGTAAATTTTACTTTTAAATGAAAAATATAATATAACACTAGTATTATTATTAACGTAAAAATATATAATATATAAAAATGAGTATAATACGAATAATAATAAAAATAATAAAGAATAAAATAAACCTAAATAATACGATTAATAAAAAATATAACGATAATAATAATAATAAAATACATTAATAAAAATATATATAAAAATTATTAAATAATAATAATAATAATAATAGTAATAATAATAATAATAATAATAATATATGGAAAACAACCCTTTACCTCAATCATATAAATGGAACCTATAAGTCTGATGAAATAAACATCAAAAGAGGTATATTTCAAGGTGATTCTTTATCTCCCTTACTATTCTGCATATCATTAATAGCACTAACCAGTCAACTTAATAAGACAGAATGTGGTTATAAGATAGGACAAAAGAAAATAAGCCATCTATTTTACATGGATGACTTAAAGTTATATGCTAAGAATGATAATGAGCTGGAAGGTCTTCTGCAAACTGTAAAATGCTTCAGCGAAGACATTGGAATGAAATTTAATTTGAATAAATGTGCTAAAGCTACAGTTTTACGTGGATCAATACAAGAAACATCCTCAATTAGCCTAGACCCTGCTGTAACAATAAAAGAATTGAAACCAGAAGAAGCTTATAAATACCTAGGTGTAAATGAGAGCGAAAACATTCACCATAAAAAAATGAAAGAAATAGTGCGTAAAGAGTACTATAGAAGGCTACGAATGATATTAAAAACTGAATTAAACTCACAGAATAGAGTTATGGCCATTAATAGCCTTGCAATCCCAGTTGTCCAATATAGCTTCAACATCTTAAACTGGACTCTGAACGACATCAGGCGAATGGATGCTAAAACAAGAAAGCTTCTTTCTAAGCATAAGATGCATCATCCAAAGGCTGATGTAGACCGTCTATACATACCCCGTAAAGAAGGTGGAGGGGGTCTTATTCAGCTGGAATTGTCATACAAGACAACAACTATTGGCTTACTAACATACATAGAAACAACAAAGGATTGGATGATACAATTAGTAAGGCAACATGAAGAAAGAAAGAAAAAATATTCAATAATAAAAGAAGGCAGTAAATACAAACAAGATTTACAGTTAGTAGATTCTGTAGAATAGCAAAACAGAAGCCAAGAACCAACTATTGCGGCAAAAAATATGAAAATGAAAGCCAAAGATAAAGCTCTTGAAAAGATGAAACAGCGCTGGCAAGACAAACCTCTGCATGGCCAATATCCAGAACGTGCCAATAAATCCAATGTTGACAAAGTGAATACTCATCGATGGTTACGTGCATCTGGATTAAAGTCTGAAACTGAAGGATTTATACTTGCAGCACAAGACCAAAGTCTTTTCACGAGAAACTTTCAGGCAAATATTATGCATAATAATATGGATCCAAAATGCAGGTTTTGTGATAAACACCAAGAAACAATAGACCACCTAATCTCAGGCTGTTCTGTGCTTGCCCCAAACGAATATAAAAATCGCCACGATAGAGTTGGGCAATGTTTACATTGGGCAATGTGCAAACATTATGGAAAAGCTGTAAACAAACACTGGTATGAACATCATCCAGCACCGGTTACAGAAATAGAAGATGTAACCATTCTATGGGATTACACCATCTACACAGACAGAAAAATTGAAGCAAACAGGCCAGACATTATTGTTAAAAACCAGAAGGAGAAAACTTGTCTATTAATTGATATGGCTTGTCCAGCGGATTGTAACATAGCAATCAAGGAATTTGAAAAACTGTCAAAATATAAAGACCTGGAAATTGAAATAGAAAAAATGTGGAAATTGAAAACAAGAGTTGTGCCAGTGATAGTAGGTGCACTTGGAATGATAAAAAATGGAACAAAACAACACATTGAAAGAATCCCTGGAAACCCCAGCTTAAGAGATATACAAAAAATTGTCTTATTAAGTACAGCCCACACACTAAGGAAAACTTTATCTATGTAATGCTGGAGATGATAGGGAAGATAGAAAAACATGAAATGGAGTCATAACAACACGCCACTACCTGCCTTAGGTCTCCCCGCAGACTTGGTTGGTAGTGAGACCAAAGCAGAAATCGAAATATGATGAAAAATGACATAATAATAATAATAATAATAAGCTGAAATTCATGAAATTAAAAGAATTGTAACAAGAAGAGTCGAATCAACAAAATATGAAAAGGAACCGGAACCAGAAATAAAAAATAATAACATCAAACAAATCACAGGTCATAATGTAGAAACCGTGAAACACGCAAATCACTGCGAAGATAATGATGTAAGTTTAAAAGTGCTGGAAAGGTGTGATCTGAGTCTGAGTCAGTTAAAAAACAAAAATAAAACGAGTTCAGAACACATCGAAGATAATTATTTGACGGAAAATAAGAACAATATACAGGAAGCCAAGATAGAAATAAAAAACCATCTAAGTCAAATACAAAGTATTACAATGGAGGAACGTGAACAGCTCCCAAAATTCCAACCAACAAAACAAAACCTCCGAACTATTAAATTGTACAATGCAGCACTGAAATCAATACTGGATGAAGACCCTCATACAAATCTTAACGAAGTAATATATGCATCAGCAACAGCAGCAACAAAAAAATTAAATATCAAAATAAAAACAAGGCAGTCTCGCAGACGTGAAGATCCACCTTGGAAAAGAAAAATTGAAAAAGAAATCGAACAACTAAGAAGTGAACTGTCAGTACTGGATGAACTGAGTAGAGGAATAAATGTAAGAACTAGGAAAAGAAGAAGAGCCGAAAAAAATATAACAACAGGAATGAAAATGACGTCTTATCAAATAAAGAAAAAATAAAGCAAAAAATCCAACTGAAGGCTCAACGAATAAGACGCTATGAAAAAAGAGCAAGATTTTACAGACAAAACAAGATCTTTCAGACTGATACAAAGAGATTTTACAGGGAAATAGGTAAAAAAAGAATTGAAGTGACAGTACCCCCCAGAATGGAAGAAGTCACACAGTTCTGGGAAAAGATATGGGCTTGCCCTAAAGAACTTAGCAAGGAAGTACATTGGATTACGCAGGAGATAGAACGAATGAAAAATAAACCCGAACAGACATGGTCTGGAATTACAGAAGATGATGTTAAATTTGCACTAAAAAAAGCACACAATTGGAAATTCCCGGGTATAGATAAAATTCCTAACTTTTGGCTATATTATTTAAATGCAGCACATAAAAAAATAGCCAAAGAACTCCAAGAAATGGTTGTCGATCCCACTAAAATTCCTGCATGGATGACCAAAGGAATTACAGTTCTTCTACCCAAGAATGGTGACACAAACAACCCGAAAAACTACAGACCAATTACATGTCTTCCGACAACATATAAACTACTAACATCTATTTTAACAAAAGAGACATATTTATTCTTAGAAAGAAATGACATGATACCGCTTGAACAAAAAGGGTGCAAACGTGGCTGTTATGGTTGTAAAGACCAATTGCTAATTAACAAAATGATCCTGGAAAACTGCTACAGTACTAAGGAAAATCTTAGTACTGCCTGGATAGACTACCGAAAGACATTCGATAGTGTGCCACATTACTGGATTTTAAAGACTTTAAATATATACAAGATATCGCCCGTCATCATCAATTTCATCAAACAGTGCATGTCTATATGGAAAACAACCCTTTACCTCAATCATATAAATGGAACCTATAAGTCTGATGAAATAAACATCAAAAGAGGTATATTTCAAGGTGATTCTTTATCTCCCTTACTATTCTGCATATCATTAATAGCAACTGAATGATGTCCACATTACACCTTCGCTTGTCTCTAAGATAATCTTAAAACTTGACCCTCACAAAGCGAGCGGTGGTGACGGAATCCCAACCATAGTCTTAAAGAAATGTGCCCCTGAACTCTCCTCTATCCTTTCTAAGCTCTACAACCTCTGCCTATCTGCTTCCTGCTTTCCTGCCTGTTGGAAATCTTCCTCTATAGTTCCTATATTTAAAAACACTGGAGAACCCTCTGACCCTGCAAATTACCGCCCTATCAGCCTTCTTCCGATCTTTGGCAAAGTGTTCGAAGCCATTATCAACGCCGAGGTGGTTCAGCATCTCACAGCACACAGGCTCCTCTCGGACAAGCAATATGGTTTCCGCTTCACCAGGTCTACTGCTGATATGCTAACGACCATCACCGAGTACATATACCAGGCACTCGACAGGAATGGCGAAGCTCGAACCGTTGCATTGGATATATCTAAGGCGTTCGACAGAGTTTGGCATGCTGGCCTTCTATGTAAACTGCGGAGCTATGGTATAACTGGACATTTGTTTGAACTAATCCAGTCATTCCTCTCTAACCGCACAATGAAAGTGGTATTAAACGGACATGCCTCTCAGAACTACCATACAAACGCAGGTGTCCCCCAAGGCTCCATCTTAGGTCCTACACTCTTCCTGATATATATTAATGATCTCCCTGATTCCATAAGAACCCAAATAGGTTTGTACGCCGATGACACCACAGTTTACTCTCGCCTCCAACAAAAATCTGGTGTAGGCGTCAAAGCTAAACTTGCAGCCGAGATTGAAAAAGACCTCCAATCCATATTGGACTGGGGTAAGAAATGGCTAGTAAATTTTAATGCTTCTAAAACGAAGCTACTGTCAATTAACCATCATCGACAATCTCACCTACCTCCCATTAGCATGGACCAGGCTTGCCTCCCAGAGAGTAAAACACTACGCCTCCTTGGTCTCACACTTTCATCGGACCTCAAATGGAATGACTATATCGAATCCATTGCTAAATCCGCTGCTATGAAAGTCGGTTCTCTGTGTAGGGCCCGGAAGTTTTTTCCGTCTAAATCTATCCTGCACATTTACAAATCTACCATCCGCCCGTGCATTGAATACTGCTGCCATATCTGGTCGGGTGCCCCTGCTTTTCTCCTCGGGCTTCTCGATAAGGTTCAGAGGAGGGTCTGTAATGTGATAGATACCGACTTGGCAGACCGCCTGCAGTCTCTCTCCCACCGGCGAGACGTGGCTTCGCTGTGTCTCTTCTATAAATACTTTCACGGCTTCTGCTCCGATGAACTTAGATCACTGGTGCCCCCTAAATACGAATTTGCACGAGATACTAGATTAGCAACTAGATCCCACCCTTTTACAGTGAAATCGATAAAATGCAGCCGTAACTTCTACTCCAACAGTTTCTTTCCTCGCACTTCCCGACTGTGGAATTCTCTTCCAAACGATTGCTTCCCCGACGGCTACAATCTCCAGGAGTTTAAATGTAAGGTCAATAGACACCTCCTAACACACTAACCTGCTCCCATTCTATCAAACACTCTTCCCATCTGCCCGACACTCATCCTCGCTATCCTTACTCATCTATCACCTTTCTCCTGACATTCCCTATGTCTATCCACTCCTTCTCTTTACCTTCCCCTATGTAGCCCCATGCGCAATAGTGGCAGTGGAATGCCTTGCTTGGGGTGAGATGATTAAAAAAAAAAAAAAAAAACTAACCAGTCAACTTAACAAGACAGAATGTGGTTATAAAATAGGCCAAAAGAAAATAAGCCATCTATTTTACATGGATGACTTAAAGTTATATGCTAAGAATGATAATGAGCTGGAAGGTCTTCTGCAAACTGTAAAATGCTTCAGCGAAGACATTGGAATGAAATTTAATTTGAATAAATGTGCTAAAGCTACAGTTTTACGTGGATCAATACAAGAAACATCCTCAATTAGCCTAGACCCTGCTGTAACAATAAAAGAATTGAAACCAGAAGAAGCTTATAAATACCTAGGTGTAAATGAGAGCGAAAACATTCACCATAAAAAAAATGAAAGAAATAGTGCGTAAAGAGTACTATAGAAGGCTACGAATGATATTAAAAACTGAATTAAATTCACAGAACAGAGTTATGGCCATTAATAGCCTTGCAATCCCAGTTGTCCAATATAGCTTCAACATCTTAAACTGGACTCTAAACGACATCAAGCGAATGGATGCTAAAACAAGAAAGCTTCTTTCTAAGCATAAGATGCATCATCCAAAGGCTGATGTAGACCGTCTATACATACCCCGTAAAGAAGGTGGAAGGGGTCTTATTCAGCTGGAATTGTCATACAAGACAACAACTATTGGCTTACTAACATACATAGAAACAACAAAGGATTGGATGATACAATTAGTAAGGCAACATGAAGAAAGAAAGAAAAAATATTCAATAATAAAAGAAGGCAGTAAATACAAACAAGATTTACAGTTAGTAAATTCTGTAGAAAAGCAAAACAGAAGCCAAGAACCAACTATTGCGGCAAAAAATATGAAAATGAAAGCCAAAGATAAAGCTCTTGAAAAGATGAAACAGCGCTGGCAAGACAAACCTCTGCATGGCCAATATCCAGTACGTGCCAATAAATCCAATGTTGACAAAGTGAATACTCATCGATGGTTACGTGCATCTGGATTAAAGTCTGAAACTGAAGGATTTATACTTGCAGCACAAGACCAAAGTCTTTTCACGAGAAACTTTCAGGCAAATATTATGCATAATAATATGGATCCAAAATGCAGGTTTTGTGATAAACACCAAGAAACAATAGACCACCTAATCTCAGGCTGTTCTGTGCTTGCCCCAAACGAATATAAAAATCGCCACGATAGAGTTGGGCAATGTTTACATTGGGCAATGTGCAAACATTATGGAAAAGCTGTAAACAAACACTGGTATGAACATCATCCAGCACCGGTTACAGAAATAGAAGATGTAACCATTCTATGGGATTACACCATCTACACAGACAGAAAAATTGAAGCAAACAGGCCAGACATTATTGTTAAAAACCAGAAGGAGAAAACTTGTCTATTAATTGATATGGCTTGTCCAGCGGATTGTAACATAGCAATCAAGGAATTTGAAAAACTGTCAAAATATAAAGACCTGGAAATTGAAATAGAAAAAATGTGGAAATTGAAAACAAGAGTTGTGCCAGTGATAGTAGGTGCACTTGGAATGATAAAAAATGGAACAAAACAACACATTGAAAGAATCCCTGGAAACCCCAGCTTAAGAGATATACAAAAAATTGTCTTATTAAGTACAGCCCACACACTAAGGAAAACTTTATCTATGTAATGCAGGGTATGATAGGGAAGATAGAAAAACATGAAATGGAGCCATAACAACGCCACTACCTGCCTTAGGTCTCCCCGCAGACTTGGTTGGCAGTGAGACCAAAGCAGAAATCGAAATATGATGAAAAATGACATAATAATAATAATAATAAACTATAAATATGAAAATAAAAAATCTCTAGTAAAGAGGATAACATACACTAAAAAGTAAATATGTCATAGAAAACGGAATAAGACGAAACAATAATATTATAAAATGAAAATATACATACATACCTATACATGTATGAAACACGCGTAGCAACACAAATACCCTTATGGACACTTAATATATCATACAAAAAGCAAGTAATAATTATAATAATAGCAACAATAACTCTACACTTTAAATAAAATGTTCACGGCTTCTCGCACTTTTTCTTATATATATATATATATATATATGTGTGTGTGGGAGGGATTAATGTAGAGAATGTAGGTAACGAAAACTTAGCCCTGACGAGTGAGGACATCATAATGGTGCCCTCTCGAAACTTCGAACTCTGCTCAATTAAGTGACAATCTTCCCCACACTAATCCTATTAAAGCTTTATCTCTATCCCGATATCCACTATTTTAAGACAAAATGTCCGCTTGCCAAAATATCTTTTTATCAGTAAACCACTAAAAAATAATCTTGGTGCTAAACATTATCACAACTCAAAACTATATATATATATATATATATATATATATATATATATATATATATTGATTTGAATGAGCAGAAAGAGATTTTTTCCCTTAACCTTTTCAGATCCTTTTCCTTTTGGCCAACACTTCTTCAGAAGGTTGGCAAAGTTGGCAAAGTTGATTGGCATAAAGACGACTATTTATGGAGATATATTAGAAGTAAAAAAATGCCTTTTTGCCTATTCAAATCTGTATTCAGACTCTGTCATCAGGTCCTTGCTTATATATATATATATAAATCATCCGCGTGCAGACCTGTTTCGTTGTACCATAGCTCATCCGGGCGGGGAGATTACACGCCCGCCTCACGCCTGATTTATCAGCAGCCGAAAATTCACCCACCAATCTATCGTTCGAGAACGGTAGATTTCATAGTGTGTATGTGTGTGTGCGTATATACATATATATATATATATATATATATATATGAATGACATAAACATAATTTATAGTGGATACTCGTATTTTAGTAGATGACCCGTTTATTTATTAAACAGCATATTTACTTATTTTCACCTCCTAGCTTGAACTTTCGAGAAATAAAATATCCCCTCTCCGACAGGATTAGAACCTGCGTTCGCTTCGAGTAAAACCGTATTAGATGTGACATTCTTTGGACGTCTCGGCTACAGAGTGTGTTGATGGCCAAGCCAGATCGGAATAAAATGCCTATAAAAACAGATTTTCTCTGACTCTCGAAATAGACGAATCTGCTCAGCTTCGTAATCTAACGTAAAAACAAAACAATTTTT
This sequence comes from Ascarosepion bandense, assembly GCA_037127315.1. Taxonomy (NCBI): domain Eukaryota; kingdom Metazoa; phylum Mollusca; class Cephalopoda; order Sepiida; family Sepiidae; genus Ascarosepion; species Ascarosepion bandense. The sequence goes on from JBBBDQ010001313.1 coordinate 2,661,426, forward strand.
AAAGAAAGGGATTATTTTGTTATTTACTAACACGATATATTTTTATTTCTTACACGTTATTTCTAGTAGATACTCGTATTTCAGTAGACGTTCCGTTTATTTATTAAACAATCTATTTATCTATTTTCCTCTACCGGCTTGAATATCTGACGATCCTTATAAAAGAAAAATATGCGTTTTCCGGTTGGGTTCGAATCAACAAAATGTGTCAATGACTAAACAACGGTTGAATATTGCCTTTAAATAGTTCAGTCCCTCGCCTGCGTGGCATATAGTTCCAAAATACGTCAGATCTAATGACGGCTTCGTCGCCACCGTGGCCTATAGATCCAAAATACGTCAGATCTGATGACGGCTTCCCCTATGAGAATCCTGTCGAAGATCGAATATTTTTCACTAATATGATTTCTTAGGATATTAGACAAAAATAAATTAAAATACACTTTAATAAATAAACAGAGCGTTAACTCACATACGAGTATCCGCTAAAAAAAAATTAAAGTAATTAAAATTTGTCTGATTAATCAATAAAAACTCTCTCTCTCTCTCTCTCTCTCTCTCTCTCTCTCTCTCTCTATATATATATATATATATATATATATATATATATATATATATATCCGAGTGAATACAGAACGAAGAAAGAATTCTTTCAACGTCCAAAACATAAATTTAAAACAGTGCTCGATATATAATATATAGAGCTGTGAATATTTATTATAAATTATATTTTAGAACATGTACATAATTTTTCTATATATATCCACGACAAAGGTACGTTTGTTTCGACACTGAAACTTCAATGTCTCATCAGGCGGTGTGTAAAGTAATGGAAATCCTCTTTCCTTATATTTTTTTAGTTTTGTTAGAGGTGTTGGTGGGGGTTAGTGTTAGGGGAATAAGTCTCTGACCGTTGGAATTTTTGGATGCTGTTTTTTAAAGATTAATGAGTGTCTTTGATTTCTAGACACATTTAACCTTGTAAGTTTTTATTATCTAGTGACTAGACTATATCGTTTGGATTTCTTAGAAGAGCCGGTATTGGGTGGCACCGGATATTTTTATTTAAGCAGAGTCTTTATAATTAATGTAATTTTGTATATTTTATCTTAACATTGGATTTAGGGAATATATTTTTTTTATTAAATTTTTAATTTTTAATTATTAATTAGATCATAGTTTGGAAACCGTTATTTCTATTAAATTTTAAATTTTAAATTTTTATTCTTATATCTAGTCAATTGTGTATGTGGTGGGGGTTTAGTGATAAGGGAACAAGTACTGCTGATTGACCTTTAGAATTTTGGTGTGGGGAGTGTAAGTTTTATTTATATATATCTTGTGACTAGACTATATCCTTTAGGATTTCTTAGAGGAATAGGTTAGGGGTGGGATGCGTATTCAGTACAGAATATTTTTGTATATAAGTAGTTTTTTTTTTTAATCATATCACCCCGAGCAAGGCGGTAACGCCACTGATGTGCAGGGGGCACGTAATAGTGAAAAGACTGGAAAAGAGGAAGCCGGAAACCACATCCTAAACAGGGAACAAGAGATGAGCCTCTTAACCTGTTCGATAAACATGGGTGGAGTGTGAACCGGGCGATAGCTAGGGTTTTTGTAAATAATCTAAATTTGTATATTTAATCATAATTTTGGAAGTCGATTTTTTCAGTTAAATTTTAAATCTTAATTAGATCACAGTTATATATATATATATATATATATATATATATATATATATATAACATGACGTCAACTTTGTTTAAGTATTTATATATATATATATATATATATATATATATATACTTAAACAAAGTGAACGTCATGATATACCTTAGGTACCTTTCGATCAACACTTTTTCAAAGATATACGTTGGTAAATTAGAAAACAATCAGAGACAGAGTTAATATAACGATTGATTGAGGAGAGAAAGTATATATATATATATATATATATACTTAAACAAAGTGAACGTCATGATGTTATACCTTAGGTACCTTTCGATCAACGCTTTTTCAAAGATATACGTTGGTAAATTTGAAAACAATCAGAGACAGAGTTAATATGACGATTGATTGAGGAGAGAAAGTATATATATATATATATATATATATATATATATATAAACAAAGTGAACGTCATGATGTTATACCTTAGGTACCTTTCGACCAACGCTTTTTCAAAGATATACGTTGGTAAATTAGAAAACAATCAGAGACAGAGTTAATATAACGGTTGATTGAGGAGAGAAAGTTGGAGCGCGATTAAAAGAAAAAAGTTTATATTGCACACAATTAAAATTCAAAAGTGGGTTGAAAATAGCAAGTTCCACAAGAATATAAAAAAACAAAAAACACTCACCGTCCTTCCAACAACTGTACGAAGCGGAGCGGAGGCGATGCTGCTGAATTTTAATAAATACAGACTCAAGGCCTCGGAGATGGTATACCAAGCGGGCACTGTGTAAAACTGTAAACCAAATGTCTTCATACTCGGAGGCACACTTGTTTTGTTTCTGTGGGTACAAATCTCTTAATATATATATATATATATATATATTGTCATCTGCAGACAGATCTGTTTCGCCGTATCACAGCTCATCAGTACGATTAGACTCCGATTGCTTTTACCCAGGAATGAGACCCGACCGAAATGGCGTCAGTCGGCGACTCTACCCCTGGGCTATGGGCGTTCAGTGGAAGTAGGCAGACTTTTTAGTGCATATCATTATACGCGCCCAATAGCTAGAGCGCTCTAATTCATTTCACTGAATGAGCGATATATATATATATATATATATATATATATATATACACATATATATATATATATATATATATATATATATATATATATATATACACACACAACTATATTAAAGTACATTTTAATTTTACAGCCTCCAAAACTTCTATCTTTTAGTGGCAAATTTGTAAGTCCCGACGCTTTTCCCCTTCAAATTTATCCAAAAGAGCATTATCTCTGTGCAAATGTATATGCTGAACTCAAATCAACTGTGAGTTATTGAAGAAACTTACCTTTTTTTTAATTTTTTTTTATCTGAATGTCCATAAAAAACGAAAAATATCTAGCACTTTTCTCTCCCGTAACTCTTACGAAGTCATGTTAATTACATGACTTCGTGAGAGTTACGGGAGAGAAAAAGTGCGAGATATAATTCGTTTTCTTTTATGGACTTTCAAAGCAAAAAAAGCTAAGTTTCTAAAGGGGAAAAAAGCCGTCGGCACCTAAAACGAACATTTACCCTTTTAGTCGTCTTAAAGAAATGTTTTTGCATCCGTTATGCATGACTGATGCTAACCTCTACGAGAACACCTCATTGCGCCTTCTCATCCGCTCGTTTTCCACTGACATGACGTAAAATGATTATTTTTAATCTGTTGCTAGGACTGCAGGTGGGAAAGTTGGTTCATTGTATTGTGACAGACTATTTTTTTTTCACCAGAACCAATTTAGAGAAAATAGAAAAAAATATCCGTGTTCTAACATTAAATTCAATCGCAGATCTGGTGTGAACAGTCCAGCAGACAACGTATAAACAAAAACGGCGTCAGAAATCCAAACTTCCCCTCGAAAGAGACATGATTGACTGAGCAGAAGATTATCCCGCAGTAGGTTGCCATTGCTTTCTGTGATAGACTGATTGGTAGACAAGGATTTAGAACTCAATCTGTCCTATTATTTAACCCATAACTGGAGGGAATAGACGGATTAATACCTTTCCCAAGGGTATTTATGCGTAAGTGAGTACCATGAATTCAACTGGAATTCGAACTCGGCTCCATAATTTTTGTCGTTCCGAGTCGATATCCACTACACCACAACGCAAATAATCGTACTTTCTCTCTCAAAACTGAAAAAATCTTGCTTCCCAGTAAACAAAAGCAACGGTCTTTATTCACCGAGCGATTTTTTCTAATTGGCCACGCCAGACAAGATGGAAAGAAATTTAGCATAACTTTTGATACTCATAGCATCTCTTTTTGGGCTAACAATTTTTTTATTCTTTTAATTTCGGTAATTTTTTTTTTAGGTAGAACATACCCAAAACACGAACTCTTTTTCGAGGTAGGTGAATTTCTTTTTCGATACATCTATCTTGCGAATGTTTCAATCTGCGATTCGTCCCTACTTTGAATTCTGCTGCCACGTCTGTTCTGGTGCTCCTGTTATGGGTATTAAGATTCTCGACAAGATCGAATGTATGTACTGTAATGTTATCAGTCTTCACCACTTCTCTAGCCGAGAGGTCGAAATAATGTCACTTCTAATACGGTTTTAACCCTAAGCGAACGCAGGTGCTAATCCTGTCGGAGAGGGGATCAGTCTCGGATTTACTATCCCGTCGCCGTAACATAGATTCAGTGTGACTTGTCTATAAATATAAATATTTTGTCTATAAAATATTTTCTGTTGAGCTTTCCTCTCTGGTATTTCAAATATGTAAATTTAAGCGCAGTACCAAATTGGTAACAAGTTCACATCATAACACTATTGAAATGTCAAGATGTAACCGCAAGTTCTATGGCAATATGATGCTTATCTCACAATTTTCGCCTCTGGAACTCTCACCCGTCTTTTTGCTTTCTTGTCAACTCAGTCAGTTAAGTGCCATACGTGATACACACTTGGACAATCATGTCTCGAAAGAGAATTGACTGACTTTGCAGAACATTTTCCCGCAATAGATTGCCATTACTTTCTGCGGTAGACTGGTTGCCAGCCAAAGCTATAGAACCCAATCTGTCCTGTTATTTAACCCATAGCTGGAGTGAGAAGAGATAAATTATATTATATCACTCTATAAAAAAGTAGTAATAAGTGGGGGATCTGTTTATTACTTCATAGCAATAGAAAACCGATCCCTCACTTATATTCAGTCACTCAGTTAAGTGCCATATGTGATACACGCTTGGACAATCATGTCTTGAAAGAGACCCGACTGACTGGCCAGAAGATTTTTCCGCGGTATGTTTCCATTACTTTCTGTGGTAGACTGTGGTAGAACCAAATCTGTACTGTTATTTAACCCATAGCTGGAGGGAAGATACGGATTAATACCTTTCCCAATGGTATTTGCGCGTAAATGAATGCAGTGAATTCAACTGGAATTCGAACTCGGATTTCCGATTTCTCGTTCCAACCTGATATCCACTGCTCCACAACTACAATCTTTGAAAATTTGAATGTAACACGTTGTCTTTTTTAGTTCTTTTATTGTCATTTCTCTTTGTTAGTGTTTTCTCGTTTTTTTACTTTCTTTTTCAGTAATGCCTTCCGTCATTTTTTTTAATCGTATCACGCTGAGCAAGGCGGTAATGCAAATGATGTGCAGGGGGCTACATAAGAGTAAAAGATTAAGTAGAAGTGAGTGAAGAGGAAGACGAACCAGTTAGAAAGGAGCAAGAGAAGAATGGGAATACAGATGTGATGACAGTTGCAAAGGTGGAGAGAAAGGAAAGGATATACGGGGTGGTGAAAGAACTAGAGTCAAGTGGTTAATAGATGAATATTGACATTGCATTTAAATTCGTGGAGATTGGATCCGTCAGGAAAGCAAGAATATGGAAGCGAGTTCCACAAGCGGGAAGTGCGAGAGAAGAAGCTGCAGGAGTAGAATTGTCGCCTACATTTGGTAAATCTAACTGTGAATGGGTGGGACCAGTTGCCAGTCTGGTTGCACGAGTAAACACCTGTTGAGGAGGCACCAGTGACTTACTGGCTTTATTGCCTTGCTTGGAGTGAAATTATTAAAAAGAACTACAAGATAAATAAAAAAACACCTAGCCATATTGTATAATATCCTCATTTTGTAAACAACAATGTGACCCTTTTTAGGTGGAGTTACTTACAAAGTAGATATTTTAGATTTTCCTGTTTTCTTATTTGTTTTCTTAGCTTTTATGTTAAGCCTGTGGTTTCTCAACTGTGCTCCGTCGATTAAGTAGAAATCATTCTTTTTGTACTAATTATATTTATATCCTGCTTTGTATCTACATACAAAATGCCAGAGTAGATAAATATTTTTATCTAATCCTGCACCTTCAGCCGTTCTTTGATTGATCATAGCTTTCACTGTTTATTTAGGGTAACGTTTTCTTTGCATTTGTTTTTGCAACCTATATATGAATTTACTCGAGCCACAAGATTAGCAACTAGGTGCCACCCTTTTACTGTGAAACCAATAAAATGTAAACGCGAATTCTACTCCAACAGTTTCTTTTCTCGCACTTCTCGCCTATGGAATTCCTTTCTGTTTACTTGCTTCCCCGACAATTACAATCTCCAAGAATTCAAATGTAAAGTCAATAGTCATCTCCTATCTGACTAACTTGCATCCTTTCTCTCATATTCGTTTCTCCGTTCACTCCACTCTCATCAGTATTCTCATTCTTCTCTCCACCACTTCCTGACACCCCCTATGACCTGTTACTCTTTCTCCTAAATTTCCTCCTATGTAACACCTGTAAAACAGTGGCAGTAAAATGCCTTGCTTGTGGCGATATGATTATACAAAATAAATATGATTCCAGTACCAAAGCTCACCAAGTTTAAGTTACATGTATCAGATTCAAAGGTTTTATGACTATTGTTTGAACGGGGGTTGACACAGATCAGTTTACGCCTTTAATATAAATATACCCTCATTTTAAGTGACGCGAGAACTAGCTTTGACGCAGGATTAGCTTTGACGCTTCAGACTAGCCCATATATATATATATATATATATATATATATATATATATATATATATAGATTAGACAAAATTTTCAAAATTCAAATGTGTCGGATGTACATTTCGACATAGGATCTTTAATAGAGACTCTACATCACGTCAGCGACATTGTTTTTCCAAATGGCGAAGGCCCTGAGTTAGAGTGTGGAGGGGTTTTAGGTTAACAACGGTCACAAAGTGGAAAAGGACAGAGCTGGTAGTCGCGGGTTTACAAGGTGTTGAAATGGTATATTTAGGAAGGGGAGGAATAGGAGTTCATATTTTATAAAGATAGACAACTAAATGAGTTAAATTACTTTTTAAAGTTAAGATTTTGGGCTGTTTGAAGAGGTGTATTTAGGCGAGAAGGAATGGGTTTCAATATAAGATTTTAAAACATTTTTTAAAGTTTATTTGATTAAACCTTTTAGGTAGAAGCAAGTTAAATGCCAATTACAGGAAGTAATTCGTTTAAAAATTATTAGGAAGGTAGGGGGGTTAAAATACTTTTTAAGGTTAACGTTAGGGGAAAATTAAGATTAAAACTTAAATTGAATCCTTTTAATTTATATTCTAACATCTAGTCAACGGGGATTTAAATTCTAAATTTAAGTATTCGAATAATTTGTCTTGTGGCGGCACTTACTGATGAATTCCCTCCTAAGATTCAGTAGCCGGTGTTGGTGGGGGTATTTTAGTATTTAAATTTTTTCGAGTAAACATAGACAGCACCTATCACGAAAATTCCTCAGAATACGGGTTGAATTTCTATAAGATGGACCCAAATGAATAGAAGGATCTTATTAAAAAAAACTAACAAAAAATAGAGGAAAATCAACAAAGAACACAAGAACCACATAGACAGAATAAACCAGGAAGATAAACTTCAACGCAATGAAAGGTACGGTCGACGTAATCGAGTGGTTTGAAAAAATTGGTGGAAAAAATAAGGCCACTTTTTTACAATTTAACATTGTGGATTTTTGCCCATCAATTTCGGAGAACCTATTCAGCCTAGCCCTAGAATTCGCGGAATTCTACTCGGACATCACAGAGGATGAGGTCAGAATTGTCCTGAACTGCAGGAAATCAGTTATGATCCACAACAACGGACAGTAGACTAAGAACTCAAAAGAGAACTTTGATTTATCCATGGGTGTACTGGATTCAGCAGAAGCTTCGGATCTAACCGGATTATTCTTACTGTACAACTTAACTGCTCATAAGGAAATAGAAACGAGCAGGATAGGACTATATAGGGACAACGGACAGATGATAATTGATACATCTACTGGAGGTAAGATTGGTAGAACCAGAAAATTAATCCATAGAGTCTTTAAATCCTTTGGCCTTCACGTAGTAATTAACCACAATATCAAGCAAGTAGACTTCCTTGACATAACATTAGACCTAGTATCGAACACATTCCAACCTTACATGAAAAACAACGCCAACCCAATATATATAAACCCCAACTCTAATCACCCACCATCCATTGTTAAGCACATCCTATCATCGGTAGAACGTCACATTAACACACACTCATCCAATAAAGAGATATTCGATAAGCACAAGGTAATTTATAATAGAATCCTTAATGAAAGTGGGAAAAATTCAAAAGTACAAAAAGCAAAAATAGAAGCAGGAAAATAATATGGTATAACCCTCCATTCAACCAATCAGTTAATTTCAAGCTGGGACATAAATTTCTTCAATTAGTAGAGAAGCACTTTCCCAAAAATAATCCTCTGAGCAGAATCTTCAATAAAAATACCATAAAATTAAGCTATAGCTGTTCCAATAATCTAGAAAAAATAATCAAAATGCATAACACCAAAATATTAAAAATACACAGCAAAAATAAATCCAACACTAATAAAAGTCCTCCCATGATAACAACCTCTGTAACTGTAGAAACCCCAACCAATGCCCCATGACCAACAAATGTCTGACGAAATCTCTGATATATATGTGTTCGATTTCATCCATAGAAAAGCCTAAAGATGAAAAAATATATAATGGGAATACCATGAACGTATTTAAAAAGCGCTTTTACAATCACCTTTCATCCTTCAATAACAAAGAAAAACAAAACATGACATCTCTCTCCAAATACTTTTGGAAATTAAAAGACGAAAATAAAACACCTATGGTTAAATGGAAAATCCTAAAACAAGCAAGAACAGCAAAATCTATAAAACAATCATGTTTTCTTAGCCTTCAAGAAAAAATGGAGATCCTTAAATATATAAATAGTATCAAGCTTTTAAATCAGAGGCACGAAACCACAGTAAACTGCAAGCACATTAGGGATCTAACCCTACAATCATGCTAGGAAATACTAGGAGTTTGATTTGATATTCCTATTATAAAAGATTAAAAATGCTGCAGAAAAAATCGATCTAATAAATCCTTAAAGGAAGGTTTAATACCCACAAAAACATCTAAATAAATAAAACGTAAAATTAAAGAAATAAACAAGCTCCCAGACAATTACGAAAGTCTACAGCAATAACCTTACTTTCCGTAATAACCTTACTTAAATACAAAAATCTCGATGTTCCCAAGTACTTTTCATTTCCCTCCGAGATCATCTTCAGGTTTGTGAGTTGTAACAAAAAATAACCGCAAAACTGTGTTGCTAAAAAATACCGTAAATTTTCTTCTTGTTTTAAATATAACGGCTGACAAATGTCTTAGCGTTCATTAGAACGTGAAAATCATCCAAAATCTAATTTTTTTTTAATGTTACAATGTCATGGTCATGCACGTGTTAAAGCATGAAAAAACTGTTCTTTTTACAAACATTTTAGAATATTGCCACAGTATCTATGGCTGATTAATTAAATTAATAGTATGGAATGACCTCATACTATTGCCGCTTTGTTGGGAGAAACATAAAAAGCGAGGAAAGCTGCAATAGATAAGTCTCTTAGTAAGGCTAAGGATGTAGAGCAACGGTCGGCAACCCCCGGTCTGCGGGCCACATCCGGCCCTCGAGTGAATCTCGTTCGGCCCGCTACCTTACTCTGGACACGACATAAATATAGATAAACGAAACCAAAGTGACAGTTGATAGTCTGAATATATTGCATTGAAATTAAAAAATGTGTTTCTTTTTACCTGGAGAATGTGTTTTACTTTTATTTTTAGTTTGTAGGGATCGTTAAAATTATATATATATATATATATATATATATATATATATATATATATTCCCATTTTGTTTTATATATATATATATATATATATATATATATATATATATATTCCCTTTTTGTTTTCCCTTTCTATTCGATATGCTTTTCTTTTTTCCTTCTCTTTTTGCAAGCCCACTTCAGGATTCCTTCCATCCCCCACACACACACTCAAACAAATTTTTGAATGTTTCCATAATATTAAAAATGGCCGATGAAGCCAATTCAATTCGCTGAAATGATCAATCGTAAAACATATATATATATATATATATATATATATATATATATATGTTTATATGCGAGGGCCTTGACCAAGATGGGGCTCAAAATATTGATATAAATTATATTTGTTAGATTTTTGGATGTGGGTCAGTTTTATGCTATATATATATATATATATATATATATATATATATATATATATATATGAGAGACACAATGCATTTTCGAAATAGTGAAAAGATACACGCACACATTGTTTTTCTTTTCATCATTAATGATGAAAGAGAACAATCATGAAAATATTATATTGTTCTTTTCTCTCCGCCATTTTGTATAGATGTCACGTGATCTATTATATTACAGCACCCATTAACCGATATATATTTATCACTTACAGCATTTTCTGCTCTCATAAAAAAATGTCGATACATTTGAATATACAAATTATAGTTGAAATTACCCAGAGTTCCTTGACTGGCACCAGCTTCAATCATGTTGGACATTTTAATGTCCAATTTTAAACGAATTAGCTACGTTCTTCATTTTCATTGTCTCGTCGTTCTCGCTGCAAATTCATAATTTTATTTCCACCGATACAGTTCATGTATAGATTAGCACTGTAATTAATACGTGATTTACAATAAAACAAATAAAATCATATGGTTAAGATTAGTTTAATGTATGCAAATTATCACTTTGTCTTTGGCAATCACGCACACACACACACGCACCCCCCACTCACTCACACACACACACGCCCACATACCCCCACACCACATTCTCACACGCTCTCACACGCCCACACAAAAGAATACCCGCACAAAAGCACACCACACCCACACATACCGACACCGACCTCCACACACTACCTTACAAAAGCACTCCTATTAAGTCCTAAGGAAATGACATTCATAGACAACCGATCGTACCCTCCATCAAAATGGATCAGGCTAGTGTCCCTGAAAGTAAAACAATGCGCCTCCTTGGCCTAAATCTATCAGCTGGCCTCAAGTGGAATGACTACATTGAATGCTAGATCTGCTACTCGGAAGGATTCTTCCCTTCCTAGGGCCAGGAAGTTTTTCTCTTCTAAATCCTCTGCCATATATATAAATCTACCATCCACCCGTGTATTGAGTACTGCTGTCACATTCCGACCTGGTAGCTTAATTCCAGTCACTTTCTCTCCGACGTAATGTGGCTTCCCTCTGAAATAAATACTTCCACGGCTTTTGCTCCAATGAGCTTAGCTCCCTGGTGCCCCCACTGCATGAATTTACTCGAGCTACTAGACTAGTCGTTAGGTCCCTCCTTTTTGCAGTGAAACCAATCAAATGTAACCACAACTTCTACTCTATCAGCTTCTTTGCTTGCACTTCCCACCCGTGGAATTCCATTTCTTATACTTGCTTTCCTGGCAGCTACAATCATTCTACTCTCACTATCATCTATCCGTCGGAGCAGCATTGGTTCTGATACTGGGCGTGGAAGAATCTCAATACCGCTTATCTGTCTGAACGTCTATTTAGTCAACCTGACAGTGTCTAACCTCACAAAACCTGACCTCGATTGACCAAAACCGGATACTCCTTCTTAAGCTTTTCGTACACACGGTCTAGCTGCTGACAATGCAGTTTAGTGTTGGTGGTGCGACCGTGTAGAGAAAGATCGAAATGCAGTTCTCGTTGAAAATACAACCAGACAAATAACAAGTTTGTTTCCGCTTCCAAAGTGAGTCAGGAATCTCTGGCCAGCCTAGTTTCAGACATTATATTTTCTGAACAAAAATAGAACTAAAAAATAAATAAATATACCCAAGGATATACAAAATTAGGAGATCATTCTATCTGATACAATATCTTGTTTCATGTTAAAAAATCAGTCCAGATACTGCTTCGAGTGACTCCGGCCTATTCCACCCAACGACACAGTTCCTTGGTAACCAGCTATTCAACACTTGTGATGAAGTGAAGGAATCTTATTTACAGATTTTTTATTCAAAGCCAGCAGAATGGTGTCTGGGGCAGATTTGAATGATAGCTGATCACTGGCAGAAAATCGTCGAAAATGATGGATTTTATTTTTACTCCACAAATCATCGTTGTTTCTTTCCGCTTCCTAATCGAGTCAGGACTCTCGGCCAACCTAGTACGAAGTATCACGGGTAACTCATCGCGATTTTATAATTTTAATGTATATATACTAGCAGTATAGCTCGTTGCTCGTGTGTAATGAAATCTTTAAAACTAATCCATGGTCCTGAAGCACAGACTCTTTGGACGTTGGCATGAAAGACTAAAAAGCAATAGTTGTTTCCAGTTAAAGCGAAACCGTAGACTGAAAGAAAAATGAATGGATGTAAGTCAAATTTTGATTTCCTGGTATCGATATCAAATAAGTTTTTTTCGTCGTAAACTGAATTTTGAAGGCTAAATAAGTCCTCTGAGTAAATGGTATCATGGCTGAGACTAAGAACTACAATTATACCTACTTAGAGCCAAACCCGAAACAAAAACTAAAATAAAAGGACTGAAAAAAATATAGACATACAGACAGATAAACAGACACATACACAAACATCTTGCCTTATATATATATATATATATATATATATATATATATATATGTGTGTGTGTGTGTGTGTGTGTGTGTATTATCGATTTTCTGCACTATTGTAAGAACTGCAACCTTGAAACTTCTGAATATCGTTTTTATGTCTTTGTCTATGAGTGTATCAAAGTTGATTAAAATCGGACCACTTCTTCTATAACGCGATATTTATCGGGGGTAACTCAACACGAAACCTTGCTAAGAACACTCGCATACGCTTATTGTAGAACTGTGTAAATTTTCAAGAAAATCGGTTCAGCCGTTTCGGAGTCTATAGGTAATGGACACACACACACAAACACACACACTCACAGACAAAGTTCCATTTATAAATAAGTTTAGATATATATTTAAAGTGTCATTATTGTGGATACTGGTATTTAAAATACAACATCCTATTTTTATTTGAAATTTCACCTATTATGCCTATCGGCCTTTCCAGTTGAAAAATCTTTATAAAAAAATATGGTCTCCGACAAGAAGAGCGTCCCCTTTGTATGAGAAACCGACATTTAATCTGGTGTGTTTTTAATGCTTTGCTACGATGGTTGTCAAAATATAGCAAGCCTCTGTTCCACTACTTTAAGCAAAGCACATCTTCTCGTCAGGTATACCTTGAGTTGTTTTTGAGCTTTGAATTAGTTTAACAATGGTATGAAGAGTTTGTTTTCTATAAGTGACCGATTTGAATGAATCCAAAGATGCTGGGATGCATAAACGATCAGGTTTCAGTCATTTACGGATCATTAGCAACATTGTAATATTTGGATATATCCTCTCGGTGGCCTACGATATATGAAAACTATGTTAAAATATGTCTCATGAATTTACTTTAACTTTTACAACCTTGTCAGCCCTTCATACAGAGGCGATCGTAAATCGTGGAAAATGTGTTAAACTTATTACAGCCATATTTATAGTTGTTTGTTAAGAAGAAAATAACTTTGCGTTTGAGTTTTGATTAATGGCATATCAACACCTCTGTGGGTTATTTAATGCCAAAAAGATGGGGGTTTAAGGCATTATTTTTAATGTTCAGTTATCATGAAAAGGTTGATTTAGTCAGATTCTAATAAAAAAAATTTTATTTTAGAAAACTGAAAATGTCTTCTAGTTTTTATTCAAAAATGTTTTGGGGGTTAAATTTTGGGGTTAATTATTTGCTCATAGCTGGGACAAGAAAAGAAGTAGTATGTATTCGCGTGTATGTATGAGAAAAAGACGCAAAGGTAATAAGAAGAAAAGTGTAAGTACCTCAAAGGTTAGAAAACGGGTGAATGAGTAAGGACATTTATTTTAAGCCGTGCGCGTATTCAACTGTTGCCGTTCCTTCTACTTAAGGCCTCACGCGGTCTAGAAACTTTGCTTAAATACCCTTCAAAGGGATCATAATGCATGTTTTTATTGCTTGTGGGAACGCGACCCATTGATTAAAAAAATGTTACATATTTATTTTCAGAGTATTAATTTATTAACCGGGAGGATGCGTGAATCCTGCGACTTAGAAACCGGTTTTTTCATCATTTGGCGCTTGGCTGTCTTGGTTGTTATTTCTGTCTTCGCTTCACGAATCCAACATTGCCAAACCTTTATGCTCAATATAGATTGGTACTGATCGGTATGCTATGTAATTGTATATCAGCCCGACTTTTCGCCCTTAACTGATTTAAAGAACGGTTTCAAAAAATCTGATTATACAAATCAAATTTCACCGTTGTTACGCCTTTTAGACTTTTCTGAGCACCAACAATGAATGAAGCGCCTTCCGTTCTTTGGTTCTTCATCTTTGGCTTCAATCGAAGGAAAACAAATTAGTTTTTACGCTGAATTTTGCGAGGTGGTCTATAATTTATTCTTTACCCGAAATAACGTACATTTCTAATTATGGAAGGTGTACTTGAACACAAGGTCAGAAAAGAGAAATATATAAAGTATATTTTAGATTTTGTTTAAAGTTCATGTTGGTGTCTTATTAAATCTATCTATCTATCTACAATTGCGTACTTGGGCTTCACATACTCTTTTATATAAGTTTTATTCTATCTATCTATCTATCTATCTATCTATCTATCTATCTATCTACAATTGTGTATTTGGGCTTCAGTCGCTCTTTCATATAGGTTTTATTCTATCTATCTATCTATCTATCTATCTACAATTGTGTATTTGGGCTTCAGTCCCTCTTTCATATAAGTTTTATTCTATCTATCTACTTGTGAACATCATATAATTATATAATTATGAAGTATATCGCGACACAGAAATTCTGTTTCGGGATTTCCCACATACATAAATAACAAACCGATTGCACAACCAACATCCTGATGACGAGATAGAAATCTCGAAACATAGAAATTTCCGTGTCCCAATGTACTTTTAATTCATAATTATATATATATATATATATATATATATATATATATATATATAATAAAATAAATTCCGAAGTTCAAAACCGTTGTATGATCATTTCTACATGAAATCCCGAAGAGAAATTTCACGTATCATCGGCAACTTATACTTAGGGATTTCATGTAGAAATGAGCATACAACGGCTTTGCACTTCGAAATTTATTTTATTTTATAATTGGCTCTGTAATTTAAATATTACTTACATTGAGCCCTCCACCTGGATCATTTTTTAATATTAAAATATTAATATTAATTAGGACCGATCTTTGGGATTTACCTTCCTACTTTTCCTTTTGGATTAAAGTTTAAATATATATATATATATATAAAACAAAAGCCTGCTATTTTACAATCTTGGCTAACGAAGTCAACCGTAAGTGTTAGCAGCATAACAGTACAGGGTGAACCATGAACCATTATTTTTCTTTGACCTGTTGTAAACGGTAAATGAGCAGCAGTCTGGCAAAATAGTGACTGACAAGAAAGTGCTTATGAAGCAGAGATTTGGTAAATACAGCCACGCAAAAAAATGGTATGAATTAATATTCACCGACGCTTGGCGAACGTTTACGGTGACCAGACTGAAGATGTAAGCACAGTTTAGCACTGGTTAACGTATTTCACCAACGACAATAATTTGTATATGAGACGCCGCAAGCTGATCGGTCCTAGACATCTGTCAACCCATGTTCATTAAAATGCATGGCCAATGAGAGTCATTAGCTGTAAAAATCGTATTTTGTAGCAGAAAATTATTTCTACCCAACCCTAGTAGAGTTCTCGCTTGTATTATGAGATATTTTTTCGAAAAGATATAAGTAAGCTCTTTTCCTATAATCATGCCTATATATATATATATATATATTGTCTGACATCATTAGCACGACTCTGAATTTCATGCATTATGCAATCATCAGGTGCATTTTTCAAACGGACAGTTTAATTGATTTGAATTTAAGTTCACTCGATGTTCATAGGGATTAAGTCTTTTAAAATTAAGCTACTGATTTTTTAATAAGAAGAGTAAAAATTTAATCTTCTAAGATTCAATCAGTTAAGGACCATATGCAATATATTCTTGAGCGGTCATATCTCGAAAGAGACATGACTGACTGTGCAGAAGATTTTCACGCAGTAGGTTGCCATTACTTTCTGTGGTAGACTGGTTGCCAACCAAAGTTATAGAACACAATATGCCTTGTTATTTAGCCCATAGCTGGAGAGAACAGACGGATTAATACATTTCTCGAGGGTATTTGCGCATAAGTAAATGCAACGAATATCAAATGGATTCCAAATGCCGCTCTTCGATTTCTCGTTCTGAGCCGATATCCACCCCACCACAACGCACATCCTCATTTTAAGATTACATGTAGATGAAAAATTAAAATTTAAAATTAGAATCAAAATTTGAAATATAAGATTTAAATAAAAAAAAATTTAATATATTAAAATGCAGGGAGAAGAAAACAAAAAAGCGTAATTCATAAAGCATAAAAATTTAAATATTCTAAGATTACATGTAGATAAAAAATCAAAATTTAAAACTCGAATGAAAATTGCAAATATAAAATTAAAATTAAAAAATAGAAATATTAAAATGGATGGAGAAGAAATCAAAAAGGCTTAATTCATAAAATGTAAAAATCACTGATCAACTTGCCCTGGAATTCGGAGAATTTTATTCGGACAGTTCAAAAGAGGAAATCAAAATAATCTTGAACTGCAGGAAATCAGTTCTTATCCACGACAACGAACAATGGACTAAAAACTCAATGGATAATTTTGATTTATCTATGGGAGCTCTAGATTCTGTAGAGTCTTCAGATTTAGTCAGATTATTTCTCCTGTACAACCTCATAGCGTATAAAGATTTAGTGTGTGTCATTCGGCAGGATTCGAATCTGTGATCCCTATCCACATAGGGGAAGCCACCAAGTGATCTAGCGCGTCTAAAATCTCTCGACCACATGATAGCTTCCCCTACCGAATGACACATTTTCGTAATAAAAATTTATCGTAAATAATCAGGCCGGTAAAAATAAATATATAATACTGTTTGATTATAAACGGAATATCTACTTAAATACGAGTATCGATCAAAAATAATGTTCAAACAAATCATTTCAAATTATCGGTTGTTTATAACCAAGTTTCGTTAATCTTCGTTAATTTCCGTAATGTAAAACAAAATATCTACTTAAATACGAGTATCGATAAAAATAATGTTCAAACAAATCATTTCAAATTATCGGTTGTTTATAACCAAGTTTCGTTCGTCTTCGTTAATATATATATACTTAGACAAGAAAATAATAAACGAAAACTCAAAATTCTAGAAGCTATCTACATCAAACAGCTTAAACCTAGCTTAAAATAAATTTCGACATCTCTACTAACATACTCCAATGCCTGTAATCGACGGGAGAGGTCATAGTTACTACGCTTACCCACTCTACCCATAGTAGTAGTAGCTCGCAGACCAATCCCCTCATGTCACTATACCCTCATGTGACCAAGAACCACACCACCAGCATTTTGTCACCGTCTGCTGCCATCCGCCACGTTAAAAATGGACTTGTCTCTTTGGTTTAATTTTCTTTGTTTAATTCCACTTTGTTAATAATTTAAATGTTCTATATTCACTATATATTAAATGTTCATTCTTTGATAATGGCTTATGTAAGCCGAAAGCTCAGACCCGATAAAAAAATTAACAATTACTGCGATTTCTTGTCGTCTTTTAACGATAGCACCATCAAGCTCATCAGATCATACAAAAGGATCTTACACAAAATAAATAGACAAAACTTGTCTATATTATTCAACGAAACCTGTATTAATGAAAAAATGCTGCCAAAATACACACAATATATATATATATATATATATATATAGTCATCCGCAGACAGATCTGTTTCGCTGTATCACAGCTCATCAGTACGGTTAGACTCCGATTGCTTTTTAACCCAGGATTGAAACCCGACCGAATTGATATATATACCAAAGTCTATCGTTGTATTTCAACACAGCATCTCATAACAAATGTTCAAAATGTCCATCCCCTGGTTGCTTCTACACACGAATACACCCCTCTGATCACGGACCAGCGGACCTTTTGAAATACTTCCACACAGTATCGAATGTTTTCGCAGACCCTATCACAGGTTGATCAAGCATCTCCGCATTATTAATGTTTGCTGCATAAACCAATTGTTTCAGGTTTCCCCACCGATAAAATACAAAGGATTGAGGTCGAGGGAACGTGCAGCCATGGACCCGATCTTCCCTTACCTATTTGTCTTTGGTACTTGGATTTTGTACATCCTATTGATGAGCAGTTATGTTGTCCTGTTCTCGTATGTTTTTATGTATATATACTTTATTTATTGGCGTAACGAAGCTTTTATTCTTTAAACCCCATAGACATCCTCTCTTACCCTTCACTTGACTCTTGTTCTTTCCCCACCCCGTATATGCTTTCCTTTCTCTCCACCTTTGCAACTGTCATCGCACCTGTATTCCCATCCTTCTCTTGCTCCTTTCTAACTGGTTCGTCTTCCTCTTCACTCTCTTCTACTTAATCTTTTTACTCTTATGTAGCCCCCTGCACATCAATGGCATTACGCCTTGCTCGGGGTGATACGATTAAAAAAAAATCAGCATGGATCACGCTAGTCTCTCTGAAAGCAATACACTGCACCTTTTCGACCGCACCCTCTCAGCAGATCTCAAGTGGGACGACTGTATTGAATCAACAGCTAAATCTACTGCTAGGAAGGTGTGGTCACTGTGTCGGGCCAGGAGATTTTTCTCTTCTGAATCCATCTTGCACATATACAAATCTATCATTCGCCTGTGCATTGAATACTGCTGTCACATCTCATCGGGCGCCCCTGCTATTCATCTCGGGGTTCTCGAGAATTCCAAAGGCGAATCTGCAATGTGATTGATCCCGACCTAGCAGCTCGACTCCAGTCACTTTCTCACCGACGAAATGTGACTTCCCTCTGTCTCTTCTACAAATATTTTCACGGTTTCTGCTCCGACGGGCTTAGGTATCTGGTGCCCCTATCTACACGAATTTACTCGACTGGCAATTATGTCCCATTTGTTTCTACAGTTAAAATAGTCAAATGTAGCCGCTATTTCTATTCAAACAGATTCTTTTCTCGCACTTCCTGCCTGTGGAACACCCTTCCGTATATTTATTTCTATGATAACTACAATCTTCAAGAGTTTAAATGCAATGTCAATTCCCATTTCTTATCTCCTTGACTCATATCCTTCTATTACCCTTTCCTCAACACCCACTGTATTATGTTTTCGTTTTTCGCTCTACTCTCTTCACAACAGTATTCTCAGTCTCCTCTTACCTATTCTCTGACCCTCTGTAAGCTCTTTTCAATTTCTCTTCGCTTTCCTTTCATGTAGCCCCCACCTGCACACCAGTGGCAGTACTGCTTTATTTGGAGTTAAATGATGGTTATAAAATAGTAGTATAGCCCGGCGTTGCTCGGGTGTAATGAAAGCTTTAAAACTAATCCATGCTCCTGGAGCTCAGACTCTTTGGACGTTGGCACGAAAGACTAAAAAGCAATAGTTGTTTCCAGTTAAAGCGAAACCGTAGACTGAAAGAAAAATGAATGGATGTAAGTCAAATTTTGATTTCCAGGTATTTTTCGTCGTAAACTGAATGTTGAAGGCTGAATAAGTACTCTGAGTAAATGGTATCATGGCTAAGACTAAGAACTACAATTATACCTACTTAGAGCCAAACTCGAAGCAAAAACTAAAATAAAAGAACTGAAAAAAAAATACACACATACAGGCAGATAAACAGATACACACACAAACATCTTGCCTTATATATATATATATAGTATCAATTTTCTGCATAATTGTAAGAACTGCAACATTGAAACTTCTGAATATCGTTTCTTATGTCTTTGTCTATGAGTGAATGAAATTTGATTAAAATCGGGCCACTCCTTCTATAACCCGATTTTTTCGATTATCGATTATCAATATTTATCAGGGGTACCTCGACACAAAACCTAGCTAAGAACACTCGCAGACGCTTATAGTACAACTGTGTAAATTTTAAAGAAAATCGGTTAAGCCGTTTCGGAGTGTATAGGTAACGGACCCACACACACGCGCACACACACACACACACACACACACACACACACACACACACACACACACAATTCCATTTATAAATAAGTTTAGATAATACTCATTCGTGGCATTTCTGCACACTTTTCGTTGATTCATACCTTTTTTGCTTGCATGCATTCGTTTATATTATTTTGTGCAACGTCTTCTGTTCTGTGCCACACCTTAACATTGCTTGCTGTGTGCTTTCATCATATTAAGGATTTAATCTGCTATCCATTCCTTTTTTCCCTGACTATTTTTCTATGGAATGATCTCGTTAGCTGGTGTCTGCAATCTTGTCAAACAGCTAAGACTGTCCGCATCTCTGTTAGAATTTCTTTGTAGATATTTTACGCCCTTTTCATTTCCATTTTGGTCAGTGCTGATTTATGCTTAAAATGAGTCTTCTTCCTCTATGTGCCTTGTCCTTTCAGGACGTGGGTGATCATGGCCTTCCACGTCTCCCTATCCCAGGTAGCTCTTAGCACGCTCTCTCCTGTAACATCTCGCAGCCCCCGTTCTGTCACCCACCTACTCAGGCCCTTCAAATATGTTATTCGCTGCTTTCCTCTGTCTCTTTTTCCTTCTATCTGGCCTGTTAGTATCAGATTCTCTAAGCCCTCCTCCTTCATTGCATGTCCCAGGAACTTCAGTTTTCTCTTCCTGATGCTCAATATTAAATTCGTTTTCGTTCCCATTTTTTCCAACACCTCATCTTTGCTCACATAAAACCTTAAAACGCGAAAAATATAATGAACAATGACGCATAAAAATCATTATTTGAGTAATTTTTATTTAATTTCTCGCACTTCTCGCCTGTGGAATTCCCTTCCATTGGCTTGCTTCCCCGACAGCTACAATCTCCAAGAATTTAAATGTAAAGTCAATAGTCGTCTCCTATCTCACTAACCCGCATCCCCTCTCTCATGCTCCTTCCTCCGTCAACCCCACTCTCATCAGTATTCTCATCCTTCTCTTACCCACTTCCTGACACCCCCTATAACCTGTCACTCTTTCTCATAACTTTCCTCCTATGTAACCCTCTGCGAAACAGTGGCAGTAAAATGCCTTGCTTGGAGCGATATGATTATAAAAACAAAATTCCCTGCCAAACGCCAAGTGCGTATTATACGTCATAGCGTGCTATAGAGCCCGAAAAATGCGTCAACTTCATGAGTGTACACGTGCGCGTCTCGTCCTTTACGTACCCATGTTTTTGAAAACCGAAAGAAATGTCACCGCGCACTTAACGTGAGCTTTTTTCATCGGCGCGTGTTCATGAGTGTGCGAGTAACAGACACACCAAGAGAGGGAGATAGATAGATAGATAGATAGATAGATAGATAGAGAGATAGAGAGGGGGGGGGAGAAGAAGAAGAAGAAGTTGTGGGTTTCAGTCATTTCGGAAGAAAGTGAATCGATTGATTTATCGATTACTAATCGACGTCGGTATACCGCTGTTCGGGAAAAAAAGTAAACTTGATTTACATTTAGTTAACAGTCCTTTCTCTCTCTATCTTTCTCTCTGTCTCTCTTTTCACCTTCTCTAGCCATCTTTCTCTCCCTCTCGTTCTATCCTTATCCCCCTCTTTATTCTCTTTCGTTCTTTTTCTCTCTCGATCTTAGCCTTGTTTTCTTTTCTCTTTTTTCTGTGTCTGATCAGCTTTTTCTTCTCTATATCGGTCTCTCTTTGGTTTTCTTTCTTTCTTTCTCGTTTTGCCTCATTTTCCCTTTCTCTTTCTTTATATTTTTCTTTTTCTTTTTCTTTCACGCCCAGGCTTTCTCTCTCATTCAATTTCTCTTTCAATCTATTTCTCTCTCTCTCTCTCTCTCTCTCTCTGTCGTTCTATTCCCTCTTATTTTCTTTCCATCTCTCTCACTTTCTCTTTACCTCTCGGTCGCTTCCCTGTCGGCTATCTCTTTCGATCACTTTCTCCTCTCTTCTTTTCCATATCTTGCTCTCTCTTTCTGTCTCTATCTCTCTTTCTCTTTCTCTCTATCGTTCTATTTTTGTTTCGTTCTCTCTCACGTTTATCATTACTTTCTCTCTCTCTCTTTGCTTTTCTTCCTCTTTCGCTTTCTTTCTCTCTCGTTCTTCTCTCTCTTTCTTTTTTCACTTTCTATCTATCGTCTCCTTTTCTTACTTGCTCTGTGTCTATGCCTATCTTTCCTTTTTTCTCTTTCTCATTCTCCTCTTTTTTCTCACTCTCTATTTCTCTATACTATTCACATTATTTGGACTATTGTCCTCATTTTTGTTGCCATTTGTACGAGGTTTCGGCCATTGTACGCTGCGCATTCATCAGGTGTTTTGAATTTCGAGTCGAACCCTCTGTTACGATCAATGGGGTATATCATTCTTATTCATTGTGTGAAGTCTCCTTTGGTAGTCATGAGTTATTTTACGCTAACCGGACTCTCTAAGTTACTTATTCACCACTGCTGTAGCCAGGTATTGAACTTATAACTCTTTCAGTCAAGTCACTGGGACTAACTAACGTCTATATCCATTGGGCCATGTGTCCTTAAGTAATCGTAATAAAGTGTTCTGTTCGAAATTCTTAGCACATGAAGAAGGCCGGAGCGTGCAACGACCGAAACGTCGTACAAATGGCAACAAAGATGAGGACAATAATTCGAATAATGTAAATAGTGTAATTATTACCTCATCTCAGAAAAATAGCAAATTCTTTATTTCTCTGTAGTTATCGTTCTTCTCTTCAGCTCGCTTTTCATCTCTCTTCTTCACTTTCTCTCTTTGTGCCCTTTTTCTCTACATCTCTCGTTCACTTTTTCTTTGTTCCCCCCTGTCTTTGACTGTCTCTATATATTTTTAAAAGTTTTTAAAAGTTTCACCCCAAGCAAGGCGGTAACGCCACTGATGCGCAGGAGGCTACACAAGAGAAAAATATTAAATAGGAGGAGAGTAAAGAGAAAGATGAACCAGTTACAGGGGGTGTCAGAGAAAGGATCAAGAGAAGGATGGGAATACAGGTGTGATGACAGTTGCAAAGGTAGAGAGAAAAGGAAAGATATACAGGGTGATGTAGAAAGAACTGGAGTCAAGTGGATAAGAGATGGGAATTGACATTGCATTTAAATTTCTGGAGGTTGTAGCCATCAGGAAAGTAAGAATATGAAAGGGAGTTCCACATGCAGGAATGGCGAGAAGAGAAGCTGATGGAGTAGATATGTCGGCTGCATTTGGTTGATCTAATTGTAAATGGGTGGGACATTGTTACCAGTCTGGTTGCATGAGTAAACTCTTGTGGCAGGGTTTACCAGTGACTTAAGTTCGTTGGCACAGAAGCCATGAAAATATTTATAGAAAAGACAGAGGGAAGCTGCATGAGAAAGCGGCTGGAGTCGAGCCCCCAAGTCTTGATTTCTCCTTTTCGTTTTCTTCCTGTCACGTTCTCATATCTCTCTTGATCTTTTTCTGTCTGTGCCTCTTTCTCTTTATTCCCCCCCACCCCGTTCTCCATCTCTTTGACTTTAACCTCCTTCTTTTTCTTCTTCTTCTTCTTTTTCTTCTTCTCTCTGTATCTTTCACACTTTCTCTTTCTCTATTGTTATCTTCTTCTTTTCCTTCTTCTTCTTCCCACCTTTATCTCACTCCAGAGTCATTGTCTTTTCAGCCTTATACAATAGACAGTCAGTTAAGTGTCATACGTGATACACGCTTTAGGTGATCATATCCCGCAGTAGGTTGCCATTGCTTTCTGCGGTAGACTGGTTGCCAGCCAAGGCTATAGAACCCAGTCTGTCATATTATTTGAATCACAGCCAGAAGGAGAAGACATAGATTATATTACATTGTTATATTAAGTATAATTAGTGGGGGATCAGTTTATTACTTCATAACAATATAAAATCGACCCCCCCCCACTTTATGCCCAGTAGAAGTTTTAATGATGTCTTCAACTATTATATTCAGTCAGTCAGTTAAGTGCCATACGTGATACACACTTTGGGTGATCATGTTTCGAAAGAGACATGAATGACCGGACAGAATTTTATCTTGCAGTAGGTTGCCATTGCTTTCTGCGGTAGAGTGGTTGCCAGCCAAGGCTATAGAACCAATCTGTCCTGTTATTTGAGTCATAACTAGAGAGGGAAGAGATGTATTATATTATTAAGTAGTAATTAGAGGGGGATCAGTTTATTACTTCATAACAATATAAAACTGATCACCCGCTTTATGCCCAGTAGAAGCCTTTAATCATGTTTTCAACTATTATATTCAGTCAGTCATACGTGATACACGATTTAGGCGATCATCTCTCGAAAGAGACATGAGTGACTAGGCAGAAGATTATCGCGTAGTAGTTTGCCATTGCTTTCCGCGGGAGACTGGTTGCCAGCCAAGGCTATAGAACCCATTCTGTTCTATTATTTAACCCATAACTGAAGGGAAGAGGCGGATTAATACTTTTCCCAACGGATTAATACCTTACCTGTGTGTAAATGAATGCTAGGAATTCAACTGGAATTCGAACTCGGATCCCCCGATTTGTCGTTCCGAGTCGATATCCACTGCACCACGACGTACATCTCTGGATTTAAAAACCGACATTGATTCTACTTCTTTGGATTGGGGATTCTGCAGAAATTGTCCCAAGGGCGCTGAAAATTTCTTATCTCGAGCCACTTCCAGAAAACTGTCGAAAGATCTAGCCTCAATATTTGATTTGTAGAGCATTCCTTTAGAATTTATTGTATACACTACCGGCGATTAGAACACCCCAGTTTTTTTTTAATGATGTATTTCATAATATATTTAGCATTTATTGTCAAGTGAATAATTCTAAATAATAATAGAATTGTTCTTTTGTTATTATTACTTTGCAAAATTTTATAAGGCAAATAGCGACAGTTTACCCATCGCACCCTGTAGATTTGGCATTATATATATATATATATATATATATATAGACACTACCGGCCATAATTTAAAAAAAAAAATGTATTTCATACTATATTTAGTATTTATTGCCAAGTGGATGACTCTAAATGAAAATAAAATTGTTCTTTGTTAATACTGCACAATAATATGTGCATCAAATGAACTGTTCTAGTGTCCAGTTTTTGTGCTCTCTTCCCCATGCTAGTCTCTTCTTCTTTGGCCTCCTGGCAGCCTTGGAAAAATTTGCAAAGTAATAATAACAACAGAACCATTCTATTTTTATTTAGAATTATCCACTTGGCAACGAATATTAATAATAGTATGACATAGATCTTTTTTTTTTTAAACAAACTGGGGTGTGCTAATAATTATGGCCGGTAGTGTACTAGCGAAATCCCTGTCTTACGAACATTACTCGTAATAATAATTTTAATAATAATTTTAAAATAATTCATAGTAACTAATTAAGGCAATCTTAGCGATTGCCTTAATTGGTTTTTATTATTCAATTCAGTGCGTTTGAAAAATGACACGTTTATTGCTGTTATCATCAGTTCTCGGCTTTTTTTTTTCAAATTAAACTGATCTTGTATCGCATTTATGACAGGCAAATACAATGGCTTCTCGGTCATTTGGCCGTGAAGCATGACCAGCTAAGACGAGATAGGACCAGATAAGAAAAGCCAGTCTTCGCGTATGGTAAATTTTAAACAAGCTGCCACGTAAAAAAACGGACACTGTGTCACAACTCACCCCCGTGGGAATGGGAGGGTAAGTACTCGGCTTTTTGGCTAAGATCATAGTGTAGTATCTGCCGTCGGGCAGATCAACTAAATTCCATCGCTTGGTTGTGTCACTGTCTTCAAACAGAGCGCAACTGAAAATATTATATATATATATATATAAACAAACAGCCCCTGAAATTACTTCCCACATTGCACTAACGATGGGGGATCGATCAATAGTAATATCGATGCCAGCGTAACCGATGGTTAGGTTGAGTACTGGACTGTTCTTGAACCTGACCAAGGTGCTCGGGTTTCCCACAGTAAACTGGCAGCGTGGAGCGGCATGAAAATACAATTGCTTCTCAGCATTTGGGCTAAGATCAAAGTGTAGTATCTGTTATTATTATCAGCTAAATCTGATTAGCTCTCTCCACTTCTATCTTTCTTTCGGTCTTGCATCCATTTTTTTGCTCAAATCAAGTTGGGTTTTTCCCCTCTGTTCTCACGATCAAAACAAAATTGTCGATTATTTATGACGTATGGATTGAGCGTAAGAGTCATGCAAACTAACAAACGAAAAGGTAAGTGAATGATATATATATATATATATATATATATATATATATATATATATATATATATTCACTACCGGCCATAATTATTAGGTCACCCCAGTGTTTTAAAAAATGATGTATTTCATACTATTTTTAGTATTTATTGCCAAGTGAATAATTGTAAATGAAAATAGAATGGTTCTTTTGTTAATACTGCACAATAACATGTGTATGAAATGAATTTATTAATATTTAATAATTACCTATATTGCAGTTTCATCAATGAAAGAATGAAAAAGATTTCGGGTGATTCGAATGAGTTCAACTTTGCTTCCTTGCCTTGTAAAATTTTGCAAAGTAATAATAACAAAAGAACCATTCTGTTTTCATTTAGAATTATCCATTTGGCAATAAATACTAAAAATAGCATGAAATATATCATTTCTTTTAAAAAACTGGGGTGGCCTAATAATTATGGCCGATAGTATATATATATATATATATATATATATATATATATAGCCATCCTCAGACAAATCTGTTTCGCTACGATTAGACATCAGATTACTTTTTAAACAGGATTGAAACCCGCCCGAATTAGCGTCAGTCGGCAATTCTTCTTCTGAGCAATGGGCGCTCGTTAGATGGAGGCAGACTTTTAGCGTGTCATAAATCGTGTATACCCACGCCAATAGCTGAGAGTGTTCTAATTCATTACTGAATGAACGATGCGAGGATTTGTAAAATGGATGAAATAGTTGACATTAAAGGTTTTGTAAAAGGCCCGAGGGCTATTTGAGGTGTTGGGTTACAGAGTAAGAGATACAACTCATGAGAATATGTGTCGGAGATAACATTTAATCCCAGATTTGAACAGGTCGTGATCAGAGAAGCAACCTTTTGAGAATCGGTACCACAAGGCTGTGAGTATAATCTGCTCAAGTGGAATTTACATCTTACCAGGTGAAAAGGGAAAAATAATGTTGGTTGGTTAAAATGTATGCGACATGGCGGATTTAGGACTGATGGAACTAATGATTGTAGTTTATCTGAAGATTCTCCACGGAAATGGCGATAGAGCAAGCAAAGGCTTATGACGCCTCGTTCGTAAGAAATGGGTTACAGAGTTGAAAACAATTCGACACCTACGTAGATGAGAAAACGCTTTTGGGCTCTATCGAGAAAGAAGAGTGAAGACCAGGCAGTTTCCATATATGGTAGCAGTACTTCATTTTCGGCCTTATCTGGCCCCTGTGAAGGTAGAGGGTTGCAGGAGGGGGTGAGGTACTTACTGGAGCGTTTAAAAAAGAGAAGACCATAAGAACACTTTCTTTCTTTCTTTCTTTCTTTCTTTCTTTCTTTCTTTCACACACACACACACACACACACACACACACACACACACACACACACACACACACACACAGAGAGTTTGTGTAATTACTTAGTTCTTGGTCATAATAAAATTAGACCAGTACACATTTGTATTAAAAAGTGTTCGATGCAATTATATTGTAGAACTTTTGAATATTCTTCATTTGTAAATTAGTTATTACGCGACCTAGGTTTCTACCATGAGTGGTGTCTTCAGGCGATTTGCAATAACTGATTTTACCGTTTACCGTTTTTTTAAGAACAATCACGTAACGGTGATGTTTTTTGAACGCTCAATTGACGGGGAATTTTTGAACGCGCAATTTTTAAAATTACATGAAATTATAACGTTTTCATCCATGGTTGTATAAACCTAATAGGTATTTTTTAGTATGGTTACACTTAGTGATAATTTCTGTTCTTTCATTCAATAGTTCATTTTTGTTTGGGAATATTAGATTACTTTTCTGCTTGGCACAGTCTACATATTTTGCCACCGTTGTAAGACTTGGCTGTTTTCACTATACTCCAAGTTATGTCTGGGTCTTTTCCATATTTTGATTTCAATTTCCACACATAGCTAGCAAATTTTGTACAATTTTTTAAGTTTCCTATTTTGAATGTAGTCTTATGATTTAACCACCTGGTCTTAAAGGTGTCTTTGGTTGATCCGAAAGAAATTTTATTTTGACCATTTAAGTCAGGTACTTTTGCTTGTATTACAAAGTCCTTGAAGTTGGCATTTATATATACTGACATCATCATTTTAGGCGTGGCTGCTACGTGTTTAGTAGAAAGTACGTTTTTTTACGGAGAGCTAGGAGCTGGTGTTATGCATGGACGCAGCCTTACAGGGATGACGTTTCCCTTAGTCAACATATAGAATATTTTAATCGTTGTGTTAACGAAGAAGTGTCAAAAATATTCAAGATATTCAGTCTTAAATCAAAAGACATAACATGAAAGATTGATCACGTGGCCTGCTTTAAAAATAAGCTACAAGGAAAAATCAAACGAAATCGGCAAATGGATATATGAAACATGAATACAAATTTTCGAAATGTTTTTGATTTTTTATCTTCCACAGACAAATGCAAGATTGCCGTCCATTGGCGAGTAAAGCAGGCGAGCCTACTTTCGGCATTCGACCTCACATTTCAATAAGTCTATCTATCTAGTCATTCTATTCATGTGATCATAAGCGTTTCATTTAACCTATAAAGTGAGGCAATCCGAGAAAAAGAAGACAAGCAGGGATTTGTCATCAGCTGATATAGCCATAGAAACATGAGCTAGAGTGATTGGGCAACTCGATGTGGCCTAATAGAAGGCAAGCTTGTTTTGCTAGATCAATTAACACTGAATAGTTCAATTGCACTTTCGAACATGTGCCACATGTAAGATACGTTTAAAAATCATGGGCACCTCGATGTAGTGCGATGGCTAACGAGTTTCTCTCACAAGACCAATTACACCAGGGAACTAAGTTCGATCCTCACTTGAACTTTCGAACTTGTGCCATATCTAAGGTAAACTTAGAAAATCAAGGACGCCTCGACGTGGTGTGATGGTTAACAGGCTTCACTAGTTTGATCGTTTACATCAGAGTCGTGAGTTCGATCCTCACTTGCACTTTCGACCTTGTACTACGCTTAGACAATCAAGGATACCTCGATGTGGTTTGATTGTTATCAGGCTTCTCTTGATAAATCAATTACGTCAGAGTAATGACTTCGTTCATCACTTGTACGCTTGACCTTGTGCCACATGTAAGGTAAGCTTAGACAGTCATGGACACCTCGACATGATGTGATGGTTAACAGGCTTTCTCCCTAGATCAATTCCGTCAGAGTAATGACTTCGTTCATCACTTGTACGCTTGACCTTGTGCCACATGTAAGGTAAGCTTAGACAGCCATGGAAACCTCGACATGATGTGATGGTTAACAGGCTTTCTCCCTAGATCAATTCCGTCAGAGTAATGACTTCGATCCTCACTTGTACGCTTGACCTTGTGCCACATGTAAGGTAAGCTTAGACAGCCATGGAAACCTCGACATGATGTGATGGTTAACAGGCTTTCTCCCTAGATCAATTCCGTCAGAGTCGTGAGTTCGATCCTCACTTGCACGTTCGACCTTCTTCCACATCTCAGTTACGCCTCAACTATCATGGTCACCTCGACATGGAGTAATGCTTACCAAGCATGTCTACCAAGATAAATTACGCCTGAGTAGCGAGTTCAATTTTCACTGGTACTTTCGATTCTCTGCCAATTCTAAGATTCAATTCTCGGCATTTGCGACAAAATCCATGGGAGAATATTTGATGCAATTTCATCGTCATCATTCTGTGGCCGAGATTCAAAATCATGTCAGTAGCTGAATACTTGATGCGTCGCTAGAGCTACCAAGGGTGTTTTTATTGTGACACCATCACTAGATGTGTTGCCTACCACGGCTTAAGAGAGGCTCATTCACCCTCATTAAGAGAAGAAGATCCCCCGACGGTTTCCCAACCTGGTGTTTTTTACAACCTCGCGATAAAAAAAAGATATTATACATAAACTACTGCTTGTAGGAAACATTAATTTTTGAATTTTTTTTCCTTCTTGTTATAACGTCGGTTGCTAGGCCTATTCCTCTTTGGCCATTAAAGGTATTATACATAAACTACTGCTTGTAGAAAACAGTAATTTTCGAAAGGATTTTTTTCTTCTTGTTATAATGTCGGTTGCAAGGCCTATTCCTCTTTGGTCATTAAAGATATTATACATAAACTACTGCTTGTAGAAAACTAATTTTCGAAAGGATTTTTTTTATCTTCTTGTTATAATGTCGGTTGCAACGCCTATTCCTATTCGATGCAATTTATCCCGACCTGGCAGCTCTCCAGTCACTTTCTCACCGACGAGATGTGTCTCCTTTCTGTGTGTTCTGCAAATGTTTCCGTCGCTTCTGCTCCACGAGATTAGCATTCTGGTGCCATGTCCTTAAGAATTTACTCGAGCAACTAGACTGGCCATAAGATCCCACCATTTTGCCGTCAAAATATTTAAATTGAACCGTCTCTTCTACTATAATTGTTTCTTTTCTCGCACTTTCCGTTTGTGGAACTTTGTTCCGTATATGTGCGTCCCTGATAGCTACAATCTTCAAAATTTTAAATGCAACCTCAGTTGTCATGTCTTATCCCCCTTGACTCCCCATCCTTCTCTTATCCTTTCCCCGACACCTCATTTTATCTTCTTTTCTCTTTTCACTCTATTTTTGCGTAATTCTCTTCACACCAGTATTCCCATACTTCTCTTCCTTATTATCTGACCCCCCGAAACCTGTTCATGTTTTTTGTCTTCCGTTTATGTAACTTTTCGCTCTCCTCTTATGCACCAGTGGCAGTACTGCTTTGCTTAGGGTGAAACGATAAAAAAAAAATATGAGAAAACGAAAGATGGGTATTTCGAACTGATGTCTCGCGATATCAATTACGACTGGGTAGTTAATTCTATAGTCACTGGAACATTTAACCTAATGTCAAATTTAAGATACACTGGACATCTCGACGGCGTGTAATGAATCGCAAGCCTTTCTCGCCAGACCAATTACAAATTAATAATATGTTTGATCTTCTCTGGGTTCTTCATACTTTCTTCCTTGTCCCACATTTACGCTTAGTAAGACGTCATAAGATAGAAAAACTGGCAAAAGAAAACGAAAAGAACTCTTGGACAGATTCAGTTATTATTCGGATCAAACTCCTCCCTGGTCTTTTAAACAGGAGTTGAGTTTTATCCCTTGTTTCTTGTTTAGGATTTGGTTTTCGGTTCCTTCTAAATTCTACATCAACTCTATACTCCTTATGTACTCCTAATATCTCCGTCTGAGCTTTTAAATTTTGACTATTATTAGGTTTCTGCTAGCTTCTAAAGTATTTTTATTCGCTTTTGCGTCTTAGTGGCTTTATCACCTTGCTTGAGATGAATTGATTAAAACAGGAAAGAAAGAAAAATGGAATAATTATCAGCTCTTTAAAATATAATGCATGTTTTAAAAAAGATTATGTTAAAATATTTATTGTCTAATATGAATGTTTTTCTTCATTTTTCAATATATATATATATTGAGGCACCTATCTGTTATGTCGTGATTAAGAATAAATAACTCAACAACAGGAATAGGTTAATTGTTGTATTCCGTGAAAATAGTATTTACAAAGGTTATTAGTATCCAATACAAGAATAAAGGTTAATCGTCTCAACCGTCGTAAGACGTAGTATGAGCAATGGGTACTTCTGGGTCGTCACCGGAAGTCTACGACTGACTTGTTGATCGGCTGCTCGGCACACTCTACCTACGTAGATGCCACCATTACTTTACATAGTAATGGATTAGTCCATTATAGCCGAATAGGCGCGGGCGTCCCAACACTATCAATGTTTGTATGGTTATTTTCTAATTGCTATCAAAATATGTGTGAGGACAGAGAATTGCTGAAAGATATAACTTCAAGACCTTATATACACTAGTTGCATATTTGTTATCATTTCACACCAGGCAAGGCAATAAAGCTGCCAAATGGTGACTGAGCGTGCGGGAATATAAAAAAAAAAAAGATTATTTATGAAAAAGATTAATAAAAGAACAAGAATTAATAAGAAGACAATTGTAACGGTCGATATTGTACGTGGATTTTTTAAGGGCAATTTTGAATAGAAAGAATGTAGCCGGAAGAGAGTTTTACAAGCGGTAAGTGCAAAAGAAGAAACTGTCAACATAGAATTTACGGTTTTATTTAGCTCTTTCTACTGTAAAATGATGAGACCTTCCCGCAAAGCTCTACCATTCATTTGCTCAAGCTCATAAAGTAAGACATGCGTTGCTTTCCTCTGTGTCTTTTCCCTTCTATCTGTCACGTGAGTATCAGATTCCCCAAGCCCCCCTTCCTTGTTACATGTCCCACAAATTTCAGCTGTCTTTTCCTGATATTAAATATACGTTTCCGTTTCGCATGCTTACGTCATTGTTTAGTCAACGGCATACTCAGCATCCTACTGTAGAACCACATTTCTGTTTCTTCAAACCTTTTCTTCATCTTTAATAAGATTGTCCAACATTCGCTGTTATACTGAAGGACAGATGTCATATGACAGTCCATTACTCTTTTCGTTGCTTCCAATGAAATTTTCCTCACTCTAAGTAATCTAGTCAGTCAGTTAAGTGCCATTTGGGCGATCATGTCTCGAAAGAGACATGACTGACTGGGCAGAAGATTATCCCGCAGTAGGTTGCCATTGCTTTCTGCGGTAGATTGGTTGCCGACTAAGGCTAAAGAACCCAATCTATCCTGTTATTTAACCCATAACTGGAAGGAAGAGACAGATTAATACCTTTCCCAAGGGTATTTGCGCGTAAGTGAATGCAATGAATTCAACTAGAATTCCAACTCGGCTCTCCGATTTCTTGTTCCGAGCCGATATCCACTGGACCACCACGGACAAGTAATCTAGTAATACTCTTAAATTCCCAACATCCTCTTCTCTATAATGTTTTAGAAATCTAAGAAGTGTAGGTGAAGAATGTTTTGCTCTTTTATGATTGTGATAAATACAAAGATATGTTCGCGAAAAAATGATAATTTGTTTTTTTTTTAAATTTAATTTGGGAAAAGCGTGCCAGGGAATTAAAAAAAAAATGATTTACAAAGGGGCAGAAATATTTTCAGCTGAAGGACCAAAAAAAACTTCTTGAAGAGGTTAGAACGCAAATAAAATTGCAATGAATTTTGAAGGAAGATTTGAATCAACAAGTGCGAGAGAAGAAAGTGTTAGCATAGAGCTTCCGGCTATATCTCGCCATTTCAACTGTAAAATCATAACATTTTGCCACCGGTTGAGAACTGTGGTTTAATTCATAAAGTCTACGTACCAAATAATCTATCTTGTACATTTATACGCCTACTATTCGTCCATACATTGAATATTGCTGATATATCTGTCCTGGTGCCTTTGTTATGTATGCAAAATTCTTGAGAACATTTAAAGAAGATCTGCAATAGTATTGGTCCTGACCTGGCATTTCAGTCACTTTCCATTAACGTAGCATAGCTTCCTTGTGCTTTTTCTATAAATATTTTCATGTGCTTTTCTCTTTCGTAACTGGCTTGCGGACATATCACATTAAAAGACACGTTCCCTTACGAACACCGAAGTCAACAACGTCGAGCCTGGTCAGTATTTAGATGGGTGACTGCTTGGGGATACCAGGTGCTGTAAGTATTTATGTCCGGATGGTGCACTGGACAAGGGTCCTGAATTGTTAGTCGAGGAGGCGAGTTCCAATACCAGTTTTATTCGATATATTAACTTACGCGCAAATATTATTGGCAAAGGCATGATTGCACATCCCCACCAGCTATGAGTTAATTAGTAGGTCTTGTATAACTAAACCCTTATTATTTCGAATGCATGTAAAAATATTTTTTGGTTTTAAATAACCTGCAAAGAGTTGATAAGCGACAGAAAACGAATTAGTCACTCTATCTTTGGTACATAGACTTTATAAATTTAGGGGCAGTACTAAATTGGCAGTAAGGTCCAATCATATGCAGAAAGCCGGATGTGTACAACTGTCGAAACGTCGTGAATATGGCAATAAAGATGAGAGCAACAGTCCGAACAATGTCAGTCAGTCATTTAAGTGACATACGTGATAGTGATACACGCTTTGGGCGATCATGTCTCGAAAGAGACATGACTGACTTGGCAGAAGATTATCCCGCAGTAGGTTGCTATTACTTTCTGCGGTAGACTGGTTGCCAGCCAAGGCTATAGAACCAAATCTGTTCTATTATTTGACTCATAGCTAGAGGGGGGAAGAGATGTATTATATTATTAAGCAGAAGTGGGGGATCAGTTTATTACTTCATAACAATAGAAAACCCATCCCCCACTTTGTGCCCAGGAGACGTTTATTTATGTTTCCAACTATTATATTCAGTCAGTCAGTTAAGTGTCATACGTGATACATGCTTGAGCGACCTGGGCAGAATATTTTCCCGCAGTAGGTTGCCATTGCTTTCTGCGGTAGACTGGTTGCCAACCAAGGCTATAGAACCCAATTTGTCTTGCCATTTAACTCATAGCTGGAGGGAAAAGAGATAAATTATATTACATTATTATATTAAGTATAATTAGTGGGGGATCAGTTTATTATTTTATAACAATAGAAAACCAATCCCCCATTTTGTGCCCAGTAGACTTTTTAATTATGTTTCCAACTATTATATTTAGTTAGTCAGGTAAGTGCCATACGTGATACACGCTTGGGCGATCATGTCTCTTTCGAGACATGACTGACTGGGCAGAAGATTATCCCTCAGTAGGTTGCCATTACTTTCTGCGGTAGACTGGTTGCCGACCAAGGCTATAGAACCCAATTTGTCCTGCTATTTAACCCATAACTGGAAGGAAGAGACGGATTAATACCTTTCACAAGGGTATTTGCGCGTAAGTGAATACAATGGATTTAACTGGAATTCGAACTCGGCTCCCCGGTTTCTCATTCCGAGCCGATATCCACTGTACCACAACGCACATCTGCCGACAATGTTAGTAATGTAAATACTTCTTCATCTCAGAAGTAGAGAGAAATATTAAAAGTTTCTTCTTTCGTACTTCTCATTTGTAGAACTCTCTTCCAGCTCCTTACTTTTCAATTAATTTTGTTCTTCAAAAATGTAATCGTTATTTTCTCGTTCTTAAATTTTTCTCCTTCTTCATATTATCTAACTCTCAGCGTCTTGGTGGCTTTATTACCTTGCTTGGGGTGAAATGATCGGAAAGATTACATCTATATCTATATAGTGTGGGTGTGTACGTGAACTTGAAACCACTGAGATTCAGATTCATTACAAATATTTCAGAATTTGTTGTTTATGGAAACGACTTGTGATGCTGTGCGTGCGCGCGTGTGTGTGTATGTGTGTAGATAGTGCAGCTGTGTGTGTGTATGAGAGAAGTCTCTCTCTCTCTCTCTCTACTGGTTCCACTTAGTAGACAGCATCAGCAGTAGCAGTTGCCACTGATGATATTTCTCAACCCAAATCGACGAATGATGTCAACATGACGTCATAATTAGGCGTTATAAAAAACAACCACAAAAAACAATACAAAAAAACAAAAGAAAACAATAGAACCTTTTTCGTAAGGAATCACTCATTCGTTTATTTTTTTTCTCTTTTATTTTCGTTGCTTTCTCATTCTTCCACATTTTCTTTGTGTTTTCATCCAGTATTTCATTCTGTTCCCCGAAAATTTATCTCTTTCTTTCTTTCTTTCTTTCTTTCTTTCTCGTCCCTTTTTCGGCTTTTCTTTTTTTATTTCTCTTTTTGCCTCGTTATTTTTTCTTTTATTTTATCAGTATTTCTATTCTTTTCTATTTTCTTCTTCCTTTCTTTTCCTCCTTCTTTTTTCTTTTTCAGCCTTTTATTTTTTGATTTATTTTTTGTTGTGTCTCCTCTTTCTTTCTCTCTTTCTGTCTATTTTTCTCGTTAATTCTCTCCTTTGACCTTTTTGTTTCTTTGTTTCTTTCCTTCTTTCCTTCTGATTAAATTTCATTTTTTTTATTTTCCTTTTTTATTATCTTTCTTCTGTTGACTCTTGCTTTGTTTATCTTTCAGCAAATACTTCCTTAAGTTTTTTATCCTTCCTTCCTTCCTTCCTTCCTTCCTTCCTTCCTTCCTTCCTTCCTTCCTTCCTTCCTTCCTTCCGTCCGTCCGTCGGTTTAATTCTCTTAAAATTCTGTCAAAGATTTCTTTATGTATGAGTTTAAAAATATATTGTCGATATACCTGAGATGAGAATTTTTAAAGGTCATCTTGGTCGGTCATAAAATAACGTTAAAATAGAAATAGAAAAATGCAATATTGTTTTTTTTTTTAAGGGAAGTTTTCTCTTTTCTCAAATCGGATAATAGCACAGTGATTTTTTAATATTATACAGGGTGTCCATAAAGTTCGTGTGCACTTTTAAAAATTTATAACTTTATTTGTATTTGCGATTGAAATAATTTATAAAAAGGATTAGAAAGAAGTAAATCTATATCTTTTAAGGTATTATTGAAATTTTATTTAAGTTTACACATGTCCTCCATCACATAAAGCGTAATACGATTTTGCAGTTCACTGATTTACAGTAATGCTTGAAATCACATTAGTTATTTTAACTTTCAAATCTTCTAATGAACTAGGTTTGGTTGCATACACAATTGTTTTCACATGTCAGTTGAAGCCATGGATCAAATTGATTCTGAAAAAAAGAAAATAATTTTTTACTTATCTAAACATTGTTGCAAATTTTGTGGTAATGAATTATCCAATAACTATACTTAAAACTAGGTACATTAAACTTTATAATATTTTTTATAGATTATTTCTATTACAAATATAAATCTAAACTTATTTATAAATGGAACTTTGTCTGTGTGTGTATGTGTGTGTATGTGTCTGTGTGTCTGTGTGTGTGTCCGTTACCTATAGACTCCGAAACGGCTGAACCGATTTTCTGTAAAATTTACACAGTTGTACTATAAGCGTCTGCGAGTGCTCTTAGATAGGTTTTGTGTCGAGGTACCTCAGATAAATATCGAAAATCGATAATCGAAAAAAATCGGGTTATAGAAGGAGTGGTCCGATTTTAATCAAATTTGATACTCTCATAGACAAAGACATAAGAAATGATATTCAGAAGTTTCAAGGTTGCAGTTCTTACAATAATTCACTGTGTCGTATTAGGTTTTCTTGAAAGAATCTATCTTACACAGTGTAAAGATAGATTCTTTCAAGAAAACCTAACACGACACAGTGAATTAACCTTATAATTGCTTCGATATAATCTATAGAAAACGTTAACTCGAGAAGATACAATGAGTTACTTTTCTGGATGTTAGCAGCAGTCATACTGATGGAAGCTAAAGAGCAGTGTTGGAGGCGTTGAAATTAACTAACCATTTCTTTCCCTGGTTAACAATATATGAGAGGTTATTTTTACAATTTGGCTTTATTGAACTAATCAGATTTATTAGTAGAACAGGAGTAAATAGTTGTGTTATCCGCGGATGTTTGCTCTCAGAGATCCAGAAAGCAAATGACCAAAACTGGTCTTTGCGCATCCGGCTCCACGCTTATGTTCCGGCAGAAAACCAAAAATTAATAAATGTCAAATTCCTTTTATTTATCATCCAATGGGAAGCCCAGAATTAAATACGAGGGCGAATTCTCAAATGACTTGCTGGGACCCACAATAACGAAATAAAATGCCGACACAGAAAGCACCGCCAGTTGAAAGTACGAGCATAATTAACACGTCCCTTGACCTCTTCAAGCGATCACACCATGCTCGCCCATCCTTTCTCTCTCACCTTCTTCTTCGCTGTTCCCTGAGCTACTTACCCGACCAACTGAGCGGTGACATCAAAGACATTTTAAGTGACAAACGCTCACACATACATACACACAAGCACTCTTTCGGCATTTACTGCTATAAACATTTTAACGTCCTTTGAACCCATCCTAAAGACATTCCTTTTATTTGTAAAAAACCTTCATTGATATCTCTGTATATATATAGATGTTTCTATAATCAATTTGATTTTCTTGTTTATACCCCCTTATAGTGGGCTATCTACTAATGAGGCCAAATTCAGTTAATCTGATTTCAACACACAACTACTCTTCACTAGAATGGATAACCCACTATACCCCTATCGGTTTTGATCTACAAAAGATCAAAATGTAATGTCAATCATTATCTTGTGTCTTCTTAATTTTTGTTCTTTTATTGTTCTCTCTCTACAATATTTTTCTTTATAATATTCTCCTCTCCAACCCGATCAGTAACTCCTTGCGTCTAAGTGGTTTTATTACCATTATTTGTGGTGAAATTATTTTAAAAAAATCTCACTTGAAACTTGAAATCTTCTTTCAAAACTTCTTGCAATTCAGACATCTTTCAGGATATTCTTTGTACTTCAGCTCAAAATATTTCTGTCCCTTTGTAAATCATTCCCTAATTCCCTGGTGTGATTTTCAGAAATTAATTAAAGTTTAAATAATATAAAATGATTATTTCTCTGCGGACATTTTTTCGTGTTTATACCCACACAATCACTAACGAGCTAAGCATTCTTCAAGTACACTTCTAAGATTTCTAGAACATTGTAGAGAAAAACGATGTTAGAAAAATTTGCAACCGCCTAGTAAAAATATCTAAGACTATTTTTCTCGCGAATTCGGGAACATTTGAAGCGAATTTGAAATGGCAGGTGTTACGTATTATATGTTACGTATTATAAGTTGTAACAAAAGATAAAAAATGATTGACCAAAACACAGAGCTAAATCACAAACAAATCTTTAATTTACGAAAAACACAAAATAAAATATATACAGATATACAATTTTAACCTTTAAAACAAGAAACATAGAATTTTCTCCTGGCACGCGAAGTGTTGTGAAGGGAGAGGTAAGTATTTTTAACACGTTAGGCTAGAGAGTATTCTAAGTACTATTTTTGGAAATCCTCAAATGTGTATATAAAGAATAGTTTTTCTTTGGTCTATGAAAGAGTCAAAAATTTCTATTTACCCATTTAGTTCCATGAGGTTCTCTTTCAGGTTTTAGTTGGTCGGCAACTTTTAGTAGAGATTCTTTCAGCTGGATATACAAATCCTGAATCGGGCCAAAGTTGATAATGTCAGCAAATCCTTTTAACAACGATATTTATTGTATCGAAAAATACAACTATGGTACAAGGCCAGTGTTTGGAGGGACTAAAACTGAGGTTGGTCAACAATAACTATTCCATACCTAGATAACCAGAATCATGACCCAAACATTCTTTACAATTTCCCATTCACCATAAGGACCCATCCATCCTCACTCAATCCTTTATGCACCAAAATGCCATATCCGCTCAGGGAACCTACAAAAGAATCCCCCACGAGAATAAAAATTTCTTTATACGATCATTATAGAAAAATATATAAAAATTTATGCATGATATAAAAGGGTGGGGGTACATGAAACAAAAAAAAAAAATCCCAAACAAAATTTTTTACTTAAAATATAAAATAAATCAATTAACGTTATTCGGACCCGTCTATCCCACAAAATAAAAAGGATACTGTATTCTGCCTTTCTGTCAAAATCAAGAGGCGCTCTTTCTACAGGGAGTGAGTAGGGTTGGGTTGGTTTGGGTTATTGGTTTTTACGGCATGTCAACTCCCATTTGGGTCATTTTATGCCGAAGTCTTGTTTATTTTTGTATTCAGGGTAGTTATAAAGGTTGGGAGGTGGGTAGGGTAAAACGGATAGGAAAAATAAAATTCTGACCCAGACAAGATGAAATACGGGATTTAAAAACTGGGGACAATGGGAATCTTGACTTGGATCATAACAAAAAGACGAAGCCGGGAACAGGCCGGGAACAACACTTACTCACATTAACTAGGTTAAGAAAGAAATACCTTAACTAGGGGACTAAGAAGACTTAAAAGAGAAAATCAAGGTTAGACCCATTCACACGAAAAAGGCTCACCACGGACACCCACATTTGCTGAAGCCTGTCGAAGTCAAACGCTTTCTATCAATTCTAATCTTCATTTCCAAATGATGCTCAAAATATCGATCAAATTCTGATGATAAAGGCACTGCCCTCGCAAGACTTCCTCAATTCGCGTCGTCTATATCACCATTCGAGCCGTGGCTAATAGCGATAGAAATACCATCCGCTTCACCCCAAAGAACGGAGGCAACAAATTGTCACAGGTGTATGCATGATCAATGACCAAAAGTTCCTCGGGAACGATACGAGCAGTCAACTCGCCGACACGGTTCCATAGAGGGCAAACCCGCAGCCGTTTCCTCAAAACCAAGGTTGCAGCGTTCACAATCTGGCAAATCCGCCAGGCCCCATATGAAGGCCTTGTCATTGAGAGACAGTCTATTCCGAGCTAATCACCAGGTAAGCGAAAATTCAGAGTTGATAAGATAATCCGCACCTGGCGCCCAAGACCAAAACGAACGAAACGAAACTCATCCTCCGACAAGCAACTGAATGGATCCTTTACGACCTCCTCCACTAATCCCCGATAGAAGATTCTCCTGGGTCGAGAAAGGTCACTGGACCGAGGAATGGAAGCAAAACTAGATTGCCTCCGAGGCTTATGGCACCGCCTCGAGATGGGTGGAGGAGTGATAGTAAGGCTAGAGAACGTGTCTCTCACTATCCTTGCCAGCAACGAGTCTTCCATCAACGCACGAATGAGAAAGGCCAACTTCGAGGCGAGCTTGTGACTCACCACATGTGGCATTCTCAGTTCCTCTATGACACGGACCTTGGACACATACCTCTTTTTCGACGTGATGTTTGCATCCTCTCCACAGAAGGGAGAACAACAAACGCTCGATCGCCTCCGCACGCCGTTTACAAAGAGGAAGTACCGTCAACCGGTAAAGGACAATGGGAAAGACGTATACAGCACACGCCTCTGCCGAGCCCTTTAAGGATAAATTCCTTTGATGCCAGATCTCGACCGACGCGCCAACCCTTGCCTGTACTTCAGATCAATTTTTCTCCAGCTGGAGGTCGGGCCCAAACCACACCCCAAGAATGCGGACAGGGCCGTCCGTCCAACTGAATGGCCCCGGTAGGGTAGCACCCTTCCACGCACTTAATCGTAAGCCGGAAGATTTGTCGCTGTTAATCTTGGCTCCTGTGACCTGTTTGTACTGTTCAAGCACCTTCAGTACCACTTCAGTGTCATCCTGGGACGACACAAAAGCAGTTACGACATCGGCGTAGGCGAAAACCCTGGCTAGAGCTACACCAGGGACAGCGATTCCACGTAGGGCCGGACTGCACGTCCTGTCTCTGAGCTGGCGAAGGAGAGGCCTCAAATCCAAAGCATAAAGTAAGGGCAACAGTGGACAACCCTGACGGACAGACCGTGACAGCGCAAAAGCACCCGACAACATCCTGTTCACCTGTACCAAAGACATGGAGGATTGATACAGGAGGCTAATGCAGCGGTAGAAGTTGGGTGCGAATCCGGCAGCCTGCAGAACAGCCGCCAGATAGCGATGATAAACCATATCAAATGCCTTGGACTGATCTAAATCAATCAGCGCGGCTTCCTTGTCGTCTTTTACACCCTCTATGATCGTACGAATCAGATGTAGGTTGCTCTGAATTGTTCGGCCCTTCACAGAACGTGTCTGCTCAGGTCTCGACAACTAGCTGCAAACGATTCGTCAGGATCTTGGCCAAAATATTTAACTCTGTTTTTAGCAGAGTTATGGGCCTGTAATCATCTAGATCCCTCCCAACATCCTTGCCTTTTCTCAACAACGTGACCACACTCCTAGTGATCCGGCTGGGGATGGACCCCTGCTGAAAAAATAAGACACGTTCCTCCGCATCAATGAGCGCATAAACCGCAATCAGTCGAAACGAGCTGCTTTTCACTGCAATATCGGCTACGATCAACCAGCTCTCGGCACCGACATGAACACGGTCCACCCTCGCGTCCAGGGTACGCTTGACCAGCAAAGAAACACCTCTGGCCCGCTGGTCCCTATATGCTGAATAGACGACAAAGTTGTTAGCTAGCACGCAAGCATCAACATCGCAAACAAAGTAAGTCTCCACACCAAAATCCACACCGAAAGACAAGAGGTCACGAAGCAGGCGGGCAGCCTTACCCCGATCTCTCAGGCCCTTCGAATTTAAACTAGCTATCTTAATAGACATCGGTTAAGTCTGAAAAGAGAATGCAAAAACAATTACCTTAATCACATGCAGGATAGAAATCTTCAGTAGTCGGGACCCAACTTCAGACGTAATCAAGGACAATACCGCCGACGTCCGTAGGGCATGTTAATTTTAAAACCCTATATAAGGAGGGATGACGCAAAATAGGGACTCTCCCTGCACGGAGTTTTGACATTTTTCTTAGTTCTGGGGTGCCAGTACGGGCCATTGTCACATTTTTTACTTGGATGCTGCCAAATGGTCCCCATACCTCGAGGTTTCTAATGAGTGTAATCACACCAGGGGCCCTCGGAAAGTTGTTTGGCTCCTCCGTAGACTTTCCATCTACTGAGGCCAGCTTCAGCAAAGGTTTTAACAAACTTCTTTGAATATTCCAGTCTTTCGTTATTTCAGTTTTGTCAACTTGACACATATCCTCCCCATTAGGGAGGGATTTATTTTCCTTGGGAGGGGTGGGATAAATAGATAGAGATTTGATCGGGGTGAGTGGGGTAAGTTCCGTGGTGGAATCTTTTGGGAGGAAGAAGGGAGGCTCCTAGCCCTGCTGGCGTATGACTGTCTCACTTGTCTCTCTGGTGATACAGGGACAGAGGCCGACCTTGCTGGCACTTCCACCTCCTCTACCCGACTCCTGAGCGCCTTCTCTGGTTTAAACCTCACATCTTCCTCCTCTCTGCATATTTTTAAAGAGGAATATCGGGGTACCGGCATGTCAACCTCCATCTGCTGCTCCTCTGCTCTCTGTTCCTTCTGCTTCTTTGGTTCTACTAGTTGCTGCTACTTCTTTGGGGATTTTTTCCCTTTCTTTTTAACCTCTTGTGGAACATCCAACTGGGCCTCAGATGCTTTTGCTTGTGGCGGAGTTGTTTTCGCCTTCGGGTTCTTGCACGCTGCTACCTGCCACTCTCCATCCGACTTGGCCCCTCCAAGGTCCGACTCCTTCTGGCTTGGTGTTGCTGGAGTGGCTAGAGTTTGGGTCTTTTGGGACGTTGGGGCTAGATTTTTCTTTGAGTAGGCCTTTGCCAAGTGGCCTGACTCTCTGCAGATTAAACAATAAGGCCTTCTACCCACGACGACGATATAAACCGATCTTCCTCTGCACGTGAGAATGTTAAGGATTTCGCCGAACTCCTTACGGGAGCCTGTTGCTTGCCCTGTGATGTCTTCTCACTGTTGCTATCTCTGCCACTTTCTCATATTGGGAAAAAATGGCACCCACATGGTCCTCTGAAATATCCATGAACACCCCATGCAAAATGACATGGGTTTTTCGGGTGCCCATGTACCCAGTTTGCAGGCGAAGCGTTTTAGTCGTCAACGCCGCTCCTGCATCTTGCGTTTCCAACAGGATGTCCCACATTGTGTGACTCCTTTTTGCCCCCATCTTGGCCTTGATATTAAAGGTTTTAACGGTCTCCTCCACGGTTTCCCTGTTAAACCCCACAAACTTGTGGGTTTTGGGATCTTTTTTTAAAAGAAAATTATGCGATTTTCGACTGCCTTTAGAGCTTCGGGAACTGTCAGGAGTTAATTCCCGGCGGTGAACTCCTGAAACTTTTTTTTTCATTGAGTCATAATATGACTCGTCCTTTAGATCGGACTTTCCTCCACCCCACGCTGATGTGGACGGAACCGGCGACTCTGGCCTTTGCGGGGCCGCAGCCATTGCTAGTCGTCCTCCTGCAAAAAGAAGCTCTTCTTTGCGGTATTTCTAACGTAGGAGTGTTGTGACGTAGG
Source organism: Ascarosepion bandense (assembly GCA_037127315.1). Lineage (NCBI taxonomy): Eukaryota > Metazoa > Mollusca > Cephalopoda > Sepiida > Sepiidae > Ascarosepion > Ascarosepion bandense. The sequence goes on from JBBBDQ010001313.1 coordinate 2,705,898, forward strand.
GAAATAGTATTGCGACGTAAGCAATGAGTGACGTAATTTTAAAATAAGACTATATATTGGAAGATCAAATTGAAACTCAATGGCAAATTGGAACTGACTCAGTTAAACTCCAAAATGAATGGCTGAAATGTATGTTGGTTTGCTAACTCTGCTAAATGCTGTTAACCCACATGCTCATTCGTAACTAGTTGGCTTTAACTGAGTCTCTCTAAATCCAGTTAAGAACTAACTACTAGCTTCACAAAACCTATATTTTTAAGGGGCTAACACTTAATTTGCTTATGTTTCGAATTCTTTAGATTTTTCTCGAATATTCTAGGATATTTCAAATGTTCTATTTTTCATTTCCCTATTTTTGCAACTACTTCGTGAATTAAAACGTTTTTGTAATAACTCGATTGAATCCCTTACTATAAATTTAATATTTTTTTCAGACATTATTAATATTATGCTTTTTTTAAATATATAAATGCATCCTCGTAACACAAGTGAATCAACAAAAAGGTGGTAGCAGAAGTTTGCGGTAGGTGTGAATAAGAGTTGGGTTTTGTGCGAGAATTATCAATGACGTTGTAAGATGAGTGGCTGCTGGTTTAGTAAGATAATTTGTACCCCTGCTAAATCTATTGAATTGTAAATGGGAAAAATACATATTGACTGTAATAGTCACAAAAGAATTAAAGGCAACATTAAAACCGTCTTCTTCTATGTGCCGCGTTCCCTCAGGACGTAGGCAATCATGGACTTCCACATCTCCTTATCCTTATTGGCTCTTAGCACGTTTCTTGTTACCCCACCCAAACCCCGCTTTGCAAGCCACTTGCTCAAGCCCCTCAAGTATGTTACGCGTTGCTTTTCCTTGTCTCTATTCTCTCTATCTGACCTGTGAGCATCAGATTCTCCAAGTCCTCATTTCTCATTAACTGCCCCAGGAACTTTGGTTGTCTTTTATTAGTCTCCCTTTTGTTTCCATCTTCTCCAAAACTTCATCGTTTCTCACATGGTCGGTCCATAGTGTCCTCAGCATCCTTCTGTAGAACCACATTTCGGTCTCTTCAAATTCCTCCTTTAGCCAGAGGGCAGAAAGTATCTGAGTCATGCACAGATACTACACCTTGTTCCTTTTCTACGGGCCAAGAAATCTGGGATCTTCTTTTTTTCCATGTGTAGCAACGACAAATGTTGGGCAACGTCGTTATAATTTTAAAAAAAATTAAATTGACAAGTCCAATCGACAAACACGACGAGCTAACAGGAAACATTTTTAACGACAACAAACGGAATAGAAAGTTGTGGAGAGCCATGATCGACTACATCCGAAAGGGAAATGCCACGTATAAGAAAAAGAAGTTGCAAAGTATTTCTTTCATTTGTTTACATTGATCGGACTAATGTTCTCATCTTTATTGCCACGTTTACGACGTTTCGGCCGTTGTACTGCCCGACCGTCTTCAGGTGCTAAGAATTTCGAACCGTATCCTTTATTTCGATAACTGGGGCATATAATTCTCATTCCATAAGCGATGCCTCTTTTTGTGGACATGTAGTTATTTCCCTTTAACTTAACTCTAAAAGTTCACCACTGCTGTAACCTGGTATCGTTTTAATGGTTTTTATGATATCGTTTAAAGAGAAAAAAAAGAAAAAAAAAAGGATTTCAAAAACGATCAAAAGATCCGCTTAAAAAAAGAAAAACCCGAGGTAAGCCTTTCAACTGACAAAACGAGTCTTGGGTATATTAAATTTAAAAATCAGTTTCCTTGATGTTTTTGCTTACTTCTCACTTTCCTTTGCTACCGTAGGAGGTCCTGCATTCTCTTTTTCGTGTCTACGAGGGTCATTCAATAAATAAGGTGAATTTTTCGGTATAAGGACTTCTACGAGGGTCATTCAATAAATAAGGTGAATTTTTCGGTATAAGGACTTCTACGAGGGTCATTCAATAAATAAGGTGAATTTTTCGGTATAAGGACTTCTACGAGGGTCATTCAATAAATAAGGTGAACTTTTCGCTATAAGAACTTCTAATACAAATAAAAGCTTACTTATTTTTAAATTGTTTTTCCTTTACTTCTTTTAATTTGTTTTACAGATAGAAAAAACTCAGTGATTAACAAACATGGCCGCCCAAGAAGCAAGCTCTAGGATTGAACAGAGGTCAGTTATCAAGTTTTTGGTTGCTGAAGGGTGCAAACAAGTTGAAATTCATAGGAGAATGTCAACTGTGTATGGTGCCACATGTTTCAGCCAAAAATGTCTACAAGTGGGCTAAATTGTTAAAAGAAGGACGGAGCAGTGTTGAGGATGAAGACAGGCCTAGAAGGCCTACGAAAGTGAGGTCTCCTGAGGTGATCGAATCAGTCAATGACCTCATTCAGTCTGACAGAAGGGTGACAGTGGATGACATTGCAAGGACTTTGGGCCTATCTGTCGGGACAGTACACAAAATTGTCCATGATGACCTTGCCTACTCGAAGGTCAGCTCACACAGCAGCCCAAACAGTGCAGACCATCAACGAGCTGGGCTGGGAACTGCTCCCTTATTCCCCTTACAGCCCAAACCTTGCCCCTTCAGATTTTCACCTGTTTGGTCCTTTGAAAGCGTTCACGAGAGGCACGAAGTTTGAAAGTGACGATGAAGTCAAAAGCGCTGTAAGCGATTGACTGAGACATCAGTCCAACGATGTTTATGCTGAGAGAATAAGGAAGATTGTGCACAAATGGGAAACGTGTGTAACACTGCTGGGAGACTACGTTGAAAAATAAAAAAAAGTAAGCTTAGAAGTCCATATACCGAAAAATTCGACTTATTTATTGAATGAACCTCGTAGAAGTGTTATACCGAAAGATTCTCCTATCTCACTAACCTACATCCCCTCTCTCATGCTCCTTTCTCCCTCCACTCCACTCTCATCAGTATTCTCATTCTTCTCTTACCCACTTACTGACACCCCTTATAACCTGTCACTCTTTCTCATAACTTTCCTCCTATGTAACCCCATGCAAAAACAGTGACAGCAAAATGACTTGCTTTGGGTGATATGATTATAAAAAAAAATTACTTGTCGTGCTCAGTCTCTCTACTTCATTTGTCGTTGAGCCACCTTACTTTAGCCTGTTTGCATTTTCTCCTTATTTCCTTGTGTAGTTTCTTGTATTCCGTTCCATATCTTGGCATCGTTTTCTGTCTCTTTTGTATCAGATGAAGAATCTTTTCAGTGATCCACTCATTTTTGTTCTGACGTGCTTTTGGATGATGTCGTGCGTCGATGTCACGGGAACCACTCTTAGTGCCTCCCATTGTCAGCTTCAGTTTCTAATTTTGTTCTTCGTATTTTGTTTTCACGCTGTGCGTATAGATTTCCTGCAAGTTTGGACCATTTATGAGTCCTTCATATTTCATTTTCACGCTGTCCATACACATTTCCTGCGGGTTCGAGTCATTCACGAGTCTACTCTACTGGAGTGTTAAGGCAGTGATAGCTTTCATTAATCGCCTTAATTTTATCCTTACTTTGCATACAACTCGTAGATGGTTACTTCCTTAGTCAGTAGCTGAGTAGGCTTTGCATATATATTAATAAATATACATATTATCCTACGTTTTATGCACGACTCAGTTTCATGCATTTCAGCAATTTTGGGGTGCTTATCATATCATACTGGTCTTTTCTCGATTTGAATTAATTATTAGCGTTCCTTTATTAAAGTTCGTTAAGGGTATTAAATGGAATGTGCGAATATTTTTATTTATTAAATGTATAATCAAGTTAGGTTAATAGCGAAACCTAAAAAATGGAATAGATACTAAAAATCTGGTAGGAGAAAAAACATTTATAATTTATCACCGAGTATATATACGAGGCTCTCGGCAAGAATGGTGGAGCCCGAATCGTTGCCTTGGATATCTCTAAAGCGTTCGACAGAGTTCGACAGAAGCATAACTGGACTTTTGTTGCACCTAATCCAGTCATTCCTCTCTAACCGCTCACTGAAGGTGGTATTAAACGGACATGCCTCCCAGAACTGCCATACAAACGTGGGTGTCCCTCAAGGCTCTATCCTAGGTCCTACGCTATTTCTAATTTACATGATCTCCCCGATGCCATAACATACCAAGTAGGCATGTACGCTGATGACGCCACAGTTTACTCTCACTTCGATAAAAAATCTGGTGTTGGCGACAAGGCGAACCTCGCTGTCGAGCTTGAAAAGGACCTCCAATCCGTGGTGGAATGGGCCAAGAAATGGCTCGTAAAATTCAATTCTTCCAAAACGAAGCTGCTATCAATTAACCAACACAGATAACCGCACCTCCCTCCCATTAGCATGGAACAGGCTTGCCCCCCAGAGAGTAAAACACTACGCCTGCTTGGCCTGACACTCTCAGCGGACCTCAAGTGGAATGACTACGTCGAATCCATTGCTAAATCCGCTGCTATGAAAGTCTGCTCTCTCTGCAGAGCCCGGAAGTTCTTTCCGTCTGAATCTATCCTGCACATATATAAATCTACCGTCCGCCCGTGTATTGAATACTGCTGCAACATCTGGTCGGATGCCCCTGCTATTCTCCTCGGGGTTCTTGACAAAATACAGTGGAGAATCTGTAATGTGATCGATACCAACTGCCTGCAGTCACTCTCTCACCGGCGTGACGTGGCTTCCCTGTGCCTCTTCTATAAATACTTTCACGGTTTCTGCTCTGATGAACTTAAATCACTGGTGCCCCCTAGGTGTGAATTTGCACGAGATATTAGATTAGCAACTAGGTCCCACCCTTTTACAGTGAAATCGATGAAATATAACCGCAATTTCTATTCCAACAGCTTCTTTTCTCGCACTTCCCGCCTGTGGAATTCCCTTCCGCGTGCTTGCTTCCCCGACGGCTACAACCTCCAGGAGTTTAAATGTAATGTCAATACACACCTTCTAACACACTAACTCGCACCAATTCTCTCCAACACTCTTCCTATGTACCTTCTTACTCGTCTATCACCCTCCTTCTGACATTTCCTATACCCAATCGCTCTATGTAACCCTCTGCGCTATAGTGGCAGTGGAATACCTTGCTTGGGGTGATATGATTAATATATATATATATATATATAAAATAAAATAAGGCTCATTAAGATTAAGCTCAGGGTACAAGACAGCAACTATACTGTTTATATTTATATTTTCTTTAAAAACAAAATGTTAGCGTAAAACACAGATAAGTAAAACACACAGATTTTTTTAAAAATCAAATCACCCTAAGCAAGGCATTTTACTGACACTGTTTTGCAGGGGTTTACATAGAAGGAAAGTTATGAGAAAGAGTTACACGTTATAGGGGATGTCAGGAAATGGGTAAGAGAAGGATTAGAATACTGATGAGAGTGGAGTGGATTAAGAAAGGAGCATGAGAGATGAATGCAGGTTAGTGAGATAGAAGATGACTATTGATTTTACATTTAAATTCTTGGAGATTATAGCTGTCTGGAAAGCAAATAAATGGAAGGGAGTTCCATAGGCGGGAAGTGTGAGAAAAGAAGCTGTTGAGTGGTTTCAAAGTAAAAGGGTGGGACCTAGTTGCTAATCTTGTAGCTCGAGTAAATTTATACATAAATTACGCATCCATCCATCCATATGCATGTTTTTATAAATACATACAAACTTAAGGGCAGATGATAGTTCAATATGAATTATATTTAGGTATTATTACTCTATTACATGTATTGATAAATAATTGATTATCACCGATTAAGTTAAAGTAAAAACGGATTTAATAGAGTAAAAATTAAAGTAAAAATTAACGGGATATGGTATATAAATAATCCTGCCTACAGAGAATGGGTTGTTGTTGTTAGAGTTGGTGCTTGTCAGAGCAGTTGAACCGCTGCTCTTTGGTCAGCAAGAATATAGACTTATTACCCGGACTTACTTCTTGTATATATTTGACTCCTACTAACAATTATTCTTAAATCTACTAACCTTGTACAGGTTGTATATCTTTTGTTCAATATAGTTACATTTTCCCTCCTATATCTGTTTTGTGTTATTCTTATATTTTGTGGCTTTCTAAACAAGAATTCACAACAATAAAATAGGATGAATTTTTGTGCTTGCACGATAATATTTATGTCTTGGTCACTGAAGGAGTGCAATTGCTAGCTAAGTTTAAAGAGGCTGTCAGTAGATTTACACTGATAGATAGATTAAAATCGCATATATATATATATATATATATATATATATATACACACGCAAACACATTCATATATATATATATATATATATATATATATATAAGGCAATCTGTGAGTTTGTGTGTGATTGTTTCCTATGCACGCCTACATTTTTAAGCTACGCCATTCAAACTTTCTAGGGACACATATCTACAAGGAAGCCAGGTTGACACATACTTTCTGTGTTTTAGGTTCTGCGATTTTCCCTTTTTCACTTTTTGGCCAATGGAGCCGATTGTTTACATTTGCTTCGTAAAACATCTAAGATCTAAAATGGTGTCTAAATTACGTCACAGAAATCAAATCACACGCGACTAAAATATTTTTTATTAAAAAAAAAGAGCATTTTTATTTAATTTTTATGCTGACGTTTTAAAAATTCATTTGGTCAACAAAAAATGTGAATATTTTCTCCGTAATTTTGAAACAAAAGAAATATTTAAAAAAATAGTATTTTTCAAACAAAAACAAAATAAGTAAAAAAAAGTACCAATGGTTAATTTAATAATTTAAGTCTTTTTTTTTACAGATTTAATATTTCATAATTCAGAAAAATAAAGTTTTTTTTCGCTAAATATTTTCGCTAAATGTTTCCATTCCTTTCCACACCACCTGATAAGACATTATAATTTATAATAAATATTCACAGCTCCATATTATATATCGAGCACTATTTTGAATTAATGTTATATATATATATATATATATATAACGGTGTTAATTATAATGTATAGGATAAAAATATACGTTTACTCTGAAAGTATAAAATTATGTAGGAAATATTTGTAGTTTAAAGCATATAATTACGTTCTGTATATTTAGATTTAAGCATTAAATAACCCATACAGATATTGATATGCCGCTATTACTATATACGCTATATTTAGCATTTAGGTAGACATGTCAATTTTTGTCTACCGGTCAGTGTTTTTTGAGAATTTTTCTGTGTCGAAAGGCAGGATTCGAACTTGAAAAACTATAAACATCCCATTCTTTTTATGCCATCAATTTGACTAGAAATGCAATAGAAATTTTCCATTTCTTATAGAGTGGTTAAACTCCTTTTTGATCACAATTAACATAAATATCTGCTAAACTTAGCATAATCTGGCCCGAGTCTATATTAATGAGCAAACGTTAGGGTTAAAGCTATTATCGACTTATACAACGAAAAGAGATTTCTTATCATTTCACCCTAAGCAAAGCGATAAAGTCATTAAGACACAAAAAGCTTACTGAGTGTTGTAAAAGATGAAAATTAAAATATAATGCTCGAATCTATAAGCATATCACTCAACAGAGATTCACCTTCAAGGGTCGAATTTTAAAGTAATTTACGACCAAAACATTTTACTTTGTCAGTAGATGATAACACCACAAAATATGTTAAGTGAGGGAGAATAGAAGACCTGCTCTTATTTGAAACACTATTAGAAATCCGCCAATAATCATCTGACCCGAACTTGTTAGAAGCTATACAGTAGATCATTCGTTCAGCAAACAAATACTTAGCCTCTTAGAGAAGACGATTATTTCGGGCAGTCATAAATAAACGTTTGTTATGATCGGAATTATCACGCCGGTACACCCGGAAAAATGATTCCTGTGAACTATAGCGGCTATACAAGCTGGTTTGAACCAAGGGAAATATTTTTGGTTTCACCTGGTATTTGCGAGAATGTACAAAAGCATCAATGCCGGTTTTAACCCATAAAGAATCCTCTGTGGCACAATCCTCCAGAGAATGGCTAAGAATATCAATTTAAATGGTCGTCTCAAATGAAGTCTCAATCAGTACGTTGGTAATAGAAAGAAGTTTTGCGAGTAGGAGTTTCTTGTCTAATTCTTCTTTCTTCTTCTTTAACTTCTGTGTCCCTTTATGACGTAGGGGATCATGGCCCTCTACACGTTCCTGACTCTTGTAGCTCTTAATACCATTTGTCTTGATATTTCTCCCTAACCCTGTCATGCGTTCCAGTTACTTAAGCCCATCAAGTATGTTACGCGGTATTTTCCCTGTCTCTCTTTCCAGTTATCTTTCCTGTGAGTATCAGATTTTCCAAGTCCTCCTTCCTCATTGTGTTTTCCAGAAACTCCAGCTGTTTCTATAAGTATACGTTTCTTTTTCGTTTCCATTCTCTCCAAAACCTCATCGTTGCTCACATGTTCTCTCCATGGTATCCTCAGTATCCTTCTGTAGAACCACATTTCTGTTGATTCGAGTCTTTCCTTCATCTTTTAGAAGATTGTTCAGCATTTGCTGCTATATACGAGGGACAGATATTACACAGCAGTTCGGTACTCTTTTCATTGTATTTTAACGCCTTCGGATCTCAGTGTCACATTTTCCGTCCACTCTTAGAGAACTTCCCAGGAGAGCTGCAATGCTCTACAAGCGCCTGGAGACGAGGTAAAGAATAGATCAAGTGAAGGAAAAGAAGAAGAAGAAGAAGAAGAAGAAGAAGAAGAAGAAGAAGAAGAAGAAGAAGAAGAAGAAGAAGAGGAAAAAGAAGACGAAGAAGAAAAAGAAGAAGAAAAAGAAAATGAATCTTTTTTAACGTGAGTAGCCCGACCGCGTAAGGACGGGTAAAAGAACAAAATTTCCCCAGTCCCCTCAACCACCGGTTGAGCTGGCCCCGGTGACGAGCACCTGTTCCACTCATCTGCTGTAATGGGGTAGTGCGGCTGCAGGACACTGTTCCCCGGGACCGGGCATCTATTTAGTGTAATTTTTCTCAGATGCAACCCTGCTCTTGTGGACGGAGATACAACTGAACCGCACCCTGTCTTCGAGGACAGAGACGCAACTGAGAGATGATTTTTGGTCCCCAACCGACACGAAAATGTGCCAGAGAAGCAATGCATAGCCTACCTAGCGAAATGGATCGTGGAACAAGGATTGGGAGGATTAACAAAAAGACAGAATTTATTAAGAGCTGTAAAGCACATGAAATTGTGGAGAGCCATGATCACCAACATCATGAAAAGACACGCTGCATAGAAGAAGAAGCAATCCCTAGCTAGTAGGAGTAAAGAGGAGATCGATTCATACTTTTCCCAAGGGAAAGAGAATATAATGAGCCATACTTGAATTGGAACTCTGCTCTTCGATTCCCAATTCCAACCATTATCTGTACACCAACCGCACATCCAATATTCTAGTAACTTGTATTCCTAATCGGAACATCCATGTAAGTACTGACCAGACATTAGTGATCATACGAGAAGCGAAGTTTCAGTTTGAGTTTTGTTTAACAGCATAACGGCATATCAACACCACTGTTATTTAATGCCCAAAAAGTGGGGTTTTAAGATATTTTTCTTAATGTTCAGTAACAGTGAGAAGGTTGATATAGTCAGATTTTAATGAAATTTTTTTTTATTCTTTTTTATTTTAGAAAACTGAAAATGTCTTCCATTTTGTATTAAAAAATGAGAATATTTTTTTTCTTAAAAAGTGTGTTATGATATTAACTTTTTCTTCGAAAATGTATTGTTGATAATATTTTTCCTTTAAAATGTATACTTTTCTATAAAAGTCTATTTTTATTCATTTATAGTGTTTTAACCTCATTTTGGGGGTTAACTATTTGCCCATAGCTGGGACCCTAACAGGTTCTACCACTCCGGATCAGGGTGGACCTGATAACAACAGCATTTAAGAGGTAGCTCTATGCTCATCACAAACCCCCAATCAGAGGCCTTACTGCTAGAAGCAGTTTACCGTCATGCCCAGGAACGAGAAGCGGTGTTTAAACATAATATGGCCGTAAGACGTGCCATTTAAATATACTGAATTCTTGAAACATGGAAGAAACTGTGACGACATTTTTGTTGTAAGACATGCATGAAAGAAGAATACACTATTGTTCAGATAAAACAAACTAAATTAAGATTTCAGTGATGAATTAAAATAAAAGACAGTCGTACGCTTTGTTTAGTTTTGTATAATTGTAATCTATATTGAAAACAGCTCTTGATACTCTTCCATGTGGGCGGCATGACGCAAAGGACCACCCACGCATAAGATACACAAAGGAAGCAGACTTAATTCCCTGTATCTAAAGTAGTCTTCTTGCTTTTCAATTAGTATAAACAAGGTTGACAAACATAATTAAGTATAAGACATTTAATTCAATATCTGTGAATGGTACACCAGGGAAATAATGTCATTGCTACGCTACAAATAAATGAATAGTTAAAGAAACTCAGAGATAAGATGGTTCGTAAATGTCTGACAGGAAAAGCTTATGAATTCCTTTTCGGAACAATGCAATATTTATGTAACTATAATCACTTAATAATTCTTAAGTGGAAACGATACACAGAAAACAGGGGCTCTTCTTAAAATGGTATTTCCTAGGAGTGCTATAAAAAACAAAAACAAAAACAAAAAAAAAAAACGAATATTTCTCTAGCATCTTTAGCGATTGTTTCGTATATACTCGTTCCATTTGAAGTCTGGAATGAAATTCTAACTGAAATCTGGAGTGGGTCAGTCAGTCAGTTAAGTGCCATACGTGATACACGCTTGTGCGATCATGTCTCGAAAGAGACATGACTGACTGGGCAGAATATTATCCCGCAGTAGGTTGCCATTGCTTTCTGCAGTAGACTGATTGTCGACCAAGGCTATAGAACCCAGTCTGTCCTGCTGTTTAACCCATAACTGGAAGGAAGAGACGGATTAATACCTTTCCCAAGGGTATTTGCGCGTAAGTGAATACAATGGATTCAACTGGAATTCGAACTCGGCTTCCCGGTTTCTCGTTCCGAGCCGATATCCACTGTACCACAACGTAGAAGTTCTAATTGAAGTCTGGCTGGGTTAAGACTCTCCGCCCGGAGGCAGAGAGATTGACAGTGTCAAAGGAATTACCGCGAGAAAACGCGACGTTTTGTTATTTATTCACTAGGGCAAAATGCGACACAAGGCCTTTTTTAACGTTGGTCCTATGGGGCCATATAGCCCAGTCAAAAATATCTGTTTAATTTTGCCCAGTCGTCACTTTACCCTTCGGTGGAGCCACGACTGGGTTAATTCTCTCCGCCCGAAGGCAGAGAGCTGACAGTATCAATAGAACGTACACGTGAAAACGCGTCGTTCTAGTATTTATTTGCCCTCCTACTAGAGCAAAATGCAGCACAAGGCCCTTTTTAAATGTGGGCTTTCTGGGCCATATAGCCCAGTCAAAAAAGTCCGTCTAATTTTGCCCAGTCGTGACTATCCTTCGGCGGAGCCACGACTGGGTTAATGCCCTACGACCGAAGGCAGAGAGCTGACAGTGTCAATGGAACTACCGCATGAAAACGCGTCGTTCTGGTATTTATTTGCCCTCCCACTAGGGCAAAATGTGGCACAAGACCTTTTTAGCTTGGGTTCTCAGGGACCATATAGCCCAGCCAAAAATAATTGTCTAATTTTGCCCAGTCGTGACTCTACCCTTCAGCAATTTGAATCGACTAGTTTTTTTTTTTAGTGATTTTATTCTTTGGTCATAAACAAAAAATGTAATTAATAAGAACGTTTGGTCCAGCAAGTATAATACAAAAACAACCAAAATAGGAAATAACGAATATATATTAAATATGATAAAATACAACACTTGGAACTTTGTTAGTAGAACGATAATACGGGTTAGTGTGTAATACTATAATTTGAGCCTTGAACTGGGACTCGTAATGGTCATTACGGTAGCAGTGTTCGTAGACAACTCTCGGCTATGTTCTCGGCGCTCTCCTCAGGCAACACTCTCAGGTGACTACCTCAGGCTATTTACTCAGGCTATCCCCTGGCTACTTCCAGCTATCTACTCTCACTTCTTATAAGGGGAGGTATATGTAATAGTTGGAAGAGTTCATTGCGTTGTGGGAGATTTTTTCGGTTTGGGTGTCAAGGATTTAGGCGGGAATTAATGCTTAGAACTGCCTAAAGACTCTTGTAATAGAAAACAAAAGAAAATTGTTTTTATGTCTGGTGAAAGAGCCCCCCTTTTTTTTACATAGAAATCTCATAAGATTATATTGAGACTAAACTTCATAAATATCTATATTTGATACTCCTGAAGAATGAGAAATTGAAGACGAGAATTGGAAAGAAGGTGAAGGGAAAATTACAGAATAGAGAATATTTTAATGCGGAAATGATATCAATAGTGGAAAAGTATATAAATGATAAAGAAGGAAAGAAAGAAAAAGAGATCAATGAAAGAAAGAAAGAATGAAAGAGAGAAAGAAAACGGACAAAGAAATTAAAATGAAAGTAAAGAAGGAAACAACGAAATATATTTTCATAAGAAAGAAAGAAAGAGCCATACATGTATGATTAAGAAAGATAGGCATCGGCAACCAAAAAGAAAATTATTAAAATCATTTGAAAGAGAAAAAAAGATAGAAAGAAACAAAGAAACAAAGAAACAAAAAAGAAAGAAAGAAGAAAGAAAGAAACAAAGAAAGAAGGAAAAGAAAGAAACAAACAAAAAAGAAAAAAGATAGGAAAGAAAGAAACAAAAAAGAAAGAAAGAAAAAGAAAGAAGGAAGAAACAAAAAGAAAGAAAAAAATAAAAATAAGTGAAAAAAATAAAAATAAGAACAGAAAAAAGAAAGACGGGAGAAATAAGGAAGAAAGAAAAAAAGAAAAAGTAAAAAAAACAAAAACTTATTAAACATTAGTTTGCACTAAAGAAGCATATGTTTGGATTAATTTAGAGCAAGTGTCACTGTGCACAGGTTAATTTCTCGACAACTGGCTGCACAGAAAATCTACTGTTATGCAATAAAAAACACACACACACATTCGTAGATATAGTCTCGTTTTTCAGACGCCTATTTAGGGTGTCTAATCGTCGAAAGACGATGTTTTGGCAAAAGGCCCGTACGCATCATTATTACGGGGGGGGGGGGTGAACTGGACGTAACAAAAATATTGTTCTACAGAAGGATACTGAGGATACCGTGGACTGTACATGTGAACAGCGACATGTTTTTGGAGAGAATGCAAACGAGAAGAAAACTCATACTTAACATTAGGAAGAGGCAGCTGAGGTATTTGAAACACGTAATGAGAAAAGAGGGTTTGGAGAATCTAATACTCTCAGGACGGATAGAGGAAAAGAGAGATGGGGGAAAGTAGCGCGAGGCAACATGGATGACAGAGCAGGGTTTGGGAGAGATACCAAGAGTCAGAGCCAAATGAAAGTCCATGATCGCCTACGTCTTTAAGGGACACGGCACATAAAGTATTAGTAGTGATAGAAGAAGAAGAAGAAGAAGAATTCTCTTTACATTAGAAGCAAAACTACAGAGTTTAACCCAGGTTAATATTTTTCATTTTTGACCTGATTTCAAGGATTACAAACACACTGAAACATTCAAGAATCCTTTATTTCAAGAAAAAGAAAGCTTGCTTCTCCCAGACAGTGCAGAGCATGTTCAAAACAATGCCTTGACATTACATCATATTGGCAATATCAAACGCGTTATGTTCGGGGTTTGTTTTTCTCCAATAGAGCATGTTTTCAATGTGCTTTGCCTATGCATTAACCCAGTGTCCTCATTTCAGGACAGCAAATTTTATATATATATATATATATATATATATATATATATATATATATATATATATCATATAAATGTACATTTTTTTAAAGAAATAAGACAAACATGATATAAATAAACTCTTATTCACACAAGACTTTCAATAGCAGAATACGGAGATCAAAATACAAGAAAATATTGGCAAGCATCTAAGTAGGTTTATGGAAGTGTATTTTTGTCAAATTTGCTGTGAATGTTTCCTGTGTTTTAAATTAAATTTTTGAGCAGAATTTGTCATAAATTTATAAAACAATATGTCCTCACTACCTAATATACTACTGATTTTATATAATGATTTTTAAACATTATTTTTTGCATTTTTTTGATATTTAGTAAACCACTGTTGCTGATCAGTTTTCTCAGTAGCTATTCAATCTTTACTAGGCGTTAAACCTGAATTTTTATCCGCGTCTCTTCAAAATTATGGGTATCCACATCTTCCTATCCTTTGTAGTTTTAAACATCCCTTACTATTGTTCCCAGTTCATTTTTCTATTTATTTACACAAGCTATTTAGATAGATTAGTTCAGATTTCTCATTGTACCTTTTGCATTCAGTATTCCATGTGAGTGTCAGATTCTCCAGACCCACTTTCCACTTTATGTTAAGTCAACAGTCAATCGTTACCCATCCTCCTTATCCACATAATCTTCACTCCATACCACCTCTTCATTCATTCATGTCATATACCTCAGTCGTCATAAACATTTTCATATTAACACTCTCACTCAGTAAAGTTTGAGCGATCATGTCTATAAAAAAGCATGACTGACTGGGTAGAATATTTTCTGTAGTAGCTTTTCATTAATTTCTGCATTAGACTGTTTGTCAATTATGGCTATAGAACCAAATATGTCCTGCTATTTAACCCATGGCTGGGTGATGAAAAGACGGATTAATACCTTTCCCAAGGATATTTGCGCGTAAGTGAATGCAACGAATTCATTCGTTCGGAGACTATATCCACTGCAGCACATGGTACATCCACTGCTTAAAAGCATGACCTGGTGGATGAGGCTTGTAGTTTCAATAACCACTTAGCACACTGGAGTAGATCAGCTTCCTTACAGCTAGTCTTACACCTCAGTGCAGTGATGACATGGTATAGTTGGGCGGAGGGCTTTCTAGACCGAACTCAACAACCTGGGCGGAGGATTCTTCTAATGCAGGGGTCGGCAACCGTTTGAAGAGAGCGGGCCAGACAGCTATGCAATGTCTCGGAAGATTACCGTGATAGCAAATATACTATAATTGTCTCAACCTCAGACCGCTCCGTCTAGAAGTTTGCCTAGATCTGGATGTTTAAAGAAACAGCAATGAGGTTAATGTTACATGATTTAAACAAGGCTCGTTATTTTACTGAGTGAACCAGTCAGTTAAGTGCCATACGTAATACACGCTTAAGCGATCAAGTCTCGATAGAGACATGACTGACTAGGCAGAACATTAACCTGCAGTAGGTTGCCATTAGTTTCTTCGGTAGACTGGTTGCCAGCCAAGGCTATAGAACCCAATCTGTCCTGTTATTTGACTCATAGCTAGAGGGGGAAGAGATGTGTTATATTATTAAGTAGTAATTAGTGGGGGATCAGTCTATTACTTCATAACAATAGAAAACCAATCCCCTACTTTATGCCCATTAGAAACCTTAATCATATTTTCAACTATTATAATCAGTCAGTTAAGTGCCATACGTGATACACGCTTGGGCGATCATGTCTTAAAAGAGACATGACTGACTGGGCAGAAGATTATCCCGCAGTAGGTGACCATTGCTTTCTGCGGTAGACTGGTTGCCATCCAAGGCTATAAAACTAAATCTGTCCTGTTATTTAACCCATAACTGGAGGGGAGAGACGGATTACTGCTTTTCTCAAGGGTAGTTGCGCATAAGTGAATGCAAGGAATTCAACTGGAATTCGAACTCGGCTCTCCGATTTCTCGTTTCGAGCCGATATCCACTGCACCACAATAACAGGATAAAAATAACACAGACGACAGAAAATGCAAATTAATTACAACAAACAAAACAGTTAAAAATGGCGAATTATTTAATAAGACACTAGTTTTTCTTTATTATTCAATAAAGATTTTAAACATAGTCTCGTTTTAAGTCAATTAACTCCAACAGGTATCTTTTCTGCTGCTTTCTTCGCAAATGAATTAGATAATTAGTGTCCAGGTGTTAAGTTAGCGAGCCGGACAAAAATTCTTCGCGGGCCGGATGTGACCCGGAAACCTGGGGTTGCTGATCCCTCTTCTAATACAGTCAACGGCAACATGTCCATGTTCGTGACCAAGGTGACTTTTTCTTTAGTGAGTGTATCAGTTATGGTTTACACTTTTAAAGCAAAATGACCAGCAATACCTCTTATAGTAGAATCACAAACAATACACTTTTAGTGCAAAATGACCAGCAATTTATCTTATACTAGAATTTCTAACAATACACTTTTAAAGCAAAATGTCCAGCAATATATCTTATAGTAGAATGACTAACAATACACTTGATTTTAATCGTATCACCCCAAGCAAGGCGGTAATGCCACTGATGTGCAGGGGGCTACATAAGAGTAAAAAGATTAATTAGAATAGAGTGAAGAGGAAGACGAACCAGTTAGAAAGGAGCAAGAGAAGGATGGGAATACAGGTGTGATGACAGTTGCAAGGGTGGAGAGAAAGGAAAGGATATATGGGGTGGTAAAAGAACTAGAGTCAAGTGGTTAATAGATGAGTATTGACATTACATTTAAATTCCTGGAGGTTGTAGCCGTCAGGAAAGCAAGAATATGGAAGCGAATTTCACAGGCGGGAAGTGCGAGAGAAGAAGCTGCAGGAGTAGAATTGTCGTCTGCATTTGGTTAATCTAACTGTGAATGGGTGGGACCCAGTTGCCAATCTGGTTGTACGAGGCACCAATGACTTAAGTTCGTTTTAAGTTTGGTTGGTTGGTTCATTCAACCTACATTAGGTCATTTAATTCTGAAAAACGTTTTGATTTGTTTTATTTAGTTTATTTGTTTTATTGTTTTTGTTTGTTTATTTTTTGGGGTGGGGAGTTTTGTTGGTTACATTTTTCATTCAATAAAGTTTTGTTAGTAACATTTTTCATTCCATAAAGTTTTGGTGTTAACATTTTTCATTCAATAAAGTTTTGTTGGTAACGATTTTCATTGAAAAAAAGGTTTGTTGGTAAGATTTTTCATTCACAAAAGTTTTGTTGATAAATACTTTCATAGCATTTTGACACCGATTTGGGGTCAACTATTTACCAATAGCTGGGACCCTAACAGGTGCTACCACTCCGGGTCAGAGTAGACCTGGGAACAACAGCAATTAAGATGTGGTTCCATGCTCCTCACAACCTCCCAATTAGAGGCCTTACTGCCGGATGCAGTTTACCGTCATACCCAGGACCTACATTTTTAAAGCAAAATGACCAGCAATACATCTTATAGTAGAATCAGTAACAATACACTTTTAGGGCAAAATGACCAGCAAAATATCTTAGAGTAGTATTAGCAACTATACACTTTTAAAGTAAAATGACCAGCAGTACATCTTATAGTAGCATTACCAACCATACACTTTTAAAGCAAAATGACTAGTAATACATATTATAGTAGAATTACCAACAATACTCTTTTAAAGCAAAATGACCAGCAATACATATTATAGTAGAATTACCAACAATACACTTTTAAAGCAAAATTTTTAGTAATTCATCTTAGAATAGAATTACCAACATTACACTTTTTAAGCAAAATGACAAGCAATACAATTATAGTAGAATTACCAACCATACACTTTTAAACCAAAATAACCAGCAATGCATCTTACATTAGAATTATCAGCAATACACTTTTAAAGCAAATTGAACAGCAATACATCTTGTAGTAGTATTAACAACAATACTTTTAATGCAAAATGACCAGCAATATATCTTATAGTAGAATTACCAACCATACAATTTACAAACAAAATGACCAGGAATATATCTCATAGTAGAATTATCAATAATACACTTTAGAAGCAAAATGACTAGGAATAAATCTTGTAGAATTACCAACAATATACTTTTAAAGCAAAATGACCAGTAATACTTCTTATTGTAGAATTACTATAAATGTATATTTACAGCAAAATCGCTCAGCAATACATTTTATCCGTTTTAAAAATGTATTTAGTTGTAGGCATAAAATTCTGTTAAAACTTTTTAAATTTTGGCATTAAATAACACTTAGAGATTGATTTACCGTTAAAAAAATCAACAAAATAATGAACATAAAAAAAATTTAATGACATTAATTTTAAAAAATCCTACAAGTTTTTAAGACTAAACTGCATTCCAAAATATAATTTCTACAAAACTACACATAACCCCGACTCAGTGATTAACGTGATTTTCTAAGCTTAGTTTAGATGTGGCACAAGGCCGAAAGTAAGGGACACCCAGTGAGGATCAAACTCACTACTCAGTTGTAATGATTCTAACAAGACAATGCTGCTAACCATTACACCACATCGAGGTGCCTCTGCGAATTATGTCTATATAAACATGCACAAAAGCTGAGTATCAGCTACCATGTATTCTATTGTGAAAGAAGAATGATATATATGATATTTTTATTACTTCAATGCTAAGAAAATTATATTTCAGCCTAAGGTGTTGATATGCCGTTAAACAAACAAATAAATCAATCAACCCTGAATATATCTTACATATCTATAAGTCTAGCATTCTTCACTGCTTAGAATATTGCTTTAAGGTATAGTATGGTATGGTGCTTCGCCATAGATCTAGAGATCCTTGATAAATCCAAAGAAGAATCATAGTTCTTGATCTGGTTTCTCGGAGTTAGTCAATTTCCCACTAAAGTTGTCTCCCTATGCCTTTTCTGTAACTATTTCTGTGCACCTAGATTTTATAAATATAATCGTTGTACTAGACAGGGGACGAGGTTTCATCAACATACATTTGAGTTGGCTAGAGACAACCGTCAGTTCTATCATCAGTTATCCATCACACCCAGATGGTACATAGGGCAGCAACTGTTTGTTGCTGTAACAAACGGTTTTTTACGGTGCAGGTTTGTTAGCCCTGCACCCAACCCCAAAGCCTGGAGGACCGGTGGACTATTCTTGGTTCTTACGTTTACAACACCTGGTATTCCCAAATGGTCACCCATTTAAGTACTGACCAGGCTCGATGTTGCTTAACTTCGGTGATCGGACGGGAACCGGTGCATTCAACACGATATAGCCGTAGACGTCAGTTCTATGCTGACAGTTTAATTTCTCGCTATTCTTGATTGAGAAACATTTAAGCATTCACTTACGTGCAAATATCCTTGGGGAAGGTATTAATTCGTCTTTTCTTCACGCAGCCATGGGTTAAATAGCAGGACATATTTGGTTCTATAGCCATAATTAACAAACAGTCTAATGCAGAAATTAATGAAAAACTACTACGGAAAAATATTCTATCCAGTCAGTCATGCCTTTTTCTAGATATGATCACTCAAGCGTGTATCACGTATGACTCTTTACTGAGTGAGAGTGTTAATATGAAAATGTTTATGACGACTGAGGTATATGACATGAATGAATGAAGAGGTGGTATGGAGTGAAGATTATGTGGATAAGGAGGATAACGATTGACTGTTGACTTAACATAAAGTGGAAAGTGGGTCTGGAGAATCTGACACTCACATGGAATACTGAATGCAAAAGAGACAGAGAGAAATCTGACTAATCTATCTAAATAGCTTGTGTAAATTAATAGAAAAATGAACTGGGAACAATAGTAAGGGGAAGTTTAAAGCTTTCCATGAACTTAAAAATTTCCATGATCTTTCCGTGATCTTTAAAGATTTAAATGCAATGTCAATCGATATGTACTTTCCTCCTGTTTGCTTTTCATTTGTTCGTACTCCTTATTAAGGTTTCTGTTGCTTAAGTCATCTACACAAAATATTCCCTTGTGTCTTAGTAGCTTTATCGCCTTGCTTGGAGTGAAATCGATAAAATATTTTTCGCACTTTCCGTCTGTGGAATTACCTTACATTTACTTACTTTTCCGACAACTACAATATTCAAAAAAGTGCGTTGTGTTACAGTGGATATCGGCTCGAAACGAGAAACCGGGGAGCCGAGTTCGAATTCCAGTTGAATCCATTGTATTCACTTACGCGCAAATAACCTTGGGAAAGGTATTAATCCGTCTCTCCTTTCCAGTTATGGGTTAAATAGCAGGACAGATTGGGCTCTATAGCCTTGGTCGGCAACCAGTCTACCGCAGAAAGCAATGGCAACCCACTGCGGGATAATCTTCTGCCCAGACAGTCATGTCTCTTTTGAGACATGATTGCCCAAGCGTGTATCACGTATGGCACTTAACTGACTGACAATATTCAAGAATTTAAATGTAAAGTCAATAGTCATCTCCTATCTTACTAAACTGCATCCTCTCTCTCGTGTTCCTTTCTTAATCCACTCCACTCTAATCAGTATTCTCATCCTTCTCTTATCCACTTCCTGACACCCCCTATTATCTGTTACTCTTTCTCATAACTTTTCTCCCATGTAACCTCCTGCAAAACAGTGGCAATAAAATTCATTGCTTGGGGGCGATATGATTATAAAAAAAATTCTATACTATTATAATATGGATATAAAGTGGGGGATCAATTCTACATTTCAGTCAATATATAAACTCATCCCTCACTTTATGACCACATTCATCCTTCTCTTACTTCCTGACACCCCCTATAATCTATCACTCTTTCTCATAACTTTCCTCTTATGTAACCCCCTGCACAACAGTGGCAGTAAAATGCCTCACTTGGGGCGATATGATTATAAAAAGAATAGATAGATAGATAGAATCTCCAAGAATTTAAATGTAAAGTCAATAGTCATCTCCTATTTCACTAACCTGCATTATTTCTCTCATGCCCCCTTCTCCGTCCACTCCACTCTCATCAGTATTCTCATACTTCTCTTATCCACTTTCAAGACACCCTCTATAACTTGTCACTCGTTCATATGCAAAACAGTGGCAGTAAAATGCCTTGCTTGGGGCGATATGATTAAAAAAAATTGTCACATAAAAGAAGAAGGAGAGAATCGGTTCATTTAAGAATTTTTAAGTTAAAATCTTAAATATCTAAGAAATATTTTTTAACAGAGGATCGACAATGAAACTCCGAAATCAAAATGCACATTGGAATAGAGGAAAATGCATTTCAAAAGGTAAGCAAAATAATAGAAATATGAAAATGTCTTTTCAAATAATGAAATCATTTTTAACTCTTATAAAATTTCATCTTGTATGGCAGTGAATTTGGCACAGATGAAAAACCGGAAGTAACAGAAATGTGGTTCCACAGAAGGATGCTGAGAATACTATAGTTGGAAAGCGTAAGAAACGAAGTTGTATTAAAGAAATGGAAACAGAAAAACATATTTATACTCAGAATCAGAAACAGAGGGATAAAATTACTTGAGTACAAAATATGGAAGGAAGCCTTGGAAAGTTTAGCACTCACAGAAAATATCGAAGGCAAGCAGGACAGCGAGAGGCAGCAGGCGAGCTTGTGTGAATGTATACTGGAACGGGGGGGGGGAGAGACTCCGAAAAGTGACAAATATTGCTAAGAGCTGTTAATGGTGGCAGGTTGTGGAGAGCCGTGATCGTCTTGAAGGTACACTAAACCTGAAAAGAAGTGGAAGAGTTCGATTATATTCAAAATAAAGCAGTCCAGTGTCAACTACGTGCAGTAAGACGTAAGAACAAGAATCGACCTATTTAGCTAAACACAAACTTAGTCAATTAATGTCGAGTAGTCTGTGGTGACAGTCAAGTGGAAAGACAAATGAAACAACTTCGTTTCCCGCTTCCCGTCACAAACGAACAACAAGATTAATAAGACTTTCTCCCAACGAGATTTTGCGTGGCTTGGACGCTTGCTCTTAACGTGACTACGGTGCGTCGCATTCTCAATTTGAACAACTCGAGTGCCTGGGTTTAATACCCAGAGGAGACATCAGCGCATGTTAGTTGATACAATTTATCAACAACAAATCATTTAGAGTATTTACATTATTCGGACTATTGTCCCCATCTTTGTTTTGCTACGACGTTTCAGTTGCTGTACGCTTGTCCTTCTTCAAGAGCTAAAATTTTCGAACCGGATTCTTTATTACAACCATTGGAGTATATGAACTCCAATCCTTGCGGGAAGCCTCGATTGGAAGTCATGAGTTATTCTAAGAACCTGAAGAAGGCCGGAGGGTACAAGGGCCGAAACGTCGTACAAATGGCAACAAAGATGAGGACAATAGTCCGAATAATGTAAATACTGTAAATTCTACCTCATCTCAGAAATACAGACAAATAGAATGACCTATTATTAAACATCGCACAAATGGCAACAAAGATGTGGACAATATTCCGAATAATGTAAATACTGTAAATACTACCTCATCTCAGAAATACAGACAAATACTAATAAATCATTTGTTTTCGAGTTTATTCTTAATCTTGAAAATCAGCTTTGTGAATATATTACATTATGTTACCTTGTAAAGAAAGGTTTACAATTGCAATTAACAGTAAGGGTTATATTAGCGGCTTCTTTGACCAAACTGACAGTACTACTGTCGATAGAAATGTATACAACATTTCTATTTAAAAAAGAATTTTCAGGAAAATTGGTTTCCCAAGTTAATTTGCTGTCATCGTTCTTTCCAGTATTGATGAGGGTTTCCTACCTAACCTTTTGTTTGTTGAACTCGTGTGAAACATCAGCATCTTAACTGTCATTATTTTGTCTTTTACTGTCCATTTTAAATGTTGCTGTTGTTGAAAATCCTCAAGTAATATAGTTTGTACTATTTGCTACATTTCTCTATGATTCTGTTGTGCTAGTCTATGAGATTCGAAGATAGATGGTCCTCATTACGACATACATGATTAATTCGCTCAAGGCCATTTTTATTCATTGATCTGATCTAGTGTTTGCGTAGAGTTGACAGTTTAGATATTCCCGAATACCATGCATGGCATCAATGTGAAAGTCTTAATATAATGAGGCTATTCTATAACATAACTCAAGTTCTTAGGTTAATGTTTTGGTTTTGCAACAACTTGTGATGTGTGGAACAAATCATAACGCAGTCTATTCTACATTCAATTTCCTTATCACCTTTTGTTTGTGTATGTCTGTCATTTATTATATTTGTTAATAAGGAGGCCATGTACAGATTGCAATATTAATTTTGAACTTATTTCATGAAAAACTTTATTACATCTATCGGCATGAACACCCATTCTTAGTAATGGCAATTGATATAACTCGTCTCTAGCGGTTATAAAACTAAATCTTGATTAGGTACTCACCTTGACATCTGTAAGAAATACCCTGAAGACTGACTCTAACGGCTGGGGTCTACTTCGCGTAATTTATTATAGCGTCTAGACTAGTTCATTTGTGTTACCAAGAGGTGTCATTCAATCCACAACATCCTCTCTTTTGAAATGTCTTTAATTAATAAATATTTTTTATTAATATTCACTCCTCCGCTTTCTGGTGAGTTTGAAGCTATAGGGAGATGGTTAATGTTTATCGATTCGGCCTTGTGTCATACATGACCAAACTCACTACAGCTTGCAGATTTATTCGTTGTCATCATCAGAAAGTTATCATCAGTTTTGCATCAGGAGTTTGGAGATTGAAAATAAACATTTTGCATGTTGAAATAGAAATTTATTAAAAGAAAAGAATAACATAAATTGTAGAAGTTAATGTTAAATGAGAGAGTTAAGGGTATCAAGAGTTGTAGAAATGTTCGTAGTAGTAAGTTGTTGAAAAGAGTTTATGCGTACGTATGAGCGTTTGTTTGGTGGGAATATCTTTGAATGGAGAAAAAGAAGTAAAAGGAATCAGTACACGAAAAAGACGGAATCAGAGAGCGCATGTGCGACCTTACGTCTGGGTCGACTTGAAGTTTCTCCCGTTACATTTTAGTGTGTCTTCTTGCTGCATCCATCTCACTGAGTGACTTACCTTCCTTTTTTTATATTTTTAACCTTTTAATTTTTACGCACTGGATCGCCAACTCTTTTCAGTCTTGAATATCGCTCCCATTGGTTAGAAAACCAATTTAACATCTACTCGCGAAATCCGATTTCGACTTTTTCTTTCAGCGCCTGGTCAATCCTTTTACTATTTGGAAAAACCAGGACTTCATCCGACATTGTGAATTTTCGTAAAAGTGTTGTGGAGTAGTTTTCGCACTGAAGATTATAATCGTGCTATGTCGGTTGCTAATCAACTTAACGTACCCAAAATGTTTGGAACTTGGTAATCTTTCACTGAAAGCTGACTCCTTAGTATTCGGCTAACTACCGACTAATATCAACTGCCTAATAGTTCTACTGAACTCCAATACCATTCTAAAGAACTCTTATGAACTTCACAAGAACTTCCTGTTAACTCTTATTAATATAGGAGGGAGAGTCCATTATCTGAGGAATAGGTGTGTTTCCCTATAACAAAAAGTGAAGAAGAAAGTTGTTTTTAATTCTTAATTTCCTATCCACCACCAACGTACTTAACTTTGTATCTTACATTTAGGATCAACCTCCAGTTTTTAATTAGTTTCTTTTTTCTTGAAATTGTACTTGTACATTCAACCAATTCTTGGAGTTTAGGTACATGACAAACATCATACAATACTTTCATATGTTCTTCCATTCTTTCGAGCCTTTCTTCGGTATACCTTTTCATTAGCTGATTATAATGTCTTTTATGTTCCTATTTCTTTCTTTTTATCATGTATATAATCTTTCCGATTCGTGACATTATTACACCGTCTTCCCATATTTATTTTCTATCTGAAAAAAAACAAAACTTTTTCGCCAATCTTAAAAAAAATTTGTGTCCTTTTTGTTATTCCTTTTTATTTTGTTTTCTAATTTGGTAACAACTTGTCGAACACTAATTTAATTTTACTAACGAACGTTAATTCTGCTAGCGTCATATCTGACGGTGTATTGGAATTTGGCATTATCCAGTAAATCCCCACAAACCGTGCAGCATGTTGGTTGATATGGCGCAGTAGTAATATGTTCAATAAGAACATTTTACCAAAACATTTCGAATTCCTAAGCAGTAAACTGTGTACAGTTATCCGAGGTTATGATATCTGGAATGCCATATCTTGAAAACAGTTCGTGTAAAAATATCCCTGTCACTGAAGAAGTTGTTTTTTTTGCACTTATAAATTTCCGGCCACTTTGCAAAGCTATTTAATACCACAAGATAATGTTTATTTGAACTGCAATATTTATATGCAGTCTTGACCACAGCGTGTTTGCCATTGTTCAATGTAATATTTTCATAGGTGGTAATTGTGCTGTTACAGTCTATGAAGATTTTTATTAATTTTTCAATGTCTTCATGCATTTTGGTCCTGAATACATCGCTTCTCATAAAATATTTAATTCTGGAAATTCTCGGACGTCCATGAAATTCATTTATTATTCGCTTTTGTAATATGCCAGGTATCAGAAATCTTTGTGAGAACATCAATAATCCGTTAAATAGCGGGTAAGGGTTCAAATCTGAATTGCGTTCTTTCTTATTTTCGTTTTTTTTTATTATTCCCACAGTAAATATTTTTTATACTGATTTTAATTTTATTTCTTTCGGAGTAACTAGTCTTTCGCGTTTTAAATCACATAAAATATTTTAAATTTCAATTTCACTTTTTGATGCTGCAACTATAGTGTCCCAAAACGGTTTAGTGCTTTTTGCATCAATCTTGATAACCTATCTGCATATTCTAATTTTTTGAAAGATTGGTATTCCGTCCTAAAATTTCTATAGAGGGGTATCCGTTCTAGTGAAACGTAGTTGTATATTGAAACAGATTAACTGAATTTGGCCTCATTTTTAACTTTTAAAAGAAAAAGAATTTCAAGGAAGAATTGAAAAAATGTTTTCCGAAAATTCTGTCGGATAAGTTAGGTTGGTGTTCCAACTTCAAATCGAAATTTCAAGCGAAAAATTTCCAAGCCAGTATTTAAACCGAAACGAAGGATACTTTTCGCAGCATTGGACAATTTAACGAAGAATTAGACAGACTTTAAAAAATAGATGTCATAGAAAAGAATCGTCATTTAAAACGGGCAGCACCAGCAGTGTATGTAAAATAATAATAATAATAATAATAATATTCTTGCAGCACAAGACCAAAGTCTTTTCACGAGAAACTTTCAGGCAAATATTATGCATAATAATATGGATCCAAAATGCAGGTTTTGTGATAAACACCAAGAAACAATAGACCACCTAATCTCAGGCTGTTCTGTGCTTGCCCCAAATGAATATAAAAATCGCCACGATAGAGTTGGGCAATATTTACATTGGGCAATATGCAAACATTATGGAAAAGCTGTAGGCAAACACTGGTATGAACATCACCCAGCACCGGTTACAGAAATAGAAGATGTAACCATTCTATGGGATTACACCATCTACACAGACAGAAAAATTGAAGCAAACAGGCCAGACATTATTGTTAAAAACCAGAAGGAGAAAACTTGTCTATTAATTGATATGGCTTGTCCAGCGGATTGTAACATAGCAATCAAGGAATTTGAAAAACTGTCAAAATATAAAGACCTGGAAATTGAAATAGAAAAAATGTGGAAATTGAAAACAAGAGTTGTGCCAGTGATAGCAGGTGCACTTGGAATGATAAAAAATGGAACAAAACAACACATTGAAAGAATCCCTGGAAACCCTAGCTTAAGAGATATACAAAAAATTGTCTTATTAAGTACAGCCCACACACTAAGGAAAACTTTATCTATGTAATGCTGGAGATGATAGGGAAGATAGAAAAACATGAAATGGAGCCATAACAAAACGCCACTACCTGCCTTAGGTCTCCCCGCAGACTTGGTTGGTAGTGAGACCAAAGCAGAAATCGAAATATGATGAAAAATGACATAATAATAATAATGAGATTTGTGTTTGTGCTGATTTTTAACAGGGTTAAATAGCTGTTTAAAACCCTAACCCCTACCAATGACCAAATCAAGAGAAAATTTTGCGAAGTTAAACGGTGGAGAAATTTTTTTCGAAGCTAGATCTTTCTGAAGCGTATTTACAAATACAGGCTGAAGAAGAATTTTCAAAGGTAACATCTATGAATACCTACAACGCCTTTGGATTCTTCTATATCTACACCGCATGCTGATTATATATATATATATATATATATATATATATATATCTACCAGACTGTTCGTATGGATCTATCTATTTCAATATGTTCGTTATCTATCTATCTATCTATCTATCTATCTATCTATCTATCTATCTATCTATCTATGTGGGTCTGTTCATTATCTATCTATCTATCTATCTATCTATCTATCTATCTATCTATCTATCTATCTATCCTGGGTCTATCTATCTATCTATCTATCTATCTATCTATCTATCTATCTATTTCAGTGTTCATTGTGCTCCTCTCTCTCTCTTTCTCTATCTATTTTATTTTGTTCAAAACTTCCTATCATATTTATCTCTGAATGTAAGTGTCTCTGTGTTTCTTTCTTTTTTATTATAATGTATATTAATCTTTCTTTCTTTCTTTCTTTCTTTCTTTCTTTCTTTCTTTCTTTTTATTCTTTCTTTTCCCGCCCCTCTACCTATCCAGCTATTCGCTTTTTGTATCAGCTTTCAGTGATTAATTCTATCTTTAAATATCAAATTAATGTTTCTCTCTTGTGAAAAAGGAGATTCAACAATGAAGGTTTAATCAATAATGAAGCTCACACAGATTATTGGTCAGTCACTCTTGTGTGACCCACATAAAAATTAGAGTTAAAAATGTTCCTCCGTCTATTTGTCAATAAAGCCAAAGGTTGGTCGCTATCGATTTTGCAGGATTTGTCTGAGAACAATGTGCCATAATATTTCCAGTCGTAATATAATTTTCTATTTGATAAAAGAATTGCAAACTGTCCTTAGTTCTGAAGAATCTTGCACTGATTTGATCATAGACCCTTGAGTTAAGTTACATTGAGGAATTCGATTATTATATCGGGTGAGTAAAATGTAACGTCCAGATTCAGGAAAATCAACATATAGTATTATTGTTGAACAGACATTGCAGATAGATAAATACGAATAAAATTATATATATATATATAGTCATCCGCAGAGAGATATGTTTCTTAGCTCATCAGTACGGTTGGACATCCGATTGCTTTTACCCATGATTGAAACCCGACCGAATTGGCTTCAGTCGGCGATTCTGCCTCTGAGCTATGGGCGTTCGGAAGAAGGAGGCAGACTATTACCGTATGATGTAACATACGCCAGTAGCTAGAGTGCTCTAATTTATAAGTGAATGAGCGATGCGTCGATGCCAGAGTAGCTACTGTTTTGTAAAGTATGCCATTCTTCCAGGGTGAACAATTAGGGTGTGAGAGTGTAAATTGACGTAAATAAATATGTATATATATATATGAGAAGGGTGTACATATGTATAGTATTATGATTCAGGAATTAATAAAACAGTGCTGAATATATGAATAGAGCTGTATTATATATATATATATATATATATATATATATATATATATATATATATATCTGTGTGTGTGCGTGCGTGCGTGTGTGTATACACGGATTATATATACAACACGTTAAAATTTCACTTCTCTGATTCCATGTCCATTTGGCTTAGTGGGTGGCGAGTCAGATTGACACCAAATCGGTCGGGTTTCGATCCCGGAGAGAAGCAATTGTATGTGTCCAGCCATACTGATGAACTATGATACAGCGAAACAGGCTTGTGGGTGACTAATATATATATCCGCCGACTCAGAGTTTCATGAGTTATGCAATCATCAGATTCAAACTCATGCAACCAGCAGGTGCAAATTTCAAACTCATGCAATCATCAGTGCATCTTTCAATTTTATGCAATCATCAGGTGCATATTTCAAACTAATACAATCATCAGATGCTTATTTCCAACTTATGCAATCATCCGGTGCATATTTCAATTTTATGCAATCAAAAGGTGCATATTTCAATCTTATGCAATCATCAGGTGTATACTTTAAACTCATGCAATCATCAGGTGAATATTTCAATCTCATGCAATCATCAGGTGCATATTTCAAACTCATGCAATCATCAGATGCTTTTTTTCAACTGATGCTATCATCAGGTGCATTTTTCGGGAGAAAGAAAGAAAGAAAGAAAGAAAGAAAGAAAGAAAGAAAGAGGCAAACGTAAAGAGGGTTCTATATCAATCTGGGTCTAAGAATTTAAGTAAGTATTTTTTCTATGACAGCATGTAGTCATTAAATCACTTTTTATTAAACAAATTAGGATTATTGATTTGGTTTAAGATGACAATTTTTTCTAAAAGGCAAAGTGTGAAAACATTATTCGATTTGTTTCAATTAATGCGCAGGGGTGTATATATACAAAAATACTCGGCAAATTACAATGGCAACCCCTTACGTCCTTTGTCCAGATGAACGAACCATACGTGCTGCGAATGGACATTATTTGCCGCCAAAATGGTTAACATGTCCGGTTTCCGTAATGCTTCTTTAACAGCTTTATTCGGAAATTGCATGTGCAACAATTCGGAAATTGCATGTGCAACAATTCGGAAATTGCATGTGCAACAATTCGGAAATTGCATGTGCAACAATTATAAAACAGACGCTAGTGGATACTTTATACTAAATGTCCCATTAAATTCGAGGTCTTAATACAAAGGTGAAATGAACTGAAAGAGGGAAACCCACGCATTGTTAGCAGTTCTAACCGAGTTAATCCCTTCTGTAATTACATTTCCATTCATTTCTTTCTTTCTTTTTTTTCTTTTTTTATATATGAAACTCTTTCTCTCGGGCTAGCATGTCTTAATATTAAGACGTGGGTGGGTAGCCTCTCAGAATAAGAAATCGAAATGCCGAGTTCAAATTCCAGTTGGATTCATTATATTCACTTATTCGTAAATATACTTTGGAAAACTATGAATCCATTTACTTCCCAACCTAGCTATGGGTTAAATAGTACAACTTGTATCTGAAATATCATTTTTAATTTCTGATAAAATTAAATTGATAATGAAATATTTAATCTTACAATTAGAAATATTTTCGGCTTTTAATAGTCCAGAAATGGTTGTTAGGCCGTAAAAAATAATAATTTATTTTATACTATAACCTGATCCGAAAATACTAATAAATTAAGTAATCCGAATAATTGCAAACTACCAGGTGTTCAATTTTAGTAATTAACGTGTTTCTATTAGGTGTGAGATTTGTTTTGCACACACACACGCACGCGCGCACGCACGCACGCACGCGCACACACACACACACACACACACATATATGCAATTTTATTTTATACAAGATGATATGGTTAAGGTTTTCATATAATTTT
Source organism: Ascarosepion bandense (assembly GCA_037127315.1). Taxonomy (NCBI): domain Eukaryota; kingdom Metazoa; phylum Mollusca; class Cephalopoda; order Sepiida; family Sepiidae; genus Ascarosepion; species Ascarosepion bandense. The sequence continues at coordinate 2,736,221 of JBBBDQ010001313.1, forward strand.
TCATGTGTTCTTGTATTTTATTCCTTTTCAGAACATAAATTTTACAGAAACAATTGTACCCTTGTCGTAAAAAATAACGTCAAAATATTTGAGAGGATTATCAGCTGTTTCCTCACAGGTTATCCCCCTGTGCTTGACAGGAGGGAATATCTATATCTATCTATCTATCTATATATATATATATATATATATATATATATATATATATATATATATATACAAATGTTTGGAGGTACAAAATTTGTACACTACTTTAAAAACATTTTCGTTGCTGTTTTTTGTTTGATTTGTGATTCCAATGATTTTCTCCTGATGAGATGTTGGACGAAAGAGCTCTTTAGACTGTTAATAAATTCCTTGTTTTTAAAGTAATATATATATATATATACACAAATAAATACACAATGCTCTTTATTATAACAAAGAGTTTGTCCGAATGTTTTCTTTCTTCAAGCCCTTTCAGCTATACTCCCACCCATTTATACATTTATTTTACATTTAACTGAATGTATAAATTGTTTTGTGTGTGTATGTAGTGTTATAGAATTTTATTATATTCCAAACACAATGAATACTTTGTGGACGTGCCCATAGTCAAATTATTAGAATACTAGCGGAACCCGTGAAATTTTCACGGAAGGATAATTATGATTTCTTGGAAAAATTTTACTTTGTCATATTACAAAAGATAGTAACGTCATCAGACATAAAGGCATAGGATAATAAAATAACGATAACACAGAGCGTAATTTTATTAAAATATCTATAAAAGTAATGTCCATAGAAGCTACTTTACTGTAATCTTATATTATATTAAGCGACATATGCACAGACCATAACCAAAATACTGTTCGCTATTTTGTGAGAGATTTTGAAAGAGAAAAGTTTTTTTATTACTGAAAAATCATGGCTCCTGTGTCCATTGTAAACAGAAAAGACCAAATGAGTAATGGCCAAGTGTGTAGAGGCCAGAAATTTCGTTATTAGATCGCGGGATACGACAACAAATCTACCTATTTTTACTATATTGTAAGTACACACACAATTACTGCTACAACTACCAGCTTAAGCTGCTACTGCTACGGTAATGCTATAGGCTCTCTCTTGTCCTACTCTCTCACTCTTTACTACCCTTCCGTTTGGAAAAGGTGAGAGAAAAGCTGAGGAGAATAGCGTTTATAGATTATAAAAAGATAGAAAGGAAGGAAAAGCTCGTGTAGAGAGTAAGTGGCGTAACGGACGGAGGAACTAAGTAACTAACTAAGGAAGGAACAAGCAGAATTATTATATGATAATACAATTCTATGACATTTCTTATATACTTTATTTTCTGAAAAGATTAAAATTTTTAAGATCACATGAAAAATTATATAAATATCCCAGCACCTTTGTCTGGGATTTTTAATGAAACTTGCATAAAATAGGCATTACTGCTTAAATATACAATATAAATATATATATATATATATATAATTCCAAGTGAAGAGGACTCGAGGTTTTTTTTATATCTTGAGTTCTCTGGCATTTAAATTATTATGAACAGTACTCAATGTAATCAGTATTATAGAGCTTAATATAATATAATATATATATATATATGCATACAAACATACACACACATATATATATGTGCGTGTATATATATATATATATATAAGTCATCTACATACAAGCCTGTTTCACAGCTCCTCAGTGTGGCTAGATACATCCACTTGCTTCTGGCCGGGATCGAAACTCGATCAATTTGGTATCAGTCGGAGTCGCTACCCACTAAGCTATAGTCGAAATGACATGAGCGAAAGGAAATTTTAACATTTTGTATATAAGCACGCCAGTCACCGAAAGAACTCAATTCATTTCTGAAGAGTCACGCATATATCGCAGTAGTAGCATCTGTTTTAAAATTTTCTTCTCTAGAGAGCTCAATCGTAATGAGAGCACATATTATCCTTACGAACCGCTATTTCGTAGAACCGGCTACTAAGAATATGCTTCCACGATCACTACAATTTTAACCTGTTTAAGTCTAGGATCAACCGTTATCTTGTCCCAGATTTCCCCTTAAAATGTGGCTTCCACTTTGTAAGCTCCTACCCTCAGTCGCTCTTAGGCGTTGTATAGAGTGAACATCATTGTAAAAATATGTAGATAGACAGAAAGAGAGAGGGACTGAGATAGATAGATAGATAGATAGATAGATAGATAGATAGATAGATATGGAAAGTACTACCACTGACAATACACCTCTATACAGGCCTACATTATATATATATATATATATATATATATATATATATATATATACGATGAACGGGAGTATTAATACCTGACCCTAATTAGAACCAGTACAGCTAGACTATTCTGAGAACCCTAGAAGTTATGCCAGGATTCGTCATCGGAGGCCACAATTTAAACAATATAAGGTACGCAGATGATACAGTGCTGATAGCAGACACAGAAAGGAAACTACAAGACCTCCTACAGAAGGTAGCTGAAGAGAGTAACAAGAAAGGACAAAAATAAACTGCAAGAAAACCGAATGCATGGTCATCAGCAAAAAGGGTAGCCGAAAATGCCAATTGCAGGTGAGGGACTCTAAAATCAAGCAGGTACAAAAATTTAAATACCTGGGAAGTGTTCTAACAGAAGACGGAAAGTGCGACACTGAGATCCGAAGGCGAATTGGCATGGCGGAAGAACTATTCCGGAAGTTGAGTAAAGTAATAAGAAACAGGACAATTTCACTAGAAACAAAGAGGAGAGTACTGGATTGCTATGTGATGTCGGTTCTTCAATATGGCAGTGAATGTTGGACAATACTAGAAACAAAGAGGAGAGTACTGGATTGCTATGTGATGTCGGTTCTTCAATATGGCAGTGAATGTTGGACAATATCTTCGAAGATGAAGGAAAAACTTGAAGCAACTGAAATATGGTTCTACAAAAGGATGCAACAGATATCATGGACTCAGCATGTGAGCAATGACGAGGTTTTGGAAATGATGGAGACGAAAAGGAAATTAATACTGAGCATCAGGACGATACAACTAAAGTTCCTGGGACATGCAATGAGGAAAGAGGGCTTGGAGAACCTGATACTAACAGGCCAGCTAGAATGAAAAAAGAGACAGATGAAAACAGCGGATAACATATTTGAAGGACCTAATCAGTTTGATGAAGGAATGGGGGTTGCGCGGTGAAACAGAAAAAAGCGAGCTAAGAGCCACCAGGGATAGGGAGACGGGGAAAGCCATGATGGCCTACGTCCTGAAAGGACATGGCACATAAAAGAAGGAAGAAAGACATACTAGGATGTGTGTTTGATATCGGCTCGGAACGAATTCCAATGAAATTCATTGCATTCCCTTACGCGCAATAGCCTTGAGAAAGGTATTAATCCATCTCCTCTTCCCCCAGCTATGGGATAAATGGCAGGAAAAATTGGGTTCTATAGCCTTGGTTGACTACCAGTCTACTGCAGAAAGTAATGAACAACTACTGTGAGAAAACATTTTGCTCAGTGAGTCATGTCTCGTAAGAGACATGTTCGCCCAAAGCGTGTATCACTTATGGCGCTTAACTGACTGACATGATTTATCGCTAAAGATGCAGGGAGAATGGTCGGCTCTCTGTACCGCTCCGGTAAGTACCTGACTCCCCATTCTATCCTCTACTTCTATAAGAGCGAGACCAGATCTGGTCATAATGCCCTCACTTTTATCACTCGATAAAGTCTAAAACAGTCTCAGTATCCTTAAGAGTGACAAATTATTTTCCACCCTGCAACCTTTTCTCACACAGACGAAATGCCTCTTCTTGCTCTATCACTACTTCCATCCAACTACGACCTTTAGTTCTACCAGTTCCAACCTCTACGACGAAGACCGACCATACTACGCAGTTTGTAGCGAGCCCTCTGATTCATTACCTATTCCAGATGTTGTGCAACTTCTTCCATCCTGGAATCGACTCCGAAGAGGACTTTTTCCCGATCGCTACAATCCTACGCGAATCTAGGGTTAACCGTTTCCTTTTTCACATATCCACATAAACTGTGATGAACTTATACCATTAGAACACCTGAATATAATCGGCAAGTACAGCAGACCATTGATGGCAATCCCAGAAGATCCATGAGGTCAATTGCAAAAGGACATTTTGTGTTAAAAGAACATTTCAAAATATTACCACGAAGACATCAGATACAAGTCTTATGAAATAAGAAACAGTCATTTTATGTCAGAATAGAAACATCGCTTAAACAGATCTAAGAGTCTCCTAAAGAAACTTAAAAAATCTAGCAGAGAAAAAAGTCATTGGGTTCTTCTCAGAAGATTCCATAATCTCTAACATTTGGCCTCCTAGCTCATATATATATCCAGGAAAAGAGAACCCAAGGTTTTACGATTTTGAGTTCCCTGGCATTTACTTTTTATAAAAAGTGCTCAATACAATAAATATTGTAGAGCACAATATAGTTGTAAATTAACAGTACATTGCAACACGGAAATTTCTCTGTTTCAAGATTTCTATCTCGTCATCAGCCAATGTTGGATGTTGGTTGTGAAAATGATTAACATGTAAATCATTTTCACAACCAATTATTTTTATAACATTTATTTCTAGTTATATTTTTTATTATTTTTTTAACATTTATTTCTAATGTTATAAAAATAAACCAATTTATATTTATAACATTCCTGTCTAGTTCTCGAATTGTCTTCTTGATGTTAAGTTGAAATTCATCAGAGAAGCCGCTGTAGCTTTTTCCCTCCCCAACTGCTTTCGATCTCATCCGAGATCTTCCTCAGGAGGGAACTGGGAAGAAAAATGTAACTGTAATCGTTCTGTTGGTTATTTTTTAATACTTGATGCTTGAAGGCGCGCTGTTATAGTTATTTATTTGGTGTAGCTGAAGATGTGCGTTGTGGTACAGTGGATATCGGCTCGGAACGAGAAACCGGATTCCAGCTGAATCTATTGTATTCACTTACGCGCAAATACCCTTGGGAAAGGTATTAATCCGTCTCTTCCCTCCAGTTATGGGTTAAATAACAGGACAGATTGGGTTCTATAGCCTTGGTCGGCAACCAGTCTACCGCAGAAAGCAATGGCAACCTACTGCGGGATAATCTTCTGCCCAGTCAGTCATGTCTCTTTCGAGACATGATCGCCCAAGCGTGTATCACGTATGGCACCTAAACTGACTGACCTGAAGATGACTACCACCACTTTTAAATTTTTCATTTATCTTTTGTAATTTATCCGTTGTAGCCATGGTGTTTTTGAAAACAAGCGTTCAAAATATAACGGAGCGAATCAGAGAAAATATATATCTATATTATTCAATGAAACCTGTCTAAATGAAAGTATCCTGCAAATGTGGTTGTGTTTAGCTACACTGATGAGCTGTGATACAGCGAAACAGGCTTGTATGTGGATGACTAATATATTATGCTTTCATTACAACTGAGCTCTCTAGAGAAGAAAATTTTAAAAACAGTTTCCACTTCTGCGATATAAGCATTACTCTTCAGAAATGTATTGAGTTCTTTCGGTGACTGGCGTGTGTATACACTGCTTATATACAACACGTTAAAATTTCTCTTCTCTGATTCCATGCGCCTAAGGCTTAGGAGGTAGTGACTCCGACTGACACCAAATCGGTCGAGTTTCGATTCCGGCCAGAAGCAAGTGGATGTGTCTAGCCACACTGATGAGCTGTGATACAGCGAAACAGGCTTGTGGATGACTATATATATATATATATATATATATATATATATATATATATATATATTGAAAGCTTTAAATCTAATCCATGGTCCTGTAGCTCAGACTCAACCTAAAGAATATTTGTGTGAAGTTTGTTGAGAATCGGATAAAAATTGTGGATTTGTATATAGGACATACAGACAGATAAACAAACACACACACAAACATCTTGCCATATATATATATATATATATATATATATATTATCGATTTTCTACACTATTGTAAGAACTGCAACTTTGAAAAGTCTGAATATCGTTTCTTATGTCTTTGTCTATGGGTGCATCAAATTTGATTAAAATCGGACCACTTCTTCTATAACCCGATTTTTTCGATTATGGATTTTCGATATTTATCGGGGGTACCTCGACCTAAAACCAAGCTAAGAACACTCGCAGACGCTTATAGTACAACTGTGTAAATTTTCAAGAAAATCGGTTCAGCCGTCTCGGAGTCTATAGGTAACACACACACACACACACACAGTTCCATTTATAAATAAGTTTAGATAGATCATACATGATATATATTAGATAATATAGACATATTATGTCTATTTACGTTTACAATAAAGCCATTTATATACTATATGAAATTTTACACGTCTTAATCATACTGAATAACTCTTATCAGTCAACCAGTGTGTTGCAAAAGACTAACATTGTCTACCAGTTCAAATGTCTTTTCTGAGATTGTATCTCTGACAAAAATGTAAGTACATATACTGACTTGACGACAAACAACATTAAGGAAACGTCTTACAGTCCATTTGCCAGATACAAGTTCAACTGTGGATTTTATGTGACTTGAAGCATATTAAAAAAGCCCAGCCTATGCAACGGTGGTGATGTCTGCATAAGACGCCAGGAAGAGAATTTAGTCATAGTATTATTTCCAGAACAAGAAAGGTTGTTAAATGAAAGATCCGAAGTAATGTCTGTGTGTAAACACCTCAGAAAATATATTTTAGGATCATACACATCCGGATGAAAATGTTTACAATTTTTGACCAGCTCCTCCCTTATTTAAACTCCCAGTTAGGCGTTCTGAAATTTCCTATAATACGTTGGAAAAATGTTGGAAAATCAGTTTATATAAAACACCTGGAGATACGTAAAAGGTTGAAACTAAGGTTGCTTTATTGGCTGAATACATACATGGTGGTTGCTATATTATTTTCTGTTTTGGCTGTAATAATGTTTGTATATTTATGCATATATATATATATATATATATATATATATATATATACAAATTAGAGAAAATTTTCAAAATTCAAAGGTGTCGGATGTAGATTTCGACATAGGATCTCTAATAGAAATTCTACGTCACGTCAGCGACATTTATTTTTTTCCAAATGACGAAGGCCCTGGGGTAGAGTGTGGAGGGGTTTTTGGTTATATATATATATATATATATATATATATAATAAAATAAATTCCGATGTCATCATCGGCAACTTCTTTAACCGGCTGAATTTAAAAAAAAATATAAACATCACAGAAAAATTAAAGAGGTGGGATTAATAAGAAAGCAGACAGAAATCAATGTCTATTTTTAGATTTTTAAAAAACCTTGGTTTATTTTGAAATAAAGAAGTTGCCGATGACGTGTGAAATTTCTCTTAGGGAATTTCATGTAGAAATGCCCATACAACTGATTTGAACATCGGATATTATTTTATTTCATAATTGGCTCTGTAATTTGAGTAATAATTACATTGAGCCCTCCACCTCGATCAGTTTTAATATTAATGTAATTAATATTAATTAGGATCGGGTCTTTGGGATTTACCTTCCTGCTTTTCCTTTTAGTTTAAAGTTTTATATATATATATATATATATATATATATGGGGGGGAGAGCAATGTTATAAAATGCATTTTTATGCATTTAAGACATAAAATGTGGCTATCAGTTTCATGGTGAACGCGATCTCAGATGCTGAATAATAGGGTTTATCACGAAACTGACTGTTACTAGCGCGACAATAACAAATAATCTCAAAAGAAAATGCTAAAATCAATGGAAAGGCTTCGTTTATGAAATTCAGACAATTTCATCGACGCTCTTCTGTGTCCTTCTCTTGTTACTGATGGCAAACAATCTACAGAATTTCTCATCTGTCTTCGTTGCGATATGTACAGACGCCGAAACATGACTCACCCGATTAGAGTGTTGGGTACTAGTCAAGGGTGGGCGATGCAGGTAGATTGCCGCAGATGCGTCACTTGCAGACATCAATTACATCACGGACGTACGATTAATAAAGCTTCGGATAAATGTCCAATAACTCGGGTATAGAAAGGACACTGGAGACAGAAGGCATGCAATACAAGACGACATTAGAGGATTTTATATTCTTTCATCTGCGACAAAAAAGAAGCTTACTAATGACGACAGTGACATGATCCGATCCTTACACACACACACACACACACACACACACACACACATATATATATATATAAGAGTCTACTGCGAAAACATATGTTCAATTTAGCAAAAGAAAAACTCGTATAGATATTATAATAAAAAAAATTGTTCAGAGATCACGAAGTTTATAAAAGCTACCTTTAGACACTACAATCACAAATGTTGCTCAAAATGGTTGCTTTTAGCTTCCAGATATTTATTAATACGGTGGGCTAGAGTGAGAGAAACATTGGTCAAAGTGTACACTGGAATTACTGCACATTCATTTTCAATTTTTTAAGACCAGTCAATGTAGTCAATTTTCTGCTATGCATAACATCCTTTATGGTCCCCCATAGGTAAAAGTATAAAAACTTCGAAAAACAAGTGTTTACCTTCTTGAAGGGTCTAGATATTTTTGGGCGTTCTCTTCATCTGTATATTGTACTTCTTTGTAAATAACTTCTTGTTTTACAAAGTCCGTCAAGTAGGCATTTGTTTTTGTCTCTGCAGTTACAGTTTTAAAATGATATACAATAATACAAATGGACAGAGAAAAATATACATTGGTTGTACTGAAGAAAAATTTAAAAATGTTGGTATAATCACAAATTTACATTCAAGCTGGAGAACTATAAAAATTGTACCAAACTAGCAAATCACATGTGGAAAACAAAAGAAAAACTGATAAAAAACCATATGTAACTTGGAGCATATTAAAAAGGCCAGACCATGCAACGGTGGTGATGTCTGCAGATTGTGCCAGGAAGAGAAGTCAGCCATAGTATCATTTTCAGAACGAAAAGCTTGCTTAATGTAAGTTTCGAAGTAATGTCTACGTGTAAACACCTCAAAAAATAGATTTTAGGATTATACAAACACTGATGAAAATGTTTACAATTTTTGACCAGCTTCTGCCTTATTTGAAACTTCTATTTATGCGATTTGAACGTTCTTGTTATGCATCCGAAAAAAATCGTTGGAAAACCAGTTAATATAAAACGCCTGACGATACCGAAAGGTTGAAACCAAGGTTGCGTAATCAGCTGAATTCCGAATGAAAATATTCTAAAGCTCTACATTCTATATGTATTGAGTGCATTTTAATGCAACTGTATGCTGCTCAAATTTAATCATGGCCAATGCTAGCATGTGCATACGCTGCATATATATCATTGCTAAAATTCCCTTTTTCATTCCATTCGCCGATGGATTAGGGAGAAGGGACTCCGATTGACACCAAATAGGTCGAGTTTCGATCCCGGCTGGAAGCAAGTGGATGTCTAACCCTACTGATGAGCTGTGATACAGCTAAACAGACTTGTATGTGGATGACTAATATATATATATATATATATATATATATATATATATATATATATATATATATATATATAGATGTGTTGTGTGTGTGTGTGTGTGTGTGTGTGTATCTAAACTTATTTATAAATGGAACTTTGTCTCTGTGTGTGTGTGTGTTAGTGTGTGTGTCCGTTACGTATAGACTCCGAATAAATCTAAACTTATTTACAAATGGAACTTCGTCTGTGTATGTGTGTGTGTGTCTCTGTGTGTGTCCGTTACCTATAGATTCTGAAACAGCTGAACCGATTTTCTTGAAAATTTATACAGTTGAACGATAAGCGTCTGCGAGTGTTCTTAGCTCGGTTTTAGGTCGAGGTACCCCCGATAAATATCGAAAATCCATAATAAAAAAAAATCGGGTTATAGAAGTGGTCCGATTTTAATCAAATTTGATGCACCCATAGACAAAGACATAAGAAACGATATTCAGACTTTTCAAAGTTGCAGTTCATACAATAGTGTAGAAAATATATATATATATATATATATATATATATATATATATATATATATATATATACTAACAAAATAGCAAGATCGCCAAGACCGACCGCGGTTTCGCACAACGGCTCGTCAGGGCAAAGGCAGATCATTACTAACCAAATAAATACACACTACTAAGACTAACCCATTTGCAGAAGAGGTTGGATGGAAGGGGAAAAAAAAAAAAACCTGGGAGGGGGGTTTTTCTATAACTTTCGATATCCTAAGTAAGAAACTTCATTTTATGCATTCTACACTTATTTAATATCTCAGTTCTAGAGTTAATAAGCCTATTAGCGGGTTCAAACTTAGCTATAGCTAGCTTCTCCTCATCACAAAGTTTGCAAAATTTATTATTCTTATTACTAATGGGGCACTTTTTTATTATTTCCCATTTCAGAATTGGGTCCTTTTTACTTTTAGCTTTTATTTCCCATACATATGTAGATAACGCCGTACTATGTTTATATCTAGCGTTTTTGAAAGAAGTTTTATGATTATAAAACCTACTTTTAAAATTATCGTGTGTAGATCCTATGTATGTCTTGGGATTTTTGTCGTTTTCGCTAACATAGACCTTAACTTTGTAGACTACACTTGTCTGATTACAATTACCCTCAATCGGGCAGTCCTTTTTAGCTCTACAATTACACTTATTCTCCTTAACTTTATTATTGCCGGAGGCTGCTGTATTCTCTTTTAATTTACTTTTGTTGGTGTTATTAATGATTTTACCTATATTAGGCATACAGGAGTAACTCAACTTAATAGTATTTCTGTTAAATATCTGCTTAAGTCTATTATTTGAGTTGAAATGTCTATCAATTAAATCAAAAAACATTTTTCCTATCTTGGATCTGACTTCCTTATTATATGGGGGGTTGAACCATATAATTTTTCTTGATCTATTCTTACTGGCTTTTTTATTTAAACCTTGGTTCGAAAATTCTAACTTTTCCTGGTGCCCACTTCTTTTTAAGGCCATTTGAAAATTTTTTTTATGTTTTTCAAAAACTTCCCTATTTGACGAGTTTGTAGACAATCTAACCTCTATACCTCTAGGAATACTTTGCAGAATATGTCTAGGGTGGTTAGACTTTTTATTAACGTAAATAGGGGCATAGTTCCTTTTGATGTATGGCGTTATTATCCCATTGGCAATGTTTAACGTTATGTCTAAGTAATTGACTATTTTCACGTTATGCTCTATTTCTATTTCAAGCTTATGGGACTTAAAAAACTTTTGTACTTCTTTTCTCATTTTGTCTCCTAATTTAGGCGTGCAGTTTTCTATCACTATCAATCCATCATCCCGGTACAGGCCGTGGTTATGGAAATCTATTATTTGGTTTAATTTGTGTAGTAATAGGCACCCTATCAGTTCAGCCACTTCCGCACCATCATATGCCCCTATTGGGTTATCAAACCCTTGGGCATCAGTCTTTTTTATCCAAATTTCATCATTGAACCATAATAACGTTTTACGGCAGTGCCAGATTATTTCTAGTTCCTCCTTTTTTATTTCGTTATACTCTTTCGCTAATTCTAACGCTTCTGAGAGCAACTTAGCCGTTATTGATGGATAGAACTCCTTAATATCGTATTTAATGAATGCAGATCTTTTATCGGGATTTATATCTTTAAACCAATTGATACAATCTCCAGTGGATTTCCACTGGTTAATATTAAGATACATACGTAGATTGCTACAAATGTTTTGAATTATAACCTTACTTATTCTACCAAGTTCTGTTTTTGTAGGATTTATAAGTCTAAACTCAGGATGGTTTGGAAATGAATCTTTGTGATCCTTAACTGTTAGAAAGCAGCTCTTCAATCCTATCTTTTCCACCTTATTATGCAAGCTAAACTTGCCTACTAACGATGTAGCCTCACTATTTATACTATCCATAACACCTGGTGCTATTTTCCTATAGTGCCTAATCACCGAATTTTTAACTTCTCTATTGAATTGCTTCTTAGGCAAAGCGTACATATTAGTATTTTTATCTCCTTTAACGTAAATTTTAGTGGTATTTTTACATTCTTTTACAGTGTCCTTTAATTGTTTTTGAAAGGGATTTTGCCCTAACTTTCTGTACTTAATTCTTCTAATGATGCTAATTAGATCCTTCTCAAACGCCTCTAACTCTTTTGAGTATGGCGGGTGCCTATAAGTTTTAAATCCGTAACTATTGTCATCCTTATCATTTAAATTGTTTAGGAAGAAAAATGCCCTCCATCTTAACCTGCTAATAAAACTCTCGATCTTATGGAGTAATTGCTTTTCATAAAAATCCTTAGAAGGGAGCGGGATATCTTTGAGTGAACATTCTATATCTATTTGTTCCATCACTAGTTGGTATAAAGTGCTCAATGGATAAATCCAGAGCCTATAATAATAACAATAATAACAATATGCCCAAGGGTTTGATAACTCAATAGGGGCATATGATGGTGCGGAAGTGGCTGAACTGATAGGGTGCCTATTACTACACAAATTAAACCAAATAATAGATTTCCATAACCACGGCCTGTACCGGGATGATGGATTGATAGTGATAGAAAACTGCACGCCTAAATTAGGAGACAAAATGAGAAAAGAAGTACAAAAGTTTTTTAAGTCCCATAAGCTTGAAATAGAAATAGAGCATAACGTGAAAATAGTCAATTACTTAGACATAACGTTAAACATTGCCAATGGGATAATAACGCCATACATCAAAAGGAACTATGCCCCTATTTACGTTAATAAAAAGTCTAACCACCCTAGACATATTCTGCAAAGTATTCCTAGAGGTATAGAGGTTAGATTGTCTACAAACTCGTCAAATAGGGAAGTTTTTGAAAAACATAAAAAATTTTTTCAAATGGCCTTAAAAAGAAGTGGGCACCAGGAAAAGTTAGAATTTTCGAACCAAGGTTTAAATAAAAAAGCCAGTAAGAATAGATCAAGAAAAATTATATGGTTCAACCCCCCATATAATAAGGAAGTCAGATCCAAGATAGGAAAAATGTTTTTTGATTTAATTGATAGACATTTCAACTCAAATAATAGACTTAAGCAGATATTTAACAGAAATACTATTAAGTTGAGTTACTCCTGTATGCCTAATATAGGTAAAATCATTAATAACACCAACAAAAGTAAATTAAAAGAGAATACAGCAGCCTCCGGCAATAATAAAGTTAAGGAGAATAAGTGTAATTGTAGAGCTAAAAAGGACTGCCCGATTGAGGGTAATTGTAATCAGACAAGTGTAGTCTACAAAGTTAAGGTCTATGTTAGCGAAAACGACAAAAATCCCAAGACATACATAGGATCTACACACGATAATTTTAAAAGTAGGTTTTATAATCATAAAACTTCTTTCAAAAAACGCTAGATATAAACATAGTACGGCGTTATCTACATATGTATGGGAAATAAAAGCTAAAAGTAAAAAGGACCCAATTCTGAAATGGGAAATAATAAAAAAGTGCCCCATTAGTAATAAGAATAATAAATTTTGCAAACTTTGTGATGAGGAGAAGCTAGCTATAGCTAAGTTTGAACCCGCTAATAGGCTTATTAACTCTAGAACTGAGATATTAAATAAGTGTAGAATGCATAAAATGAAGTTTCTTACTTAGGATATCGAAAGTTATAGAAAAACCCCCTCCCAGGTTTTTTTTTTTTTTCCCCTTCCATCCAACCTCTTCTGCAAATGGGTTAGTCTTAGTAGTGTGTATTTATTTGGTTAGTAATGATCTGCCTTTGCCCTGACGAGCCGTTGTGCGAAACCGCGGTCGGTCTTGGCGATCTTGCTATTTTGTTAGTGTGTTTGCTCTGCGTTACTGCCTTCTAGTTAAATACTTTTCGGTTGTGTGTATCGAGCACTTTTCTTTTCTGGTTGTTTGTTCCGTTGAGGGTTTTTTTTCTTTTTACTGGGAGGAACCGTATGTATTGTCGGTCCCAAGCAGTTTTCTTTTTTTTCCCCCTCTTTGCCCAAAGCTTTATAGCCGAGGGCAATAACGGATTTAGATTCTGCTGGTCATTCATAATTTTGAGATTAGAATACACGCAGAGTCGGTTTAATAATTATTGTTATTATTGTTATTATTGTTATTATATATATATATATATATATATATATATATGGCAAGATGTTTGTGTGTGTGTCTGTTTATCTGTCTGTATGTCTGTATTTTTTCAGCCCTTTTATTTTAGTTTTTGCTTCGGGTTTGGCTCTAAGTAGGTATAATTGTAGTTCTTAGTCTCAGCCACGATAGCATTTACCCAGAGGACTTATTTAGCCTTCAAAATTCAGTTTACGACGAAAAAAACTTATTTGATATCGATACCAGGAAATCCAAGTTTGACTTACATCCATTCATTTTTCTTTCAGTCTACGGTTTCGCTTTAACTGGAAACAACTATTGCTTTTTAGTCTTTCGTGCCAACATCCAAAGAGTCTGAGCTCCAGGAACATGGATTAGTTTTAAAACTTTCATTACACCCGAGCAAAAGTCTTAGGCTTATAGCAAACCTATAGGTCGACCTGCAAGTATCCGGTAGCCTACCAATGATCCAAAATGTAGGCCCACGCGTAGATAATGTTAGTGCCAGACCTATATAAAACCTAAGCTAAAACTACATAAGGTCACATCACTTTACCTGTTTATTGAGAAACTTATCGTAATATCTTCCTGTATGCGATATATAGAAGACAGCCGACAACACACACCGGTAATTACCGTATATTATGTCAGTATCATTTAGCGAACATTTAAGTTCTTCAGGTCTACTGATATGCACATTAAACTCCACATCAAGGTCTATAAAATATTAATATAGAAAACTATCCATCACACCACTTTCTTTTAAAATAATACTGTTATATATCGTATGTTACTGTAAAACACATTATCTCCCATCCGCAATTTTTATCAGTAATTTAGCGTTAATAGAATACTCAATTTGCATTAATATTTTATTTTATGTTAATTTCTGTGTTAATCTGACAAATGGATATCGGCTCGGAATGAGGAAACGAAGATATATCTCCTTACGTGACAATACAATTGCTATTACAATGTGAGATATTTGAAATAATAGCGCAAATAAATAACTATAGAGGTTGAAAGCCAAAGAAGATCGACGGATAGGGGTTGCGTTTAGACATATGGGAAAGCAAAAAAATTCAATTTAGTGTTAAGTGTTTCAAAATCTACATTTGTATTTTAAAAATTAAAACCGGACAAAATATGATTAATAAAGCCAGTAGAGACAGTCAGAAAAGTTGGCAAAAATAGCCAGAATAAGAATAATTGAGCCAATAAAGACAACAAAACAATGCTGAGTGAAAATGTCAAAAAAAAAAAAAAAAAAGAATAAAAAAGCCAATCAGAATAACAGGTTTGCGGCCGAGGAATCGCCCTTCTGCTGGCAGACTCCGCCAAAACGTGTAGCTAACATCACTGAAGTTTTGAAAATAGCCAAAGGTTAGACAAATCATATCAAAGAAGGGCTTTTGGCGGATCTCCAAGAATTAAAGAAGATTGAAAAACAAATTGTGTCAGTCCTCGTGGTCTACATGCGTTCCCGTAAAATTTGTCTTTCCATAAAAGACGCCGTCATCAAGTTGACGTCCCAGCGGATTAATTCCCAAGGAATAATCAAGGCCACGAGTTATTTTATGTGGGACATACTGCTACGCACACCTGACGACTGTGTAAAGACAGCCAATTGTGAGCTAATAACTAAAGATCTTGACCTAAAAAAGAATATGTAAGGAAGATGAATGTTCCTCCTCAGGTCTTAGAAGAGGACTTAAATGTCTACCGAGCACAGTACAGTCAGATATTGACAGCTTCCTCCTACTAGTTAAACGAGAGATTGAGTTTTCAAATAATGATGGATCATAAAGCCTTCATCTCTATCTCCATCCCCAACTATATGGGTGTAGAGGGAAAGAAAATGCAGTTTATTTTGATCGGCCGAATATTAACATGATGGAAGTGCGAATAGACTGGTCACCTTTCTTTTTACTGCCCAGGGAAGAAAGATTCTGGAATTCTGGCCCCGATTGAACAAAATCCTTCACTAGTCTAGTCTGGAAAATCCGCCTCGATAGTACTGGGGCCGAGGCAGTTAAACCCCAGTCGGGTCTTCTGTCACGCCCACATTTTCCCGAAGAGCGGCCATGGAGGAGAAAAAAGGAGAATGGCTGGTCGTTGGCTAAACGAAAGAGAAACGCCAAAGAAACCTCACTCCCTGATAGCCCCATAGGAAAAAGCACGCACAGCCCCATACTCTCTACAGGTTTAACCCCCCTACCAGCCGCAATTCCAATGAAAAACCTTCCAAAAATATATGAGCCATCTTTCGAGAAAAAGAAGTATCTAAGGATGTTGATAAAACTTTCAGCTAAGTACGAAAAGAAATCCTTACCGTTGGGGGTGAAAGACCCTCTCATCCTCTGCACCCCCGCCAACGTCTAGGAAATCATTTGCTCGCCCACCCCTTCCCAAATTAGTGACACACACACACACACACACACACACACACACACACACACACACACACACACACACACACACACAAAACTAAAATCATATTTACAAGACATTCCGTTACCATCACCATTTAAAAACACCCCTGTTCATATACCCAGATCAACACCCTCATCTACACATAGACCCATTCTTTGTCAATTACCTCAAAACATTGAAGCTATAAAGACCAAAAGAAACAGAAATCCTGAACCCCCGGCATTCAAATAATTTTAACAAGTGTACACGTATTGGGCACCCATTGTGGTTCATACTGCCTACTCAGCAGTAATTGTCAACTAAAATAACTCGTTAACCATAACCTCATGCCATGGTTCCCTGCTATTACTGACTAAGTTTAAATTAATTCGACAGAAGACAACAAGTGTTGGGCATCTAGGTGACTGGTACTTACTATTCCGTTCTTATGGTCAACCAAATGAACTCTTTAACCATTACATTACTTCAATGTACCTTATTATTTACTAAGATTCAATTAATTTTACAAAAGTTACAGGTATTGGGCGTCCACCTTACTCCAAACTCTGTAGTAATGGTCACCTGCACTAACTCTTTAAATATTACCTGAAGCCAAGTCTTCATGTTATTATTTGCAAAGTTTAGATTAATTTGCATAAAACCTAAGTTTTGGAAATCAAGGGAGAATCATGCTTAATACTCAGTAGTAAGGGTCATCGGGACCAACTCGTTAAGTATTGCCTTATCCGATGGCTTCATGTTATTATTTACTAAATTTGAATTAATTCAGAACAAGGCCACAAGTTTTCGGCTCTCAAGGAGGATCGTACTCACTGTTCAGTAGTAAGGGCTAATCAGATTAACTTGTTAACCATAACCTCACATCAAGGCTCTCTGTTATTAACTTTCTCTCTGTTAATTTGGCACAGGCTCATATTTAAGGAACACTCTAGTAAGATTCTACTAACTGAGGCTCAACTGAATGACGTCCACATTACACCCTCGCTTGTCTCTAAGATAATCTCAAAACTTGACCCTCACAAAGCGAGCGGAGGGGACAGAATCCCAATTATAGTCTTAAAGAAATGTGCCCCTGAACTCTCCTCTGTCCTTTCCAAGCTCTACAACTTCTGTCTGTCTGCTTCCTGCTTTCCTGCCTGTTGGAAATCTTCCTCTGTAGTTCCTATATTTAAAAACACTGGAGAACCCTCGGACCCCGCACATTACCGCCCTATCAGCCTTCTTCCGATCTTTGGAAAAGTGTTCGAAGCCATTGTCAACGCCGAGGTGGTTCAGCATCTCACAGCACACAGGCTCCTCTCGGACAAGCAGTATGGTTTCCGCTTCACCAGGTCTACTGCTGATATGCTAACGACCATCACCAAGTATATATACCAGGCATTCGACAGGAATGGCGAAGCTCGAACCGTTGCCTTGGATATCTCTAAAGCGTTCGACAGAGTTTGGCATGCTGGCCTTCTATGTAAACTGCGGAGCTATGGTATAAATGGACATTTGTTTGAACTAATCCAGTCATTCTTCTCTAACCGCACATTGAAGGTGGTATTAAACGGACATGCCTCTCAGAACTACCATACGAACGCGGGTGTCCCTCAAGGCTATATCCTAGGTCCTACGCTCTTTCTGATCTACATTATTGATCTCCCTGATATCATAAGATCCCAAGTAGGTATGTACGCCGATGACACCACAGTTTACTCTCGCCTCGATCAGAAATCTGGTGTAGGCGACAAAGCTAACCTTGCAGCCGAGCTTGAAAAGGAACTCCAATCCGTAGTGGACTGGGGTAAGAAATGGCTCGTAAATTTTATTGCTTCTAAAACGAAGCTACTATCAATTAACAATCATAGACAATCGCACCTACCTCCCATTAGCATGGACCAGGCTTGCTTCCCAGAGAGTAAAACACTACACCTCCTTGGTCTCACACCTTCAGCGGACCTCAAGTGGAATGACTATATCGAATCCATTGCTAAATCCGCTGCTATGAAAGTCGGTTCTCTGTGCAGGACCCGGAAGTTTTTCCCGTCTGAATCTATCCTGCACATATATAAATCTACCATCCGCCCGTGCATTGAATACTGCTGCCATATCTGGTCGGGTTCCCCTGCTATTCTCCTCGGGCTTATCGACAAGGTACAGCGGAGGGTCTGTAATGTGAACGATACCGACTTGGCAGACCGCCTGCAGTCTCTCTCTCTCTCTCTCTCTCTCTCTCTCTCTCTCTCACCGGCGCGACGTGGCTTCCCTGTGTCTCTTCTATAAATACTTTCACGGATTCTGCTCCGATGAACTTAGATCACTGGTGCCCCCTAGGTACGAATTTGCACGAGATACTAGATTAGCAACTAGATCCCACCCTTTTACAGTGCAACCGATAAAATGCAACAGCAACTTCTACTCCAACAGTTTCTTTTCTCGCACTTCCCGACTGTGGAATTCTCTTCCACATGATTGCTTCCCCGACGGCTACAACCTCCAAGAGTTTAAATGTAAGGTCAATAGACACCTCCTAACACACTAACTCGCTCCCATTCTTTCAAACACTCTTCCCATCTCATCCTCGGTATTCTTACTCATCTGTCACCTTCCTTCTGACATTTCCTATATCTAACCACTCCTTCTCTTTACCTTCCCCTATGTAGCCCCATGCGCAATAGTGGCAGTGGAATGCCTTGCTTGGGGTGAGATGATTAAAAAAAACTACTCAGAAGTAATAATCAATCAAGGTCCTGGGTATGTCGGTGAACTGCATCCGACAGAAAGGCCTGTGATTAGAAGATTGTAAGAAGTATGGAACTACCTCTTAATTTTTGCTGTTTTCAGGTCCACCCTGACCCGGGGTGGTAGCTCCTGTTAGGGTCTCAGCTATGGGAAAATCACTAGGAAAGTATAAAAATAAACTTTTATAGAAAATATACATTTTTGAAGGAAAAGTCTTACCAACAATACATTTTTGAATGAAAATAAAATTATTGCCATAATACATTTTTGAAGGAAAAGATATTTACCAACAATACATTTTTGATTACAAACCTAGAAGGCATCTTCAGTTTTCTAAAATAATAAAAACAATTTTTATCAAAATCGGACTAAATCAACCTTCTCACTATAATCGAACATTAAAAAAAAATACCTTAAACCCCATCCTTTTTGGCATTAAATAACCCACAGAGATGTTGATATGCCGTTAAACAAAACTGAAATTCAATAATTAATCAGTTAAGCTCGTTAGGCGTTAACCTCACTACAAAACGGCCACAAGTCTGACACAACCAAATTCACTAACTAATGATAGCTTCACCTGCGGCACCTTGTGCGCAACAAGGTGCTAGTAGTCAATAACCTATCTATATCTTCTGCAATCATCAGCTGCGGAAACTAGTTCGTCTATCGATTTATCCACCCGAGTTGTATTCTAGTTTAGATACCGCTTTCTTATCGGGTGAGTCATGCCTTGAGGACTCGGTTCTGTTACCGATTTTGTTTCTCATTAATTATCTTCGTTGAAAATAGAACACCAGTTATGTGCACGGCACCAGCAAAAGCCATCAAAGTCTTCGATAGCACTAAAAACTATTTTGTTATTAAAAGAACGACAGCTGCTGTTTTGATTTAAATATTTTGTTTAGAGGAAAAAGAAGAGTTGGAATTAGTTGTCTTGGTGCTGTTTTCACAGAAATTACTTCAACAATGAAAGGAGAACCAATAGAGTGAAGCACTAATTTACTGATTTCTTAACTAATGTACATCGGTATAGAAAAATTAAATTCTCAAATTTAAGTCTTTCTGCCTATAAAAAAAATTACTAAAGATTTTTAAAACCAATCAGTTAAGTGCCATACGTAATACACGCTTGGGCGATCATGTCTTGAAAGAAACATGACTGACTGGGCAGAAGATTTTTCCGCAGTAGATTGCCATTACTTTCTGCAGTAAACTGGTTGCCAACCAAGGCTATAGGACCCAGTCTGTCCTGCTAATTAATTCGTAGCTGAAGAAAAGGAGAGGTTGGTTAATACATTTCCCCAAAAGGTATTTTCACGAAGGGAATGCGACGAATTCATCTGGGTTCTCCGATTTGTTGTTCCCAGCCGATATCCATAACGCAAATCGTAAGACCAATGTATATAGGTCTTACGATAGGTCTTATGTATATATATATATATATATAGATGTTTTATTTGGCTATGATCGAAGTTGTGGTATCCGAAAGGATGCTTACAGGAATTTGTCTTTGGTTTTGTGTACAGATTTTTAGAAGTGTTGTTGGGAATAAAGAAAGGAAGGCAATAAAGCCACCAAAATGCAAAGGTTTAGTGGGAGTGTATGTAACTGAGAAAAGGTTATTGAGAAGAAAGAACAATAAAAGAAAATAATTTAAAAAGACAGATGACGATTGACGCTGCATTTATATTTTTTAGCATGGTAGATGACAGGAAACGAAAGTGTCGGGTGAGAGTTCCACTGGTGAGAAGTGCGAGAGAAGAAACTATTAGAATAGAACTTACGGTTACATTTTTCAATTTCAACTGCGAAATCATGAGATGTAACTATGAATCTACTCTTCTTTTTATGTGTTTGCCCAATCGGGATGTATGCGATCATGGCTCTCCACAACTTCATGTTCTTGCTAGTACGTAACACATTTTGTCTTTCTGTTATTTCTCTTAAACACTGTTGCACCCTTCATTTACTCTTCCCTGGTAGGTGGGGATTCAGAATACGCTGACTACACCTCTTCAGAGGGGGTAACCCCAGCAATGAGGCGTTCTTGGTTTGACTGTTTCATGATAAACTTTATCCAGCAGCAGGGTCTCTATATGGGGAATTTTAAGGAGCATGGAACCACCTTTTAATTGCTGTTGTTCCCAGGTCCACTCTGACATAGGGTGGTAGCATCCGTTAGGGTCCCAGCTATAAACAAATAGTTGACCCCCAAACTGGAGTCAAAACACTAAGAAAGAAATATATATATATATATAAATATACTTTTAAAGAAAAATATACATTTTTGAAGGAAAAGCATTACCAACAATACATTTTTGAATACAAAACTAAAAGGCCTCTTCAGTTTTCTAAAATAATAACAATTTTTATCAAAATCGAACGAAATCAACCTTCTCACTATGACCGAACATTAAAAAATTACCTTAAACCCCCAAGTTTGACGATAAACTTTATCTAGCAGCAGTGTCACTCTCTGGAGAATTTTGAGGAGCATGGAACCACATCTTAAATGCTGTGGTTCCCAGGTTCACTCTGACATGGGGTGGTAGCACCTGATAGGGTCCCAGCTAAGAGCAAATAGTTTATCCCTAAACTGGGGTCAAAACTCTATGAAATTATAAAAATAGATTTGCATAATGAAAATTCGAGCAATACTTTTTTAAAGAATAAAATATTACCAGCGATTAATTTTTGAAGGAAAACTTATTAGCAGCAATATATTTATGAAGAAATACATATATATATATATATACATGTAATACAACTGACTCACGACAACACCCTCTTTACAAAAATACGTCAATGAAACCTAATCTATAAATTGATTTCTTACAAAGAATACATATTCTATTCATATGAATCTATTGTAAAAAATCTTGCCGGCATTAAATAACCCACTGAGGTTGATATACCGTAAAACAAAACGAACCGATCCATTTACTCAAACTCAATCTGTAGATTATGTATTGTTTTCCTGTTACTTTGAATCTGTCCAGTGAGTACCAAATTTTCCAAGCCGTCTTTTCCCCTTATGTGACCCAGAATCTCAAATGTATCTTCCTGATGTTAAATATAAGTTTCCTTTTTGTTTCCATTTTCGCTAAAATGTCGCCGTTGTTCACATGTTTAAACCATCGTATGCTCAGAATCCTTCTGTAGAACCATTTTTTCTGTAGCTTCAAGTCTCTCAATCACGTGAATTTAAGCGTACTACTAGACTGGGATGTGCTTTGTGGTGCAGTGGATATCGACTCGGAACGAGAAATCGGGGTGCTGAGTTCGAACACCGATTGAATTCCTTGCATTCACTTACACACAAATACTCTTGGGAAAGGTATTAATCCGTCTCTTCTCTCCAGTTATGGTTCAAATAAAAAGACAGATTGGGTTCTATAACCTTGGCTGGCAACCAGTCTACCGTAGAAAGTAATGGTAAACTACTGACCGACAGAATAATCTGGAAACATAATTAAAATTTCTACTGGGCATAAAATGGGGGATTGTTTTTCTATTGTGATGAAGTTATAAACAGATCCCCCACTAATTATACTTAATATAATAGTGTAATATAATCTATCTCTTCTCCCTCCAGCTGTGAGTTAAATGGCAGGATAGATTGTGTTCTATAGCCTTCGTCGGCACAGTCATGTCACTTTCGAGACATGATCGCCCAAAGTGTGTATCACGTATGGCACTTGACTGACTGACAGAATATGATAGTTGGAAACATAATGAAAACTTCTACTGGGCATGAGGGGGGATCGTTATTCTATTGTTATGAAGTAATAAATTGATCCCCCATTAATTATACTTAATATAATAATGTAATATAATCTATTTCTTCGCAACCAGTTTACCACAGAAAGCAATGGCAACCTACTGCTGGATAATCTTCTGCCCAGTCAGAAATGTTTCTTTCGAGACATGATCGCCCAAAGTGTGTATCACGTATGGCACTTGACTGACTGACAGAATATGATAGTTGGAAACATAATGAAAACTTCTACTGGGTATGAAATTGGGGATCGTTTTTCTATTGTTATGAAGTAATAAACTGATCCCCCATTAATTATACTTAATATAATAATGTAATATAATCTTTTTCTTCTCCCTTCAGCTATGAGTTAAATGGCAGGACAAATTGTGTTCTATAACCTTGGTCGGCAACCAGTTTACCGTAGAAAGCAATGGCAACATACTACTGGATAATCTGCCTTGTCAGTCATGTCTCTTTCGAGACATGATCGCCTAAAGCGTGTATCACGTATGGCACTTAACTGACTAGATTAGCATCTGGGTCTCCACCCTTTTACCGTTCAAATAGTTAAATGTAACAGATACTTGTACTCTAATAGTTTTGTTTCTCGCACTTTCCGCCTGTGGAATTCCTTTTCCGTTTACTTGCTTTCCTGATATCTACAATCTCCCAAAATTTAAATGTAACGCCAAATGTCATCTTCTAATTTCTTGAATCCCGTTCATCTTTCATCCTGTACTCGGTATTTTCTCTCAATGTACCCCACCTGCATTCCCTGCTTGGCGAGAAATGATAAAAAAGATTATCCCGCATTCTCTGCCATACAGGAGGATAGTTACCCTATAACAATTTAATACTCTTTTCCTAGTTTCTGTTTCTAAGTACTCTGTTTATTTTCTGGAATGTGCCTTTGGTTATCCCAATACTCCTTCGGATTTCAGTGTCACGCGTAATCAAGGTCGTATTGAATGGGCATGCTTCTAGATACTATCATACGAACGCAGGTTGCCCTCAAGGCTCTATTCTAGGTCCTATGATTTTTCTTATCTTCATCAACGATCTCATTGATGTAATCAAATCCCAAGTAGGCATTTATGATAACGACACAACCATTTACTCCTGCCTCGATAAAAAATCTGCCGAGGCTGACAAAGCAAACTTCGCTGCTGATCTTGAAAAGGACCTCCAATCTGTGGTAAACTGGGGTAAAAAACGGCTTGTAAATCTTAATGCTTCCAAAACGAAGCTGCTATCATTTAAGACAACCGTTCCTACTCCCCACCATCAGAATGGATCAGACTGGTCTCCTTGAAAGCAAAACACTGTGCCTTCTAGGTCAAAATATATCTCAAGAACTCAAGTGGAATGACTACATTGAATCCATAGCTAAATCTGTTGCTCAGAAAGTTGTTTCCCTTTGTAGGGTCATCTTGCACATATAAATCTACCATCCACTCGTGCGTTTAATACAACTGGTCGGGTGCCCCTGCTATTCTTACCAGGCTTCTTGACAAAATCCAACGAAGAGTCTGTAATGTAACTGATCCCGACCTGGTAGCTCGACTGGAGTAATGTGGCTTCTCTCTGTCTCTTCTATAAATACTTTCACAGCTTCTGCTCTGATGAGCTTAGCTTTGCATGAATTTACTCGAGCTACTAGACTAGTCGTTAGGTCCCACTCTTTTACAGTGAAACCAATCAAATGTAACCGCAGTTTCTACTCTATCAGCTTTTTTTCTCGCACTTCCCGCCTGTGGAACTCCCTTCCGTATACTTGCTTTCCTGACAGCTAAAATCTTCAAGAATTTAAATACAAAGTCATTTGCCATCTCTTATCTCCTTGACTCACATCCTTTCCATGACAACCCTTGTATCATGTTCTTCTTCCTTTCCACTATACTCTCATGTCTCCCTCTTCACGCCTCTATTCTCATCCTTTTTTTACTCCTTCTCTGACTCCTCTGTAACTTCTTCCTCTTTCTAATCACACACCTCTTCTAATCACACCCTCTATACACCAGTGGCAGTTCTGCCTTGCTTGGGGTCAAATGATTAAAAAGAAAAGACAAAGAAAAAAAACCCACAGTTTTCTAACACTGTTAAAACACTTCCCAGATGTCCCAGATATTTGAATTGCGAATCTTATACTACGTTTCAATCCCTAACAAACAAGAAAACTCGTCAGAACAATTGTTATGAAAATATTTTTTAGCAAAGGCGATAGGAAATTGAATTAAACTGATATGCCAGTCCAGGACTGATAATATTGCAGGTGTTTTTTAAGTTTTGTCAAAGATCTCTTGATACATAACAGAATCGTCATACAAGATTTGATAGCACTATTCGATGCTCTGATCAATGGTAGACTTATGAAGTTGTAAGTTAGATTCTGTTGAGAAAAAGTGTTTAGCCTGAGTTTCTTAGCAGCAGACTCAACAAATAATTTGATAACATTACTAACAATAAGTTTTATCTATCGATGGATTAAATTTGTAAACCCTTTCTCATCTTTCCTTCAGCTGTAGCAGATCTGATTAATACTGTTTTTTTTGTGGGTTGAGATTAGGATTTAGCGATTATTGCAATAATTAGTTTTCATTAAAAACAATATTGATAGATCGTCCACACTGAATAGGGAAGCCGTTGTCAGAAAATGTTTGTATTATATTAGTTCTTTCTAGAGTCAGCCAATGAATTGATTTTAACGGATGAGGACTAAGTAGTTCAGTTTGAGAAAACAGCCACTACAAAAACCAACATAATTGATTTAATTATGACGGTGAAGGCTTGGATAGAACTCGACAATCTGTACGGAATAAATGAAAGCAGAAATTTGTGCTACTAAGTCTGTAAATAGCCGTCAAATTTGAATTCAGATGGTGTATTTGCTACCAATGCTAGAGAAACAAGTACACCCTATTATTTAACTTGACTCTCTCTCTCTCTTTCTGTCTATTTGTCTGTCCCTCTCTATATATATATCTATATTAAATTAAATTTCCCTTTTCTGTCATATTTAACGAAAGACGTATAAAAGAATGGTTGCTGTGCAAATATACATTTTTTTTTTTAATCGTATTACCCCAAGCAAGGCGATAACGCCACTGATGCGCAGGGGGCTACGTAAGGGTAAAAAGAATGGAAAAGAGAAAGCCGGAAACCACATCCTAAACAGGAAACAAGGGATGAGCCTCTTCATCTGTTCAATAGATGTGGGTGGGTGTGAACCGGGCGATAGTTTAGTCTATCTACTCCAATTGGAAAAAAAAAAAAATAAAAGAGTGAAAAGATTGGAAAAGAGAAAACCGGAAACCGCATCCTAAACAGGAAACAAGGGATGAGCCTCTTCACCTGTTCAATAGACGAGGGTGGAGTGTGAACCGGGCGATAGTTTAGTCTATCTACTCCAATTGGAAAAAAAAATAAAATAAAAGAGTGATAAGATTGGAAAAGAGAAAGTTACTTTCAAATTATTTTGAATCAATAAATATATATAATTATTACGTTAGAACATGTGAAAAACTACAAACTACTACAAAATTGTACATTTTGTTTCGACATTGAAAGAACAATGTCTTATCAAGTGGTGTGGAAAAGAATGGAAAGCCTTTAATTATATATATATATATATATATATATATATATATATATATATATACTCTCACTCCCTGATTGACCACTCTGGAAGACTGCTAGACTTTGAAAAAACAGTAGCTACTCTAGCATCTACGCATCGCTCATTCAGTAATGAATTAGAGCACTCTGGCTATTGGCGTATGATACATCATACGCTAAAAGTCTGTATCCTTCTACCGAGCGCCCATAGCTCAGAGGTAGAATCGCCGACTGCGGCCAATTAGGTGGGGTTTTAATCCTGGGTTTAAAGCAATCGGATGTCTAACCGGACTGATGAACTGTGATACAGTGAAACAGATCTGTCTGCGGATGACTATATATATATATATATATATATATATATCCGAGTGAATAAGGAACGAAGAAAAAAATTTTTTTACAACGTCCAAAACATTAATTTAAAACACTGCACGATATATAATATATCGAGCTGTGAATATTTACTATAAATTATATTTTAGAACATGTACAAATTTTTTCTATATCCACTACAAATCATACATTTGTTTCAACATTGAAACTACAACGTCTCATGAGGTGGTGTGGAAAAGAATGGAAAGCCTTTTTCTTATATTTGGTGAGTTGTGTGTGGGGTGTTGGTGGGGGTTAGTAATAAGGGAATAAGTCTTGTGAATTGTCCGTTTGAATTTTGAAGAAAGTGGTGTGGGTAGAGAATATAGTTGATTAATGACTGTCTTGGAATTTTGTAGACAGATTTAACATTTGCAGATAGGATGTAAGTTTTATGGTCTTGCGACTAGACTTTATCCTTTGGATTTGTTAGAGGAGCTGAGTAGGAAGGTGTAAGGGGTGGGGAGGGATGGGATTGGACTTACCGCTTATTTGTACAACTACAGAATATTTTTGTATTTAAGCACAGTTTTTATAAATAATCTAATTTTGTATATTTAAGCTTAATTTTGAATTTAGGAAATCGATTTTATTCTATTAAATTAAAGTGTATTCTATTCTTTTATAGAGTTTAAAATAAGGTAGACAGCTGACAAATGGTAGGTGAAAGTGGAAAATTAAAGAAGGAAAAAAGAAAAGAGAGAGAGAGAGAGAGAGAGAGAGAGAGAGAGAGAGAGAGAGAGAGAGAGAATAACGATTGTCAAGGGGCGGATTAAAACGCTCGATTTTTTCTCTCTCGTAACAGGCGAACTTACCCATGTTTTTATTCAGTTTTTTGGGCTTGAAAATGTCATTTGGAATTCACTCCCGGGTGTAATTCCGGCCGTTCCATTAGACGACGAACAAACTTCGCGTCGGCTCGCGAATAAGTCTGTAAAAAAATGTTTTTGAGAATTGAAGATTATTTGAAGTTTTGCCTTTTGATGTTTCTTTGCTTTCTATTAACCGAAAAACCTTTCACATCAAGGTGTGAAATATAGAAGAAATTTCTTGAGTTTTGTTTTTGGATCTGTTTTTGCGTGTGTGTTAAACAAAGTTTGTAAATTCGGGTCTTTTTAATTTTGAACAAAAATCAACCAATCAGTGCTTGGCAGTTGAAGTTTAAATCTGAATCTTGTTTTGTTCGCTACAAGATCATTTCCGATTCCGTGTTAAATCATCTGTTCGCATCTTCTGATATAAAAATGATGTTGGCTAAAACTTGGCGGCAACTCGTACGACACAAAAAACGACAAAAAACTCCACCACTACCACCACCACCATCACCACCACCACTAATAATAATAATAGAAATTCTATGGGAATCTACCATC
Organism: Ascarosepion bandense; assembly: GCA_037127315.1. Taxonomy (NCBI): domain Eukaryota; kingdom Metazoa; phylum Mollusca; class Cephalopoda; order Sepiida; family Sepiidae; genus Ascarosepion; species Ascarosepion bandense. The sequence continues at coordinate 2,764,639 of JBBBDQ010001313.1, forward strand.
CACACAGACAAGAAAATTGAAGCAAACAAGAAGCTAGAAATGTAGGAAACAAATTGTTAACATCGAATATAGCAGAGAATAACCCACAGCAACAAAGAAAAAGAAGAAACAATAGACCACCTATTCTCAGGTTGTTCTGTACTTGCCCCAAATGAATATAAAAATCGTCACGATAGAGTGGGGCAATATTTACACAGGACAATATGCAAACACTATGGAAAATCTGTAAACAAGCACTGGTATGAACATCACCCAGCACCGGTTACAGACATAAAAGATATCACCATTCTGTGGGATTACACCATCTACACAGACAGAAAAACTGAAGCAAATAGGCCGGACATTATTGTTAAAAATCAGAAAGAGAAAACTTGTCTATTAATTGATATGGCTTGTCCAACGGATTGTAACATAGCAACCAAGGAATTCGAAAAACTGTCAAAATATAAAGACCTGGAAATTGAAATAGAAAAGATGTGGCAATGGAAAACAAGAGTTGTGCCAGTGATAGCAGGTGCACTTGAAATGGTAAAAAATGGAACAAAACAACACATTGAAAGAATCCTTAGAAACCCCAGCTTAAGAGATATACAAAACACTGTCTTGTAAAGTGCAACCCACACACTTAGGAGAACTTTGTCTATGTAACGCTAGAGATATTATGGGAGATAAATAAAAAACATGAAATGATGCCATAACAAGACACCACGACCTGCAGACATGGTAGGTAGTGCGACCATAGTGGAAATCGAATTATGATTAAAGATGACTTAATAATAATAATAATAATAATAATAATAATAATAATAATAATAATGATAATAATACAGCCTATAAACTAAGGAGAACTTTGACTATGTAACGCTAGGGATGTTAGGGGAGATAGAAAAAAAACTTTAAATGTAGCCATGACAACACACCACGACCTGCCTTAGGTATTCCCGCAGACTTGGTAGGTAGTGCGACCAAAGCAGAAATCGAAATATGATGAAAAATGACAACATAATAATAAAAATGATAAAATATTTAAATGGATGAACGAGAACAAGTCCCCAAATTATAACCACCAAAACGTAACCTCAAATCTGTTAAACTCTAGAACGAAGAAAGCCAATATAATTCTGGAATAAGAAGGCACTCATATAAATCTCAATGGAGCAATATATGCATCAGTAATAGCAACCCCCAAAAAATTTGAACATCAAATTTAGAAAAAGGCCGTCTCGCAGACATGAAGATCCATCTTGGAAAAGAAAAATAGAAAAAGAATTCGAAGTGAATTATCAGTACTTGATGAACTGACAAGAGGAATAATTGTAAAAACTAGAAAAGACAGAAGAGTCGAAAGAAAATACAATATTACGAATGAAAATGAAGTCTTATCAACTAAAGAAAAAATAAAGCAAACAATACAACTGCAGGCTCAAAGATACTTGTCGAGCACATTTTTGTGACGGGTAGAGACCAAAAAATCATCTCTCAGTTGTGTCTCTGTCCTCGAAGATAGAGTGCGGCTCAGTTGTAGCTCCGTCCGCGAGGGCAGAGAAAAATTACACCAGTCCCGGAGAACAGTGTCCCGCGGCCGAGCCACCATTGCTGCAGAGGTGGACCAGGTGCTCATCACCGGGGCCAGCTCAACGCTATTAAAAAAAGCTCAAGATTCTACAGACAGAACAAGATCTTTCAAACCGATGCAGAGAAATTTTACCGAGAAATGGATAAACAAAGAATTGAAGTGACAGTTCCACCAAAATGGAAGCGGTCATAAAGTCCTGGGAAAATATATGGGTTTACCCTAAAGAACCTAACAAAGCAGATTGGATTGCGCAATAGATAGAACAAAAGAAAAATAAACCAGAACAAACATGGGCTGGAATCACAGAAGAGAAAGAAAAAATGGTCAAGCACAGACCACACATTAATAAGAACCATTGTAATGCTAGTAATGGTATGGGAAATGAAATGTAGCCATAACCACGTTCTGCTTTAAGTCTTTCCGTAAACTTCGTAGGTAGTGACCATAGAGCAGAAATCGAATTTTGATGAAAATAACAGAATAATAATAGTAATAATAATAATGAAGTAAAAACATAACTATACGCAAAATTTAGAAAACATTTTAAAGTTTTGTCAGTAGAACCGAATTAATATTTTGCAGATACCGAATAAAAATATAGTTATAACGCCACCCACAAAATTTACCAAGGGAGGCAACAAAGATCCATGCATAAAAGAGTTCCTTCCCCTGAGGCTAAACGTTTATTTTTAAATCCCGTATAGGTTTTCCCGATGATGATGATGATGATGATGATGATGATGATGATGATGATGATGATGATAATAATAATAATAATAATAATAATAATAATAATAATAATAATAATAAAAAAAAAGAATAATAATAATAATAAAACAACGAAGCGGGAAGGGAAATACATTTGTAAAAATTACGTTAAAAATAATACAATTAATCCCCAAAACATTTTACAAATGAAATTGAGATATGTATGTATGTATGTATGTATGTATGTATGTGATCAGAGTACAATTAAATAACATTTCTTAGAAAAACATAGCCATGTAGGTAATATCAGACAGTTTTAGTCGATAACACAATAATCCTCACTCATACACACAGTAAAAAGAACCTTCAGATATTGGAGGCCATCTACTTAATATCACGTTTAAATCTGGTCATAACACATTACATTGCATTTAAATATATGGTTCTGTTAACATTTCGAAATCTCACGCGGTTTGGCGTCATAGAACCGCATTGCAAATTTACGAACTGCGTTTGTTATTTTTGGTAACTGTTATCGTTGACTAGCAAAGATAAAATGGTCGCTGATGATGAATGTTTTTATGTTAACGTCCTTGTAACCTCTCTTAAGATGGCTCATGTGGGCCGAAAGCTTAAAATCAACTTAATAAATAATTATCCAAATGTTTGAGAATTTTTGTCTTTATTTTTACCTGAAATTAAAGCCAAAATACGATGCTTAGAACGGCTCATGATTAAACATAATAGACATTCATTGTCCCCTATATTTAAAAGTATATGTTGAAAACACACACACACACACACACACACACACACACACACACACACACACACACATATATATATATATATATATATATACTTTTATTCCTCACCGGTAGAACAATTTAGAGTTTCATGCACTAACGATATATTCATCAGGTGCAAAATTGATAGTTGCGAAATTTAGTTATTGATATTTATATGCTGTTGTAATGAAAATGAAGCCACTCATTTATTTACAAGATATATATATATATATATATATATATATATATTAATGATTTTCGTGATGTAATCATTTCCCAAGTTGGCATCTTTGCAGGTAGCACCACCATTTAATCCCGTCTCAATAAGAAATCTGCCAAGCCTGACAAATTAAACCTGGCTGGTGCCTTTCAAAAAGACCTCCAATCTGTGACTGAATGGGGTAGAAAATGCCTCATAAATTTTAATGTCTACAGAACGAATCTTCTCTCCTTTAACCACCATAGACAAACTTTCCTGCGCCTCCTTGGCCTCACTTTCTCAACTGACCTCAAATGGAATGATTACATCGAATCTAGAGCTGCATTTGCTGCTAAAAGATTTGGGTCACTTTATTGGTCAGATAGTTTTTCTTCTCAGATTCCATTTTAAACATTTATATTCGTCTGCCTTTCGTCCGTGCATTGAATACTGTTGCCATATTTGGTCGTCTGCTGTTGCTATTCATTTGGAGGTTCAAAGGAAGATCTGCGATATAATCGATCCTGTCTTGGCAGCCCATCTTAAGCCACTTTTCACCGACGTGATGTGGCTTCCCTCTGTCTTTTCTACAAATATTGTCATGGCAACCGCTCTGACAAGCTTTTCTTCCCTGATTTCTTGTTCACGTGAATTTATGACTGTTGGTTGGTTTGTTTTATGGTATATCAACCTCGGCGGGTCATTTATTGCCAACTAAATTTTGTTCATTTATTGCTGGTAATACCTTTTTTTTCAACAATTTATTGTTGCTTTTTATATAAGTTTTGTGTCTAGTAATACTTTTTTCTTTTTGAATATCAAGATTCATTGGGAATTGTTTTTTTAAGGGCAGGGTCCCCAAGTCCTACCATTGTTATTTAACCCATAACTGGAGGTAAGGGACGGATTAATACCTTTCCCAAGGGTACCAGTGCTTAAGTGAATACAGGGTATTCAACTGGAATTCGATCTCGGCTCACCAATTTCTCTTTCCGAGCTGATAACCACTGCACCACAACGCATATCCGTCACTAAACGCTTACAGCACCTGGTATTCCCAAGAGGACACCCATCTAAGTAACTAGGCTCAACGTTGCTTGACTTCGGTGATCGAGCGAAAACCGGTGTATTCAACGTGATATGGCCGTCAGTCTCACGTGAATTTAATGGTGCTACTAGATTGGCACCAAAGTTCCACCGTTTTCCCGTCAAAAGAACTAAATGTAACCGTCTCTTCTAATCAAATAGTTTCTTTTCTCGCACTTCCCTTTTGTAGAACTCCGTTTCATTGACTTGCTTCCCTGATAGCTACAATCTCTAAAAGTTTACATGCAACGTCAATCACCAACTTCTATTTTCATCTACTTGATTCCGATCCATTTTCTATTGTTTCTTCGACATTACCTGTACAATGATATTTTCTCTCACTGTAACGCCTCTGCACACCAGTGGCGGTCCTGACTTACTTTGTGCTGGTGGTTGTGTTGGTGGTGGGAAAATGATTATATATATATATATATTGATTATTTAATTTCTTAGTTTTTGGTCATAATAAAATTAGACCAGTACACATTTATATTAAAAAGTGTTCAATACAATTATATTGTAGAACTTTTGAATATTTTCCATTTGTAAACGAGTTATCACGTGACTTAGGTTTCTACCATGAGTGGTGTCTTCAAGTGATTTTCAATTGAAAATTGTCTGAAGACACCACTCATGGTAGAAACCTAGGTCGCGTAATAACTCGTTTACAAATGGAATATATATATATATAAAGGAAAAACTCAACGCATAATCTAAAACGCTTATAACCCTCTAGGGCCATTCGTATCATATTTGATACAGTATGAAAACAAGCCTTGAAAGAAATATTTTCCTGAAAAATTTTTTAAGAGAAATATTTTATAAATTTCAAATGAAAGCAGTACTGACTGCTCAGTCAATGAATACCAAATGTTTCCTTATAGGGAAATACTGTAGCAAATATGATACGAATGGCCCTAGAGGGTTAAGGCTTCCACTGGGCATAAAGTGGGTGATCGGTTTTCTATTGTCATGAAGTAATAAACTGATCCCCCAATAATTACTACTTATTAATAGAATAAAATGAAAACAAGCCTTGAAAGAAATATTTTCCTGAAAAATTTTTTAAGAGAAATATTTTATAAATTTCAAATGAAAGCAGTACTGACTGCTCAGTCAATGAATACCAAATGTTTCCTTACAGGGAAATACCAAATGTTTCCTTATAGGGAAATACTGTATCAAATATGATACGAATGGCCCTAGAGGGATAAACTATAATCTATTTCGATGTGGAAGCTTTTGCTACCCATCTCATCAGTTCGTAGATTAAAAATGGTTTAATTTTATCAAAACCTTCATAAAACAGGAAGTCAAGATGCATGGCTCACAAAATTTTTTTTTCTAGGGGTTGATAAAATTGAAGTCATAAGTGGTCGAGGAGAGAAGGTTAACTTTGCAATTGTCAAGTGTAGCTGTTGGGAGAAAACAGATAAAATAAAACCCCATACGCACACATCCATAGGTTATTAGAAGTTTGGAAGGCACTGTGCCCAAGTTTGAACTCATGCAAAAAAAGTAAACGATAATCATGTTTTGTTATGTTCATAATTAAAAGCTTCTATGTTTCAAGAATATTTCTGTGTAAAATAAGTTAAAAATTATTAAAGAGCGCATATTAATTCTTATGTTGTTAGGGGTGCAGGTTCAAATCCTGCCGAATGACACACTTTTACCTAAACCAAATTTCTTAACCTTCGGAAATTTACGTAACGTTGTTTACATTATGATAGGTTTTTAGAGACGAGATAATTACTTATGAGAAATCGAAAAATGTGGCTTGATTTAACTTTGATTAGACTGTAGAATCATTCATGGTCGAGCAGTCTAAAATGCACCAGATCAATTGGTGGCTTTCCCTATGTTGTTAGACGTTGCAGATTCTAATCCTGTCAAAACTTCTCGTAAATAATCAGGCCAGTAAAAATAAATACATAAATATACAGTTTGTTTAGAAACAATATCTACTCAAATATAACTATCAATTAAAAATAATGTTCAAACAAGTAAATTATATATATATAACTAGCAGTATAGCCCGGCGTTGCTCAGGTGTAATGAAAGCTTTCATATATATATTATCGATTTTCTGCACTATTGTAACAACTGCAACTTTGAAACTTCTGAATATCGTTTCTTATGTCTTTGTCTATGAGTGTATCAAATTTGATTAAAGTCGGACCACTCCTTCTATAACCAGATTTTTTCGATTATCGATTTTCGATATTTATCGGGGGTACCTCGACACAAGACCTAGCTAAGAACACTCGCAGACGCTTATAGTACAACTGTGTATATTTTCAAGAAAATCGGTTCAGCCGTTTCGGAGTCTATATGTAACGGGGACACACACACACACACACACACACACACACACAGACAAAGTTCCATTTATAAATAAGTTTATATATATATATATATATATATTGCAGCAATTATTCTTTTATGCAGGTTTCATTAAAAATGACAGAAAAGGTATTATGGTCAAGATTTCTATGCAGTATAAGTGAATGAAACGAATTCGAACTCAGCATTCCGATTTTTCATTCCGAGTGGATATCTATTGCACCACCGCACACATATGAATTTGATCAGATTGTTGAAAGCTTCATTAGAATAAATCAAACCTTTCGTGTGCCCCTAGAACGTCAAACGATTTTTATTCGATTTTGAAATAAAATTTAGACTGTTTACAAACGAAGGCACCGTCTATCCTTCGATTTTTACCAATATAAGAGATGAAATTATAACTTTTTCAAGATTTTCTATAATTGATTTGCAAAATTAAAACGAACCGTGTGCACGCAGTCCGAAAAAGACAAGTAGTAAACGATGTATATTGTTGTGAGACTCTCAATAAACCGTTAATTTATTTTATACTCATTATAACAGAAATTCTAAGGGAGGTAACTCCTTAAAAAATCTGTGTAGTTATTTCCCTTGTATTATTATCCATGATTACTTATAGAAACAATAGACTTAGAAACAAAGACAAAACTACTGAACCTCTCGATAATATCGGTCCTCCTACATATCAGATGCGTATTGTGGGGCATTGGATATCGGTTCGGAACGAGAAATCAGAGAGCCGCGTTCAGCTGAATTCGTTGCATTCACTTACGCACAAATACCCTTGGGAAAGGTATTAATCCAGCTAAGGGTTAAATGGAAGGACGGATTGGGTTCTATAGCCTTTTATGGTAACAAGTCTACCGCAGAAAATAATTTGCTCACAGATAAAGAGGATACCAAGCAACAAACGTGTTTTTATAGAAGGACATTGGATATAACATGGATGGAGCATGTCATCAACAAGGACGCACTAGGAAAATCGGAACTAAATTTAATTTATTTGAATATTTGACTGAATTCAGAATGTGCATTGGAATAGCGAAAGCATTCTTGTAAAAGACAAAAAAGAAATAAAAAAGAGAAGATTTCGTTAGAAAAGTTTGGCGAAGACGTAAAAGAGGCCCGCGTGGTTTGCGAATATGTCTATCTAAATCAATTACATCAAGGTTTCCCCTCGTTAGCAGCAGAACAACTTGTTTTGTTCAGATACGGACCTCGCTGCAAATTGTTTACATTCGGGATTTTGCCACCTCTTAGTTAACGCAACGTGTAAACCATCAGTCAAAAGTGTGCCGATGCCAAGACTCGGTGTCTTGTGAAGTCGGTCACGTTGGCATTTTGTAACTAAACTTGCTGTGCCTTTTTAGGCAGTGTCATTTTCTGACTTCTTGTCCCTCTCATTTCTCTATTAACACCGTAGCAGTTCGGTGAGCAATCGGTTAGGTGTTTCCCGGTTGCCGTATTTAGAACGGAAATTCTACTGCATTGTTTTTTTATATAATGTTTTCACCCCGAGCAACATAGTACTGCCACTGGTGCAGAGGGGGCTGCATGAGAGGAGAGCAGAAAGAAAGAAAAAGAAGTAACAGGGGATGTCAGAGAAAGAATAAGAGAAGGATGGGGATACTCGTGTAAAAAGAGTTACGTGAGAGTAGAGTGAAAAGGAAGAAGAAAAAGATACAGGAGGTGTTGGAGATTGGATAAGAGAAGGATGGGGATACTCGTGTAAAGAGAGTTACGTGAGAGTGGAGTGAAAATGAAGAAGAAAAAGATACAGGAGGTGTCGGAGAATGGATAAGAGAAGGATGGGGATACTCGTGTAAAGAGAGTTACGTGAGAGTGGAGTGAAAAGGAAGAAGAAAAAGATACAGGAGGTGTCGGAGATTGGATAAGAGAAGGATGGGGATACTCGTGTAAAGAGAGTTACGTGAGAGTAGAGTGAAAAGGAAGAAGAAAAAGATACAGGAGGTGTCGGAGAATGGATAAGAGAAGGATGGGGATACTCGTGTAAAGAGAGTTACGTGAGAGTGGAGTGAAAAGGAAGAAGAAAAAGATACAGGAGGTGTTGGAGATTGGATAAGAGAAGGATGGGGATACTCGTGTAAAGAGAGTTACGTGAGAGTAGAGTGAAAAGGAAGAAGAAAAAGATGCAGGAGGTGTTGGAGATTGGATAAGAGAAGGATGGGGATACTCGTGTAAAGAGAGTTACGTGAGAGTGGAGTGAAAATGAAGAAGAAAAGATGCAGGAGGTGTCGGAGATTGGATAAAAGAAGGATGGGGATACTCGTGTAAAGAGTTACGTGAGAGTGGAGTGAAAAGGAAGAAGAAAAAGATACAGGAGGTGTCGGAGGTGGATAGAGAGAAGGATGGGGGATACTCGTGTAAAAGTTGAGAGTAAGTGAAAAAGAAGAAGAAAAGATAAAGGAGGTGTTGGAGAATGGATAAGAGAAGGATGAGATACTCGTGTAAGAGGATTACATTGAGAGTGGAGTGAAAATGAAGAAGAAAAAGATACAGGAGGTGTCGGAGATTGGATAAAGGAAGGATAAGGGGGACTGCTCGTGTAAGAGAGTTACGTGAGAGTGGAGTGAAAAGGGAAGAAGAAAAAGATACAGGAGGTGTTGGAGATTGGATAGAGGATGGAGGATACTCGTGTAGAAAGTTACGTGAGTAGAGTGAAAAGGAAGAAGAAAAAGATGCAGGAGGTGTTGGAGATGGATAAGAGAAGGATGGGGATACTCGTGTAAAGAGAGTTACGTGAGAGTGGAGTGAAAATGAAGAAGAAAACGATGCAGGAGGTGTCGGAGATTGGATAAGAAGGATGGGATACTCGTGTAGAAAGTTACGTGAGAGTGAGTGAAAATGAAGAAGAAAAAAGATGCAGGAGGTGTCGGAGATTGGATAAGAGAAGGATGGGGATATGGTAAGAGAGTTACGTGAGAGTGGAGTGAAAAGGAAGAAGAAAAAGATACAGGAGGTGTTGGAGGGTGGATAAGAGAAGGATGGGGATACTGCGTGTAAAGAGAGTTACGTGAGTGGAGTGAAAATGAAGAAGAAAAAGATGCAGGAGGTGTTGGAGATTGGATAAAGGAAGGATGGGGATATAATTGTAAAGGGAGGTTACGTGAGAGTGGAGTATGGAAGAAGAAAACGATGCAGGAGGTGTCGGAGGGTGGATAAGAGAAGGATGGGGATACTCGTGTAAAGAGAGTTACGTGAGAGTGGAGTGAAAAGGAAGAAGAAAAAGATATAGGAGGTGTTGGAGATTGGATAAGAGAAGGATAAGAGTCCTCGTGTAAAGAGAGTTACGTGAGAGTGGAGTGAAATATGAAGAAGAAAAATTAAAGGAGATTGTCGGAGATTGGATAAGAGAAGGATGGGGATACTCGTGTAAAGAGAGTTACGTGAGTGGAGTGAAAGGAAGAAAGAAAAAGATACAGGAGGTATTTGGAGGTGGATGAAGAGAGAGGATGGGGGATATAGGTGTAAAGAGAGTTACGTGAGAGTGGAGTGAAAATGAAGAAGAAAAAGATGCAGGAGGTGTCGGAGGCGGTGGATAAGAGAAGGATGGGGATACTCGTGTAAAGAGAGTTACGTGAGAGTAGGGGAAGAGGAAAAAGATACGGAGGTGTTGGAGATTGAATTAAGCAGAAGGATGGGGATACTCGTGTAGCAAAAAGAGTTACGTGAGAGTAAGAATTGAAAGGAAGAAGAAAAGATACAAAGGAGGTGTTGGAGAATGGATAAGAAGGATGGGGATGCTCGTGTAAAGAGAGAGTTACGTGAGAGTGGAGTGAAAATGAAGAAGAAAAAGATACAGGAGGTGTGGAGATTGGACCAAGAGAAGGATGGGGATGCTGTTGTAAAAGTGAGTTACGTGAGTGGAGTGAAAAGGAAGAAGAAAAAGATACAGGAGGTGTTGGAGATTGGATAAGAGAAGGATGGGGATACTCGTGTAAAGAGAGTTACGTGAGAGTAGAGTGAAAAGGAAGAAGAAAAAGATGCAGGAGGTGTTGGAGATTGGATAAGAGAAGGATGGGGATACTCGTGTAAAGAGAGTTACGTGAGAGTGGAGTGAAAATGAAGAAGAAAAAGATGCAGGAGGTGTCGGAGATTGGATAAGAGAAGGATGGGGATACTCGTGTAAAGAGAGTTACGTGAGAGTCGAGTGAAAAGGAAGAAGAAAAAGATGCAGGAGGTGTCGGAGATTGGATAAGAGAAGGATAGGGATACTCGTGTAAAGAGAGTTACGTGAGAGTGGAGTGAAAAGGAAGAAGAAAAAGATAAAGGAGGTGTTGGAGAATGGATAAGAGAAGGATGGGGATACTCGTGTAAAGAGAGTTACGTGAGAGTGGAGTGAAAATGAAGAAGAAAAAGATGCAGGAGGTGTCGGAGATTGGATAAGAGAAGGATGGGGATACTCGTGTAAAGAGAGTTACGTGAGAGTGGAGTGAAAAGGAAGAAGAAAAAGATACAGGAGGTGTCGGAGATTGGATAAGAGAAGGATGGGGATACTCGTGTAAAGAGAGTTACGTGAGAGTGGAGTGAAAAGGAAGAAGAAAAAGATACAGGAGGTGTTGGAGATTGGATAAGAGAAGGATGGGGATACTCGTGTAAAGAGAGTTACGTGAGAGTAGAGTGAAAAGGAAGAAGAAAAAGATATAGGAGGTGTTGGAGATTGGATAAGAGAAGGATGGGGATACTCGTGTAAAGAGAGTTACGTGAGAGTGGAGTGAAAATGAAGAAGAAAAAGATGCAGGAGGTGTCGGAGATTGGATAAGAGAAGGATGGGGATACTCGTGTAAAGAGAGTTACGTGAGAGTGGAGTGAAAAGGAAGAAGAAAAAGATACAGGAGGTGTTGGAGATTGGATAAGAGAAGGATGGGGATACTCGTGTAAAGAGAGTTACGTGAGAGTGGAGTGAAAATGAAGAAGAAAAAGATGCAGGAGGTGTCGGAGATTGGATAAGAGAAGGATGGGGATACTCGTGTAAAGAGAGTTACGTGAGAGTAGAGTGAAAAGGAAGAAGAAAAAGATACAGGAGGTGTTGGAGATTGGATAAGAGAAGGATGGGGATACTCGTGTAAAAAGAGTTACGTGAGAGTAGAGTGAAAAGGAAGAAGAAAAAGATAAAGGAGGTGTTGGAGAATGGATAAGAGAAGGATGGGGATACTCGTGTAAAGAGAGTTACGTGAGAGTGGAGTGAAAATGAAGAAGAAAAAGATAAAGGAGGTGTCGGAGATTGGATAAGAGAAGGATGGGGATACTCGTGTAAAGTGAGTTACGTGAGAGTGGAGTGAAAAGGAAGAAGAAAAAGACAGGGAGGTGTTGGAGATTGATAAGAGAAGGATGGGGATACTGTGTAAAGAGAGTTATGTGAGAGTAGAGTGGAAAAGGAAGAAGAAAAAAGATGCAGGAGGTGCTAGAGATTGGATAAGAGAAGGAGATGGGGATACTCGTGTAAAGAGAGCATGGAGAGGGAGGAAATGAAGAAGAAAAAGAGATGCAGGAGAAGTCGAGATTGAGGAAGAGAAGGATGGGGATGTTCGTGTAAAGAGAGTTATGAGATTGAGGAAAAGGAAGGCAGTATTATGAGGTGTCGGAGATTGGATAAGAGAAGGATAGGATACCGTAAAGAGAGTTACGTGAGAGTGGAGTGAAAAGGAAGAAGAAAAGATAAAGGAGGTGTTGGAGAATGGATAAGAGAAGGATGGGGATACTCGTGTAAAGAGAGTTATGGAGAGTGGAGTGAAATTGAAGAAGAAAAAGATGTAGAGTTGTCGGAGATTGGATAAGAGAAGGATGGGGATACTTCCGTGTAAAGAGAGTTACGTGAGAGTGGGAGGAAAGGGGGAAGAAAAAGATACAGGAGGTGTTTGAGATTGGATAAGAGAATATTTGGGATACTCGTGTAAAGAGAGTTACGTGAGAGTAGAGTGAAAAGGAAGAAGAAAAAGATACAGTGAGGTGTTAGTGAGATTGGATAAGAGAAGATGGGGATACTCGTGTAAAGAGAGTTACGGGAGAGTAGAGTGAAAAGGAAGAAGAAAAAGATACAGAAAGAGGTGTCGGAGAATGGATAAGAGAAGGATGGGGATACTCGTGTAAAGAGAGTTACGGGAGGGTAGAGTGAAAAGGAAGAAGAAAAAGATACAGGTGTCGGAGAATGGATAAGAGAAGGATGGGGATACCGCAGAGAGTTATGAGGTAGAGTGAAAAGGAAGAAGAAAAAGAGCATGTAGGAGGTGTCGTGGAGAATGGATAAGAGAAGGTTGATGGGGATACTCGTGTAAAGAGAGTTACGTGAGAGTGAGTGAAAAGGAAGAAGAAAAAGAATACAGGAGGTTTTGGAGATTGGATAAGAGAAGGATGGGGATACTACTGTAAAGAGAGTTACGTGAGAGTGGGAGGAAAAGGAAGAAGAAAAAGATACAGGAGGTGTTGGAGATTGGATAAGAGAAGGATGGGATACTGCAAAGAGAGTTACGTGAGAGTAGAGTGAAAAGGAAGAAGAAAAGATACAGGAGGTGTTGGAGATTGGATAAAAGAAGGATGGGAGCACGTGTAAAAAGAGTTACGTGAGAGTAGAGGAAAAGGAAGAAGAAAAAGATACAGGAGGTGTTGGAGAATGGATAAGAGAAGGATGGGGATACTCGTGTAAAGAGAGTTACGTGAGAGTGATAAAAGAAGAAGAAAAAGATAAAGGAGGTGTCGGAGATTGGATAAGAGAAGGATGGGGATACTCTCGTGTAAAGTGAGTTACGTGAGAGTGGAGTGAAAAGGAAGAAGAAAAAGATACAGGAGGTGTTGGAGATTGGATAAGAGAAGGATGGGGATACTCGTGTAAAGAGAGTTACGTGAGAGTGGAGTGAAAATGAAGAAGAAAAAGATGCAGGAGGTGTCGGAGATTGGATAAGAGAAGGATGGGGATACTCGTGTAAAGAGAGTTACGTGAGAGTCGAGTGAAAAGGAAGAAGAAAAAGATGCAGGAGGTGTCGGAGATTGGATAAGAGAAGGATAGGGATACTCGTGTAAAGAGAGTTACGTGAGAGTGGAGTGAAAAGGAAGAAGAAAAAGATAAAGGAGGTGTTGGAGAATGGATAAGAGAAGGATGGGGATACTCGTGTAAAGAGAGTTACGTGAGAGTGGAGTGAAAATGAAGAAGAAAAAGATGCAGGAGTTGTCGGAGATTGGATAAGAGAAGGATGGGGATACTCGTGTAAAGAGAGTTACGTGAGAGTGGAGTGAAAAGGAAGAAGAAAAAGATACAGGAGGTGTCGGAGATTGGATAAGAGAAGGATGGGGATACTCGTGTAAAGAGAGTTACGTGAGAGTAGAGTGAAAAGGAAGAAGAAAAAGATACAGGAGGTGTTAGAGATTGGATAAGAGAAGGATGGGGATACTCGTGTAAAGAGAGTTACGTGAGTAGAGTGAAAAGGAAGAAGAAAAAGATACAGGAGGTGTCGGAGAATGGATAAGAGAAGGATGGGGATACTCGTGTAAAGAGAGTTACGGGAGGGTAGAGTGAAAAGGAAGAAGAAAAAGATACAGGAGGTGTCGGAGAATGGATAAGAGAAGGATGGGGATACTCGTGTAAAGAGAGTTACGGGAGGGTAGAGTGAAAAGGAAGAAGAAAAAGATACAGGAGGTGTCGGAGAATGGATAAGAGAAGGATGGGGATACTCGTGTAAAGAGAGTTACGTGAGAGTGGAGTGAAAAGGAAGAAGAAAAAGAATACAGGAGGTTTTGGAGATTGGATAAGAGAAGGATGGGGATACTACTGTAAAGAGAGTTACTGAGAGTGGAGTGAAAAGGAAGAAGAAAAAGATACAGGAGGTGTTGGAGATTGGATAAGAGAAGGATGGGGATACTCGTGTAAAGAGAGTTACGTGAGAGTAGAGTGAAAAGGAAGAAGAAAAAGATACAGGAGGTGTTGGAGATTGGATAAAAGAAGGATGGGGATACTCGTGTAAAATGAGTTACGTGAGAGTGGAGTGAAAAGGAAGAAGAAAAAGATAAAGGAGGTGTCGGAGAATGGATAAGAGAAGGATGGGGATACTCCTGTAAAGTGAGTTACGTGAGAATGGAGTGAAAAAGAAGAAGAAAAAGATATAGGAGGTGTCGGAGATTGGATAAGAGAAGGATGGGGATACTCGTGTAAAGTGAGTTACGTGAGAGTGGAGTGAAAAGGAAGAAGAAAAAGATACAGGAGGTGTTGGAGATTGGATAAGAGAAGGATGGGGATACTCGTGTAAAGATAGTTACGTGAGAGTGGAGTGAAAAGGAAGAAGAAAAAGAATACAGGAGGTGTTGGAGATTGGATAAGAGAAGGATGGGGATACTCGTGTAAAGAGAGTTACGTGAGAGTGGAGTGAAAAGGAAGAAGAAAAAGATACAGGAGGTGTTGGAGATTGGATAAGAGAAGGATGGGGATACTCGTGTAAAGAGAGTTACGTGAGAGTAGAGTGAAAAGGAACAAGAAAAAGATACAGGAGGTGTTGGAGATTGGATAAGAGAAGGATGGGGATACTCGTGTAAAGAGAGTTACGTGAGAGTGGAGTGAAAAGGAAGAAGAAAAAGATATATGAGGTGTTGGAGATTGGATAAGAGAAGGATGGGGATACTCGTGTAAAGAGAGTTACGTGAGAGTAGAGTGAAAAGGAAGAAGAAAAAGATACAGGAGGTGTTGGAGATTGCATAAGAGAAGGATGGGGATACTCGTGTAAAGAGAGTTACGTGAGAGTGGAGTGAAAAGGAAGAAGAAAAAGATACAGGAGGTGTTGGAGATTGGATAAGAGAAGGATGGGGATACTCGTGTAAAGAGAGTTACGTGAGAGTGGAGTGAAAATGAAGAAGAAAAAGATACAGGAGGTGTCGGAGATTGGATAAGAGAAGGATGGGGATACTCGTGTAAAGAGAGTTACGTGAGAGTGGAGTGAAAATGAAGAAGAAAAGATACAGGAGGTGTCGGAGATTGGATAAGAGAAGGATGGGGATACTCGTGTAAAAGAAAGTTACGTGAGAGTAGAGTGAAAAGGAAGAAGAAAAAGATACAGGAGGTGTCGGAGATTGGATAAGAGATGGATGGGGATACTCGTGTAAAGAGAGTTACGTGAGAGTGGAGTGAAAAGGAAGAAGAAAAAGATACAGGAGGTGGTGGAGATTGGATAAGAGAAGGATGGGGATACTCGTGTAAAGAGAGTTACGTGAGAGTAGAGTGAAAAGGAAGAAGAAAAAGATACAGGAGGTGTCGGAGATTGGATAAGAGAAGGATGGGGATACTCGTGTAAAGAGAGTTACGTGAGAGTAGAGTGAAAAGGAAGAAGAAAAAGATACAGGAGGTGTTGGAGATTGGATAAGAGAAGGATGGGGATACTCGTGTAAAAAGGGTTACGTGAGAGTAGAGTGAAAAGGAAGAAGAAAAAGATAAAGGAGGTGTTGGAGAATGGATAAGAGAAGGATGGGGATACTCGTGTAAAGAGAGTTACGTGAGAGTAGAGTGAAAAGGAAGAAGAAAAAGATACAGGAGGTGTCGGAGATTGGATAAGAGAAGAATGGGGATACTCGTGTAAAGAGAGTTACGTGAGAGTAGAGTGAAAAGGAAGAAGAAAAAGATACAGGAGGTGTTGGAGATTGGATAAGAGAAGGATGGGGATACTCGTGTAAAAAGGGTTACGTGAGAGTAGAGTGAAAAGGAAGAAGAAAAAGATAAAGGAGGTGTTGGAGAATGGATAAGAGAAGGATGGGGATACTCGTGTAAAGAGAGTTACGTGAGAGTGGAGTGAAAATGAAGAAGAAAAAGATACAGGAGGTGTCGGAGATTGGATAAGAGAAGGATGGGGATACTCGTGTAAAGAGAGTTACGTGAGAGTGGAGTGAAAAGGAAGAAGAAAAAGATACAGGAGGTGTTGGAGATTGGATAAGAGAAGGATGGGGATACTCGTGTAAAGAGAGTTACGTGAGAGTAGAGTGAAAAGGAAGAAGAAAAAGATGCAGGAGGTGTTGGAGATTGGATAAGAGAAGGATGGGGATACTCGTGTAAAGAGAGTTACGTGAGAGTGGAGTGAAAATGAAGAAGAAAAAGATGCAGGAGGTGTCGGAGATTGGATAAGAGAAGGATGGGGATACTCGTGTAAAGAGAGTTACGTGAGAGTGGAGTGAAAAGGAAGAAGAAAAAGATGCAGGAGGTGTCGGAGATTGGATAAGAGAAGGATAGGGATACTCGTGTAAAGAGAGTTACGTGAGAGTGGAGTGAAAAGGAAGAAGAAAAAGATAAAGGAGGTGTTGGAGAATGGATAAGAGAAGGATGGGGATACTCGTGTAAAGAGAGTTACGTGAGAGTGGAGTGAAAATGAAGAAGAAAAAGATGCAGGAGGTGTCGGAGATTGGATAAGAGAAGGATGGGGATACTCGTGTAAAGAGAGTTACGTGAGAGTGGAATGAAAAGGAAGAAGAAAAAGATACAGGAGGTGTCGGAGATTGGATAAGAGAAGGATGGGGATACTCGTGTAAAGAGAGTTACGTGAGAGTGGAGTGAAAAGGAAGAAGAAAAAGATACAGGAGGTGTTGGAGATTGGATAAGAGAAGGATGGGGATACTCGTGTAAAGAGAGTTACGTGAGAGTAGAGTGAAAAGGAAGAAGAAAAAGATACAGGAGGTGTTAGAGATTGGATAAGAGAAGGATGGGGATACTCGTGTAAAGAGAGTTACGTGAGAGTAGAGTGAAAAGGAAGAAGAAAAAGATACAGGAGGTGTCGGAGAATGGATAAGAGAAGGATGGGGATACTCGTGTAAAGAGAGTTACGGGAGGGTAGAGTGAAAAGGAAGAAGAAAAAGATACAGGAGGTGTCGGAGAATGGATAAGAGAAGGATGGGGATACTCGTGTAAAGAGAGTTACGTGAGAGTGGAGTGAAAAGGAAGAAGAAAAAGAATACAGGAGGTTTTGGAGATTGGATCAGAGAAGGATGGGGATACTAGTGTAAAGAGAGTTACGTGAGAGTGGAGTGAAAAGGAAGAAGAAAAAGATACAGGAGGTGTTGGAGATTGGAAAAGAGAAGGATGGGGATACTCGTGTAAAGAGAGTTACGTGAGAGTAGAGTGAAAAGGAAGAAGAAAAAGATACAGGAGGTGTTGGAGATTGGATAAAAGAAGGATGGGGATACTCGTGTAAAATGAGTTACGTGAGAGTGGAGTGAAAAGGAAGAAGAAAAAGATAAAGGAGGTGTCGGAGAATGGATAAGAGAAGGATGGGGATACTCCTGTAAAGTGAGTTACGTGAGAATGGAGTGAAAAAGAAGAAGAAAAAGATATAGGAGGTGTCGGAGATTGGATAAGAGAAGGATGGGGATACTCGTGTAAAGTGAGTTACGTGAGAGTGGAGTGAAAAGGAAGAAGAAAAAGATACAGGAGGTGTTGGAGATTGGATAAGAGAAGGATGGGGATACTCGTGTAAAGATAGTTACGTGAGAGTGGAGTGAAAAGGAAGAAGAAAAAGAATACAGGAGGTGTTGGAGATTGGATAAGAGAAGGATGGGGATACTCGTGTAAAGAGAGTTACGTGAGAGTGGAGTGAAAAGGAAGAAAAAAAGATACAGGAGGTGCTGGAGATTGGATAAGAGAAGGATGGGGATACTCGTGTAAAGAGAGTTACGTGAGAGTAGAGTGAAAAGGAAGAAGAAAATGATACAGGAGGTGTCGGAGATTGGATAAGAGAAGGATGTCGATACTGGTGTAAAGAGAGTTACGGGAGGGTAGAGTGAAAAGGAAGAAGAAAAAGATACAGGAGGTGTTGGAGATTGGATAAGAGAAGGATGGGGATACTCGTGTAAAGAGAGTTACGGGAGGGTAGAGAGAGAAAAGGAAGAAGAAAAAGATACAGGAGGTGTTGGAGATTGGATAAGAGAAGGATGGGGATACTCGTGTAAAGAGAGTAACGTGAGAGTGGAATGAAAAGGAAGAAGAAATGATACAGGAGTTGTTGGAGATTGGATAAGAGAAGGATGGGGATACTCGTGTAAAGAGAGTTACGTGAGAGTAGAGTGAAAAGGAAGAAGAAAAAGATACAGGAGGTGTTGGAGATTGAATAAGAGAAGGATGGGGATACTCGTCTAAAGAGGGTTACGTGAGAGTGGAGTGAAAAGGAAGAAGAAAAAGATACAGGAGGTGTTGGAGATTGGATAAGAGAAGGATGGGGATACTCGTGTAAAGAGACTTACGTGAGAGTAGAGTGAAAATGAAAAAGAAAAAGATACAGGAGGTGTTTGAGATTGGATAAGAGAAGGATGGGGATACTCGTGTAAAGAGAGTTACGTGAGAGTAGCGTGAAAATGACGAAGAAAAAGATACAGGATATGTCGGAGAATGGACAAGAGAAGGATGGTGATACTCGTGTAAAGAGAGTTACGTGAGAGTAGCGTGAAAATGAAGAAGAAAAAGATACAGGAGGTGTCGGAGATTGGATAAAAAAGGATGGTGATACTTGTGTAAAGAGAGTTACGTGAGAGTAGAGTGAAAATGAAGAAGAAAAAGATACAGGAGGTGTCGGAGATTGGATAAAAGAAGGATGGTGATACTCGTGTAAAGAGAGTTACGTGAGAGTAGCGCGAAAATGAAGAAGAAAAAGATATAGGAGGTGTCGGAGAATGGATAAGAGAAGGATGGTGATACTCGTGTAAAGAGAGTTACGTGAGAGTAGCGTGAAAATGAGGAAGAAAAAGATACAGAATGTGTCTGAGAATGGATAGGAGAAGGAAGGTGATACTCGTGTAAAGAGAGTTACGTGAGAGTAGCGTGAAAATGAAGAAGAAAAAGATAGAGGAGGTGTCGGAGAATGGATAAGAGAAGGATGGGGATACTCGTGTAAAGAGAGTTACGTGAGAGTAGAGTGAAAAGGAGAAGAAAAAGATACAGGAGGTGTTGGAGATTGGATAAGAGAAGGATGGGGATACTCGTGTAAAGAGAGTTACGTGAGGGTAGAGTGAAAAGGAAGAAGAAAAAGATTCAGGAGGTGTTGGAGATTGGATAAGAGAAGGATGGGGATACTCGTGTAAAGAGAGTTACGTGAGAGTGGCGTGAAAAAGAAGAAGAAAAAGAATACAGGAGGTGTCGGAGAATGGATAAGAGAAGGATGGGGATACTCGTGTAAAGAGTGTTACGGGAGAGTGGAGTGAAAAGGAAGAAGAAAAAGATACAGGAGGTGTTGGAGATTGGATAAGAGAAGGATGTGGATACTCGTGTAAAGAGAGTTACGTGAGAGTAGAGTGAAAAGGAAGAAGTAAAAGATACAGGAGGTGTTGGAGATTGGATAAGAGAAGGATGGGGATACTCGTGTAAAGAGAGTTACGGGAGAGTGGATTGAAAAGGAAGAAGAAAAATATACAGGAGGTGTTGGAGATTGGATAAGAGAAGGATGGGGATACTCGTGTAAAGAGAGTTACGTGAGAGTAGAGTGAAAAGGAAGAAGAAAAAGATACAGGAGGTGTTGGATATTGGATAAGAGAAGGATGGGGATACTCGTGTAAAGAGAGTTACGTGAGAGTAGAGTGAAAAGGAACAAGAAAAAGATACAGGAGGTGTTGGAGATTGGATAAGAGAAGGATGGGGATACTCGTGTAAAGAGAGTTACGAGAGTGGAGTGAAAAGGAAGAAGAAAAAGATATAGGAGGTGTTGGAGATTGGATAAGAGAAGGATGGGGATACTCATGTAAAGAGAGTTACGTGAGAGTAGAGTGAAAAGGAAGAAGAAAAAGATACAGGAGGTGTTGGAGATTGGATAAGAGAAGGATGGGGATACTCGTGTAAAGAGAGTTACGTGAGAGTAGAGTGAAAAGGAAGAAGAAAAAGATACAGGAGGTGTTGGAGATTGGATAAGAGAAGGATGGGGATACTCATGTAAAGAGAGTTACGGGAGGGTAGAGTGAAAAGGAAGAAGAAAAAGATACAGGAGGTGTTGGAGATTGGATAAGAGAAGGATGGGGATACTCGTGTAAAGAGAGTTACGTGAGAGTAGAGTGAAAAGGAAGAAGAAAAAGATACAGGAGGTGTTGGAGATTGGATAAGAGAAGGATGGGCATACTCGTGTAAAGAGAGTTACGTGAGAGTAGAGTGAAAAGGAAGAAGAAAAAGATACAGGAGGTGTTGGAGATTGGATAAGAGAAGGATGGGGATACTCGTGTAAAGAGAGTTACGTGAGAGTAGAGTGAAAAGGAAGAAGAAAAAGATACAGGAGGTTTTGGAGATTGGATAAGAGAAAGATGGGGATACTCGTGTAAAGAGAGTTACGTGAGAGTGGAGTGAAAAGGAAGAAGAAAAAGATATAGGAGGTGTTAGAGATTGGATAAGAGAAGGATGGGGATACTCATGTAAAGAGAGTTACGTGAGAGTAGAACGAAAAGGAAGAAGAAAAAGATACAGGAGGTGTTGGAGATTGGATAAGAGAAGGATGGGGATACTCGTGTAAAGAGAGTTACGTGAGAGTAGAGTGAAAAGGAAGAAGAAAAAGATACAGGAGGTGTTGGAGATTGGATAAGAGAAGGATGGGGATACTCGTGTAAAGAGAGTTACGTGAGAGTAGAGTGAAAAGGAAGAAGAAAAAGATACAGGAGGTGTTGGAGATTGGATAAGAGAAGGATGGGGATACTCGTGTAAAGAGAGTTACGTGAGAGTAGAGTGAAAAGGAAGAAGAAAAGATACAGGAGGTGTTGGAGATTGGATAAGAGAAGGATGGGGATACTCGTGTAAAGAGAGTTACGTGAGAGTAGAGTGAAAAGGAAGAAGAAAAAGATACAGGAGGTGTTGGAGATTGGATAAGAGAAGAATGGGCATACTCATGTAAAGAGAGTTACGTGAGAGTAGAGTGAAAAGGAAGAAGAAAAAGATACAGGAGGTGTTGGAGATTGGATAAGAGAAGGATGGGGATACTCGTGTAAAGAGAGTTACGTGAGAGTAGAATGAAAAGGAAGAAGAAAAAGATACAGGAGGTGTTGGAGATTTGATAAGAGAAGGATGGGGATACTCGTGTAAAGAGAGTTACGTGAGAGTAGAATGAAAAGGAAGAAGAAAAAGATATAGGAGGTGTTGGAGATTGGATAAGAGAAGGATGGGGATACTCGTGTAAAGAGAGTTACGTGAGAGTAGAGTGAAAAGGAAGAAGAAAAAGATACAGGAGGTGTTGGAGATTGGATAAGAGAAGGATGGGGATACTCGTGTAAAGAGAGTTACGTGAGAGTAGAGTGAAAAGGAAGAAGAAAAAGATACAGGAGGTGTTGGAGATTGGATAAGAGAAGTATGGGGATACTCGTGTAAAGAGAGTTACGTGAGAGTAGAGTGAAAATGAACAAGAAAAAGATACAGGAGGTGTTGGAGAATGGATAAGAGAAGGATGGGGATACTCGTGTAAAGAGAGTTACGTGTGAGTAGAGTGAAATGGAAGAAGAAAAAGATACAGGAGGTGTTGGAGATTGGATAAGAGAAGGATGGGGATACTCGTGTAAAGAGAGTTACGGGAGGGTAGATTGAAAAGGAACAAGAAAAAGATATAGGAGGTGTTGGAGATTGGATAAGAGAAGGATGGGGATACTCGTGTAAAGAGAGTTACGGGAGGGTAGAGTGAAAAGGAACAAGAAAAAGATACAGGAGGTGTTGGAGATTGGATAAGAGAAGGATGGGGACACTCGTGTAAAGAGAGTTACGTGAGAGTAGAGTGAAAAGGAAGAAGAAAAAGATACAGGAGGTGTTGGAGATTGGATAAGAGAAGGATGGTGACACTCGTGTAAAGAGAGTTACGTGAGAGTGGAGTGAAAAAGAAGAAGAAAAAGAATACAGGAGGTTTCGGAGAATGGATAAGAGAAGGATGGGGATACTCGTGTAAAGAGAGTTACGTGAGAGTAGAGTGAAAAGGAAGAAGAACAATATACAGGAGGTGTTGGAGATTGGATAAGAGAAGGATGGGGATACTCGTGTAAAGAGAGTTACGTGAGAGTAGAGTGAAAAGGAACAAGAAAAAGATACAGGAGGTGTTGGAGATTGGATAAGAGAAGGATGAGGATACTCGTGTAAAGAGAGTTACGTGAGAGTGGAGTGAAAAGGAAGAAGAAAAAGATATAGGAGGTGTTGGAGATTGGATAAGAGAAGGATGGGGATACTCGTGTAAAGAGAGTTACGTGAGAGTAGAGTGAAAAGGAAGAAGAAAAAGATACAGGAGGTGTTGGAGATTGGATAAGAGAAGGATGGGGATACTCGTGTAAAGAGAGTTACGTGAGAGTAGAGTGAAAAGGAAGAAGAAAAAGATACAGGAGGTGTTGGAGATTGGATAAGAGAAGGATGGGGATACTCGTGTAAAGAGAGTTACGTGAGAGTAGAGTGAAAAGGAAGAAGAAAAAGATACAGGAGGTGTTGGAGATTGGATAAGCGAAGGATGGGGATACTCGTGTAAAGAGAGTTAAGGGAGGGTAGATTGAAAAGGAACAAGAAAAAGATATAGGAGGTGTTGGAGATTGGATAAGAGAAGGATGGGGATACTCGTGTAAAGAGAGTTACGGGAGGGTAGAGTGAAAAGGAACAAGAAAAATATACAGGAGGTGTTGGAGATTGGATAAGAGAAGGATGGGGACACTCGTGTAAAGAGAGTTACGTGAGAGTAGAGTGAAAAGGAAGAAGAAAAAGATACAGGAGGTGTTGGAGATTGGATAAGAGAAGGATGGGGACACTCGTGTAAAGAGAGTTACGTGAGAGTGGAGTGAAAAAGAAGAAGAAAAAGAATACAGGATGTGTCGGAGAATGGATGAGAGAAGGATGGGGATACTCGTGTAAAGAGAGTTACGTGAGAGTAGAATGAAAAGGAAGAAGAAAAAGATACAGGAGGTGTTGGAGATTGGATAAGAGAAGGATGGGGATACTCGTGTAAAGAGAGTTACGTGAGAGTAGAGTGAAAAGGAAGAAGAAAAAGATACAGGAGGTGTTGGAGATTGGATAAGAGAAGGATGGGGATACTCGTGTAAAGAGAGTTACGTGAGAGTAGAGTGAAAAGGAAGAAGAAAAATATACAGGAGGTTTTGGAGATTGGATAAGAGAAGGATGGGGATACTCGTGTAAAGAGAGTTACGTGAGAGTAGAGTGAAAAGGAAGAAGAAAAATATACAGGAGGTGTTGGAGATTGGATAAGAGAAGGATGGGGATACTCGTGTAAAGAGAGTTACGTGAGAGTAGAGTGAAAAGGAACAAGAAAAAGATACAGGAGGTGTTGGAGATTGGATAAGAGAAGGATGGGGATACTCGTGTAAAGAGAGTTACGTGAGAGTGGAATGAAAAGGAAGAAGAAAAAGATATAGGAGGTGTTGGAGATTGGATAAGAGAAGGATGGGGATACTCGTGTAAAGAGAGTTACGTGAGAGTAGAGTGAAAAGGAAGAAGAAAAATATACAGGAGGTGTTGGAGATTGGATAAGAGAAGGATGGGGATACTCGTGTAAAGAGAGTTACGTGAGAGTAGAGTGAAAAGGAAGAAGAAAAAGATACAGGAGGTGTTGGAGATTGGATACGAGAAGGATGGGGATACTCGTGTAAAGAGAGTTACGTGAGAGTAGAGTGAAAAGGAAGAAGAAAAAGATACAGGAGGTGTTGGAGATTGGATAAGAGAAGGATGAGGATACTCGTGTAAAGAGAGTTACGTGAGAGTGGAGTGAAAAGGAAGAAGAAAAAGATATAGGAGGTGTTGGAGATTGGATAAGAGAAGGATGGGGATACTCGTGTAAAGAGAGTTACGTGAGAGTAGAGTGAAAAGGAAGAAGAAAAAGATACAGGAGGTGTTGGAGATTGGATAAGAGAAGGATGGGGATACTCGTGTAAAGAGAGTTACGTGAGAGTAGAGTGAAAAGGAACAAGAAAAAGATACAGGAGGTGTTGGAGATTGGATAAGAGAAGGATGAGGATACTCGTGTAAAGAGAGTTACGTGAGAGTGGAGAAAAGAAAAGGAAGAAAAAGAAAAATATAGGAGGTGTTGGAGATTGGATAAGAGAAGGATGGGGATACTCGTGTAAAGAGAGTTACGTGAGAGTAGAGTGAAAAGGAAGAAGAAAAAGATACAGGAGGTGTTGGAGATTGGATAAGAGAAGGATGGGGATACTCGTGTAAAGAGAGTTACGTGAGAGTAGAGTGAAAAGGAAGAAGAAAAAGATACAGGAGGTGTTGGAGATTGGATAAGAGAAGGATGGGGATACTCGTGTAAAGAGAGTTACGTGAGAGTAGAGTGAAAAGGAAGAAGAAAAAGATACAGGAGGTGTTGGAGATTGGATAAGCGAAGGATGGGGATACTCGTGTAAAGAGAGTTAAGGGAGGGTAGATTGAAAAGGAACAAGAAAAAGATATAGGAGGTGTTGGAGATTGGATAAGAGAAGGATGGGGATACTCGTGTAAAGAGAGTTACGGGAGGGTAGAGTGAAAAGGAACAAGAAAAATATACAGGAGGTGTTGGAGATTGGATAAGAGAAGGATGGGGACACTCGTGTAAAGAGAGTTACGTGAGAGTAGAGTGAAAAGGAAGAAGAAAAAGATACAGGAGGTGTTGGAGATTGGATAAGAGAAGGATGGGGACACTCGTGTAAAGAGAGTTACGTGAGAGTGGAGTGAAAAAGAAGAAGAAAAAGAATACAGGATGTGTCGGAGAATGGATGAGAGAAGGATGGGGATACTCGTGTAAAGAGAGTTACGTGAGAGTAGAATGAAAAGGAAGAAGAAAAAGATACAGGAGGTGTTGGAGATTGGATAAGAGAAGGATGGGGATACTCGTGTAAAGAGAGTTACGTGAGAGTAGAGTGAAAAGGAAGAAGAAAAAGATACAGGAGGTGTTGGAGATTGGATAAGAGAAGGATGGGGATACTCGTGTAAAGAGAGTTACGTGAGAGTAGAGTGAAAAGGAAGAAGAAAAATATACAGGAGGTTTTGGAGATTGGATAAGAGAAGGATGGGGATACTCGTGTAAAGAGAGTTACGTGAGAGTAGAGTGAAAAGGAAGAAGAAAAATATACAGGAGGTGTTGGAGATTGGATAAGAGAAGGATGGGGATACTCGTGTAAAGAGAGTTACGTGAGAGTAGAGTGAAAAGGAACAAGAAAAAGATACAGGAGGTGTTGGAGATTGGATAAGAGAAGGATGGGGATACTCGTGTAAAGAGAGTTACGTGAGAGTGGAATGAAAAGGAAGAAGAAAAAGAAAAAGATATAGGAGGTGTTGGAGATTGGATAAGAGAAGGATGGGGATACTCGTGTAAAGAGAGTTACGTGAGAGTAGAATGAAAAGGAAGAAGAAAAATATACAGGAGGTGTTGGAGATTGGATAAGAGAAGGATGGGGATACTCGTGTAAAGAGAGTTACGTGAGAGTAGAGTGAAAAGGAAGAAGAAAAAGATACAGGAGGTGTTGGAGATTGGATACGAGAAGGATGGGGATACTCGTGTAAAGAGAGTTACGTGAGAGTAGAGTGAAAAGGAAGAAGAAAAAGATACAGGAGGTGTTGGAGATTGGATAAGAGAAGGATGAGGATACTCGTGTAAAGAGAGTTACGTGAGAGTGGAGTGAAAAGGAAGAAGAAAAAGATATAGGAGGTGTTGGAGATTGGATAAGAGAAGGATGGGGATACTCGTGTAAAGAGAGTTACGTGAGAGTAGAGTGAAAAGGAACAAGAAAAAGATACAGGAGGTGTTGGAGATTGGATAAGAGAAGGATGGAGATACTCGTGTAAAGAGAGTTACGTGAGAGTAGTGTGAAATGAAGAAGAAAAAGATACAGGAGGTGTTGGAGATTGGATAAGAGAAGGATGGGGATACTCGTGTAAAGTGAGTTACGGGGGGGTAGAGTGAAAAGGAAGAAGAAAAAGATAGAGGAGGTGTCGGAGAATGGATAAGAGAAGGATGGGGATACTCGTGTAAAGAGAGTTACGTGAGAGTGGAGTGAAAAGGAAGAAGAAAAAGATACAGGAGTTGTTGGAGATTGGATAAGAGAAGGATGGGGATACTCGTGTAAAGAGAGTTACGGGAGGGTAGAGTGAAAAGGAAGAAGAAAATGATACAGGAGGTGTCGGAGAATGGATAAGAGAAGGATGGTGATACTCGTGTAAAGAGAGTTACGTGAGAGTAGAGTGAAAATGAAGAAGAAAAAGATACAGGAGGTGTCGGAGAATGGATAAGAGAAGGATGGGGATACTCGTGTAAAGAGAGTTACGTGAGAGTAGCGTGAAAATGAAGAAGAAAAAGATACAGGAGGTGTCGGAGAATGGATAAGAGAAGGATGGGGATACTCGTGTAAAGAGAGTTACGTGAGAGTAGAGTAAAAATGAAGAAGAAAAAGATACAGGAGGTGTCGGAGAATGGATAAGAGAAGGATGGGGATACTCGTGTAAAGAGAGTTACGTGAGAGTAGCGTGAAAATGAAGAAGAAAATTATACAGGAGGTGTCGGAGTATGGATAAGAGAAGGATGGGGATACTCGTTTAAAGAGAGTTACGTGAGAGTAGAGTGAAAAGGAAGAAGAAAAAGATACAGGAGGTGTTGGAGATTGGATAAGAGAAGGATGGGGATACTCGTGTAAAGAGAGTTACGTGAGAGTAGAGTGAAAAGGAAGAAGAAAAAGATACAGGAGGTGTTGGAGATTGGATAAGAGAAGGATGGGGATACTCGTGTAAAGAGAGTTACGTGAGAGTAGAGTGAAAAGGAAGAAGAAAAAGATACAGGAGGTGTTGGAGATTGGATAAGAGAAGGATGGGGATACTCGTGTAAAGAGAGTTACGTGAGAGTAGAGTGAAAAGGAAGAAGAAAAAGATACAGGAGGTGTTGGAGATTGGATAAGAGAAGTATGGGGATACTCGTGTAAAGAGAGTTACGTGAGAGTAGAGTGAAAATGAACAAGAAAAAGATACAGGAGGTGTTGGAGAATGGATAAGAGAAGGATGGGGATACTCGTGTAAAGAGAGTTACGTGAGAGTAGAGTGAAAAGGAAGAAGAAAAAGATACAGGAGGTGTTGGAGATTGGATAAGCGAAGGATGGGGATACTCGTGTAAAGAGAGTTAAGGGAGGGTAGATTGAAAAGGAACAAGAAAAAGATATAGGAGGTGTTGGAGATTGGATAAGAGAAGGATGGGGATACTCGTGTAAAGAGAGTTACGGGAGGGTAGAGTGAAAAGGAACAAGAAAAAGATACAGGAGGTGTTGGAGATTGGATAAGAGAAGGATGGGGACACTCGTGTAAAGAGAGTTACGTGAGAGTAGAGTGAAAAGGAAGAAGAAAAAGATACAGGAGGTGTTGGAGATTGGATAAGAGAAGGATGGGGACACTCGTGTAAAGAGAGTTACGTGAGAGTGGAGTGAAAAAGAAGAAGAAAAAGAATACAGGATGTGTCGGAGAATGGATGAGAGAAGGATGGGGATACTCGTGTAAAGAGAGTTACGTGAGAGTAGAATGAAAAGGAAGAAGAAAAAGATACAGGAGGTGTTGGAGATTGGATAAGAGAAGGATGGGGATACTCGTGTAAAGAGAGTTACGTGAGAGTAGAGTGAAAAGGAAGAAGAAAAAGATACAGGAGGTGTTGGAGATTGGATAAGAGAAGGATGGGGATACTCGTGTAAAGAGAGTTACGTGAGAGTAGAGTGAAAAGGAAGAAGAAAAATATACAGGAGGTTTTGGAGATTGGATAAGAGAAGTATGGGGATACTCGTGTAAAGAGAGTTACGTGAGAGTAGAGTGAAAAGGAAGAAGAAAAATATACAGGAGGTGTTGGAGATTGGATAAGAGAAGGATGGGGATACTCGTGTAAAGAGAGTTACGTGAGAGTAGAGTGAAAAGGAAGAAGAAAAAGATACAGGAGGTGTTGGAGATTGGATAAGAGAAGGATGGGGATACTCGTGTAAAGAGAGTTACGTGAGAGTGGAATGAAAAGGAAGAAGAAAAAGATATAGGAGGTGTTGGAGATTGGATAAGAGAAGGATGGGGATACTCGTGTAAAGAGAGTTACGTGAGAGTAGAGTGAAAAGGAAGAAGAAAAATATACAGGAGGTGTTGGAGATTGGATAAGAGAAGGATGGGGATACTCGTGTAAAGAGAGTTACGTGAGAGTAGAGTGAAAAGGAAGAAGAAAAAGATACAGGAGGTGTTGGAGATTGGATAAGAGAAGGATGGGGATACTCGTGTAAAGAGAGTTACGTGAGAGTAGAGTGAAAAGGAAGAAGAAAAATATACAGGAGGTGTTGGAGATTGGATAAGAGAAGGATGGGGATACTCGTGTAAAGAGAGTTACGTGGGAGTAGAGTGAAAAGGAACAAGAAAAAGATACAGGAGGTGTTGGAGATTGGATAAGAGAAGGATGGGGATACTCGTGTAAAGAGAGTTACGTGAGAGTGGAGTGAAAAGGAAGAAGAAAAAGAATACAGGAGGTGTCGGAGAATGGATAAGAGAAGGATGGGGATACTCGTGTAAAGAGAGTTACGTGAGAGTGGAGTGAAAAGGAAGAAGAAAAAGAATACATGAGGTGTCGGAGATTGGATAAGAGAAGGATGGAGATACTCGTGTAAGGAGAGTTACGTGAGAGTAGAGTGAAAAGGAAGAAGAAAAAGAATACATGAGTTGTTGGAGATTGGATAAGAGAAGGATGGAGATACTCGTGTAAAGAGAGTTACGTGAGAGTAGTGTGAAAAGGAAGAAGAAAAAGATACAGGAGGTGTTGGAGATTGGATAAGAGAAGGATGGGAATACTCGTGTAAAGTGAGTTACGGGGGGGTAGAGTGAAAAGGAAGAAGAAAAAGATAGAGGAGGTGTCGGAGAATGGATAAGAGAAGGATGGGGATACTCGTGTAAAGAGAGTTACGTGAGAGTGGAGTGAAAAGGAAGAAGAAAAAGATACAGGAGTTGTCGGAGATTGGATAAGAGAAGGATGGGGATACTCGTGTAAAGAGAGTTACGTGAGAGTAGAGTGAAAAGGAAGAAGAAAAAGATAAAGGAGGTGTCGGAGAATGGATAAGAGAAGGATGGGGATACTCGAGCTGAAGCCGAGAAAGCATAGAAGAAACAGAGAGGAAACACAACCCATCGGTGATAAAATGACTAGAGTCGAGCCGTCAGATCGAGACCGATTAAATTGCAAATTTTTCTCTGAATTTTGTCGAAAATCCCGGGATGAATAGAAGGGGCAACCGACCAGATATAACAATAGCATTCAATGCACGGACGGATGGTAGATTTGTATATGTGCAAGATGGGTTCTGACGAAAAAAAATTCTTATGTAATATCAATCCCTCCTGTATTAGCAGTGAATGCCAGATACCGATGAAGGGAAGACCTGATGTCACGAAAATTGTCTTCTTCGTTTGTGAATATAATCATTAACTTAGCTAAAGCATTTGAAATAAATCCTTGAACAACATTCAAGCAAAGGCACGTGTACAGCCGGCATAGGAATAACGTTATTGCCGACCGCTCCCATCAATATCAGTCGGCGAAAAAATCAAACTTGGAGAGAAATGTGTAAGAGAGAAAGGCTAATCATGCGAAACTGGATACAACTAGGAAATCAAACTGAACCATTTAGCGTGACATGCACGGAAAACAATTGATAACAAACAGTTAATAAGGGAGAAAGCACACACACACACACACACACACACACACACACACACACACACACACACGCGCGCGCGCGCGCACACACACACACACACACACACACACACACACACACACACACACACACACACACACACACACACATATATATATATATATATTAGCAGTATAGTTCGGCGTTGCTAGGGTGTAATGAAAGCTTTAAAACTAATCCATGGTCCTGGAGCTCAGACTCTTTGGACGTTGGCACGAAAGACTAAAAAGCAATAGTTGTTTCCAGTTAAAGCGAAACCATAGACTGAAAGAAAAATGAATGGATTTAAGTCAGATTTTGATTTCCTGGTATCGATATCAAATAAGTTTTTTTCGTCGTAAACTGAATTTTGAAGGCTAAATAAGTCCTCTGAGTAAATGGTATCATGGCTGAGACTAAGAACTACAATTATACCTACTTAGAGCCAAACTCGAAGCAAAAACTAAAATAAAAGGACTGAAAAAAAAAATACAGTCATACAGGCAGATAAACAGACACGCACAGAAACACCTTGTCTTTTATATATATATATATATTATCAATTTTCTGCACTATATATATATATATATATATATATATATATATCTCGGTATTAGTAAAAATTCACGAACTTGGTTCTTGAGACATTAAATGTAATTTGCCAGTTTTTCACCCATCGAACCGCTAAAGTTAAGTCTGCTTCCAAACTCTGGGTGAACGGATAAGTAATAGGGGTTATCGAAGAATCTTTAGGGTTTGGATGTTAACACTAGTAGTGCAAGCACCAAGTCATAAGTAATCGTAACCGAGTCAATCGTCCTTACTCGGTTGCCCATCATGCCATATTGAGCCTCTCCAAGAAACTGTAATAATAATGATTCATTTATTTGAATATTTAAAATTGGTGTCTAGAGGTTATTTCTCGGATGAAGTGAGGGCAGGGAGCATGTTCTGCATTTTTTTTTTAGTTTTCCTCGTTGAAATTCTATATTTTTTTGGAATTGTTCCAAGTACGCCTTTTAATATGCGTGTATCTTAAATATTTCACGGCGTTCTGATATTTGTAAATCATTTCGGCGGACCTGAAGGAGACTACCGCCCCCTTTAAATTTGTTGTTTTTCATTCTTTTTTACTTGTTTTAATGCAGTCTTATCAATTACACCCTGAATTTTCCGATTGACAAAAAAATCTGGAAGAATTTCAATATTTAAACAATGTGTGTGTGTGGGGGGGGGCTCAGTTTTTCATATAACGTTATAATAAAGTTTTTTCAATTTTTTTTTTTTTGATCATCGGAAACTTTATGTAATGATCGATAAGACTGCGCTCCAAAAAATAAAAAAGAATGAAAAACAACAAATTTAAAGGTGGTGGTAGTCCTCCTCTGGTCTGCCATCATCTCTTTTAGCATTCAGTTGATAGCAATCTTGTAAAACGAGATTTATTATCGGACAAAATTCTTTTGCTTGTAAAAAATTAATCCAATCTAAACAAAATTACTTTTCTTTAAATTGAATAAATTTCATCTTGAATTTTTAAATTTTTTTATTTTACTCATACTAAAACATTTTTCCGTTGTAATTTCTGGTTTTTCCCGGCTTCCGTTTGCATTTTGTAATTGATTGACTGATTTGTTTTTTACGGTTTATCAACCTTTCCTGGATTATTTAAAACCGAAATATATTTAAGATTGTAAGAATAACTATATTTTATTGCGATTGAATATTGAATTAACAATTTCATGGAGAATAACAATGATTTATCAGAAAAAGTCCTATTATTTAGCCCATAGCTAGAGGAGGAGATAGATGCATGCCTTTCTCAAGGATTTTTGCACGTAAGTGATTATAACGAACCTGACTAGAATTGGAACTCTGCTCCCCCGATTTCAAATTCCGAGCCGTTATCCATTACACCACCCGCACGTCCAAGATCACAGCACCTGGCATTCGCAATCAGTCACCCATCTAAGTACAGACCAGGCTCGACATTGCTAAACTTCAATTATTGTACGAGAATCTGCTTTTCAACGGGATCTGGCCGTAGGCTTAAAGAGGGCGTGTACTGCACCCCTCACATGCGTCACACTCACTCGTTGTTCCTGCTTAGTTCTTGAGGGAGGGTCTTCGCTGATATCTGCGCTGGATCCATGACCTTGAATGAAGAAAACTTAACCTCCCTACAGCATCATATTTTCGTGGAACACCAAGAAATTGTGAACAAGAGGAAATGTACGAGAACCTTGCCATGGAAAAAATGAAAAAGAAAAAGAAATGTATCCGAAGGCAAATTTCTACCCATTATTATTGGAAAAGACACGCAAATCGTCATAAGAATGCAAAATGAGATCTCGCTAAGAAATGAAAACAAAGAAATAAAGATTAAGATGGCTTGCTGTCACTTGATCTTGACAAAAGCAAACACGAGAACCGAATCCCACTAGGGTTGCCCCGAGGTGTATCGAACGTATTGCAACTGCAGCACGTAGCAGTGGTGGATGTACCTGGGGTAAATGTAAACTAGCGGAGCCCATTTCCTCGTTCGAGAGGCCAGTCTACCCTACTAATTTCGAATATTAAAAGAAGAAACGTATTCATGTCTTTTCGAAGGACAATAGTGCGAAAGTGAAGGTAGGTGACTAAGCCAATATTTGAACTCGGCACTCTGATTTTATTTTAATCCCTGAAAACCGTTACGTTAGTCGCATATCCATTAAAACAACTGAAAAAATATGCATCTTTTACTGGAAGAAAACTGCAAGTAACTGACATGAACATTACCAAGATGCGGTTACAGAGATATAATCTGTAACAATTATATGCGACTTTGCAATACAGATAGACAGAACAATCAAAGCTGATCGGCCAGACTTTGTGATCAAAGACCCCCCCCCCCGCAAACAGAATGCGCTTTTTATTGATATGGCATTCCCTTTCTCTATGTAAAATGTTTGTCGTATTAGGTTGCCTCTATGTTTCAATTTTGTTTACTGAAAATGTCACGTTACTATTTTTGAGCTGAGGTCTCTGGTTGGGACCCGGGATGAAATGACTCTACAACGGAAAACAAAAGAAGTAATAGCAATAATCGAATTCAGATTAGTTCAGAAAAAGAGTATCTTTAAAAATAGAATTTTTTTTACCATTTTTAACCCATTCTAAGACTCAAGAGCGACTCAAGGTAGTGTAATACTGGATGAGAAGTGTAGATTATGAGGATATGTAGGATAGATAACGGTTGACACTATACTTAAAGAAGTTAGATTGTAATGTTTATGGAAGCACCTTTTCGGAATTACTGTTCCACGAAGGAGCCGTGCTTGGGAAAAAGCTGTCCAAATAGAACTTTCTTCTTAACAACCGAATACAGGGGGAATGTGAATGATTCGTCTCTGTGTACGCGGCAAGGTGGGGCTGGTAGAGTTAACAACGTCAGAACAGTGGCCTGCGACGTTCTGTCTGTAAGAGACGTTTTAGCTGTCGATGCTGGAAAAAAGAGAGGATTGAACAAATCAACTCATGGCAGCAATGCTCCATTTTAAGTTTGTCCGATTCTTGCTGAGATCGAATAAAGCTGGAAAAGACAGGTACTTTCTGGAACGGTAAAAAGAAATTTTTTTAGTAATGGGTCGTATATATAAAGTTTTACTTGAAGTTAGAGGTGAACTTGTGTGTCAATAGATGTTCAAAGCAAGGAATCTCTTGGAGAAAACAACTCAGTCAATTAAGTGCTATACGTGATACACGCTTGGACGATCATGTCTCGAAAGACATATGACTGACTGGGTAGAAGATTATCCCGCAGTAGGTTGCCATTGCTTTCTGTCCTATTATTTAACCCATAACTGGAGGGAAGAGACGGATTAAACTGATCTTTTACTAATTACTACTTAATATGATACGTCTCTTAAACCTCTATGATCGCCCAAAGCGTGTATCACGTTTGGCACTTGACTGACCCTCGTTGTAAAAAAAGAAACGTTCCACCGACGACTGATAATAATGAAACTTGCAATAATTTAAAAGAAAAACGTAAAAAATAGCAAAATACAGACATTTCTTACTTACCGACTGGACTCCGTTCCAGCGACACGGTTGCTAAATGAACTCGTCGGTAAGTGAGAAATTGTACTTGATTGTTATTTTGGACATTCTATGCGCTCAATAAAATCGTTACACCCGAATTCATTTTGTACCCCAGTATTACATTATTCTGACTATTGTCTTCATCTTTGTTGCCATTTGTACGACGTTTCGACCGGAATTTCAAACCGAACCTTTTATTACGATCACTGGTGTATATAAACTCCATTTCTTGCGCAAAGCCTCAATTCGAAGTCATGAGTTGTCTCCCTCTAACGCTGCAAGTTACTTGTTCACCACTGCTGTAGCCTGGTATTGAACTTACAACTCTAACAGTCAAGTCAGGAACTAACCAACGTCTATATCCAATGGGCCATGTGTCGTTTTGTACCATTTGTAAAATATCTAAATTATTTCTAAATCTGTCAGTGGGGGAAGCCTGAAAGTTCGGCAATGTTATTTGAAAATTGTGGATTGGCGCTACGCAATCCCAAACAAAGAACTGCATTAAATAACAGAAACGACATAAATTGTAGATTACCAAAAAAGAAACAATTATTTAAAGATTTTTTTTTTGTAGTTTACAATTTATACGGCATGTAACTCGAAGGGAAACTACTACAATTAAGTTGTTGGCATTTCACACTACTTCCGGTGTGGTAGCACCTGTTAGGATCCCAGCTATGGATAAATAGTAAACTCTGTACAAAACCAAAACATTGTGAAAGTATAAAAGTAGGTTTTGATAGTAAAAGTACATGTGATATAATTTTTACATGAAAAATAACTTCTTCTCTTACGTGCATTGTCCTTTCAGGACGTAAACAATCATGCCTTTCCACATCTCTCTATCCCTGGTGACTCTGAGCACGCTTTCTCCTGTTACACCACGCAGCCCCCGTTCTGTCATCCACCTGCTCAGGCCCTTCAAATATGTTATCCGCCGCTTTCTCCTGTCTCTTTTCCCCTCTATCCTATCTCTTTTCCCCTCCTATCCTATCTTTTCCTCTTAGTATCAGGTTCTCCATGCACTCCTTCCTCATTGCATGTCCCAGGATCTTCAGTTGTCTTTTCCTGATGCCCAGTATTAATTTTCTTTTCGTTTCCATCTTTTCCAAAATCTCGTCATTGTTCACATGCTCGATCCATGATATCCTCAGCATCCTTCTGTAGAACCACATTTCAGTTGCTTCAAGCTTTTTCTTCATATTCGATATTTTCCAGCATTCACAATCATATTGAAGAAATAACATCACATAGCAATACTCTTGTCTTTGTTTCTAGCGAAATTTTCTTGTCTCTTAATACTCTTCTCAACTTCGGGAACGGGTCCTTCGCAATGCCAATTCGCTTTCGGATTTCCGTGTTGCACTTGATTTTAGTATCCCCCACCTGTATTTGGCATGTTGGTCTTCTCTTTTAGCTGATGATCTTGCATTTGGTTTTCTTGCAGCTACCTTCTTTAGGAGGTCTTTTAGTTTCCTTTCCATGTCTGCTATCAGCACTGTATCATCTGCGTACCTTATGTTGTTAAAATTGTGGCCTCCGATGATAAATCCTGGTATAACGCATAGGGTCCTCAGAATAGTCTCGCTGTACAAGTTGAATAGATCCGGTGAAAAGACATATCCTTGTCTTACGCCCCTTTCTATCCTTGTATATTTGCTGAATTCGTTACTTGCCCATATGCAAGCAGTTTGCCGTAAATAGAGATTCTTGATTACTCTTATAAACAACTAACAATAACTAACAATACTTATCCTAAGTAAAATTACTAACACTATATTTTGAAGCAAGATTAGTAACAATATATTTTATTTGTAGTTGTAATTGGGTCGAAGATCTATTTAGTTGAAGCAATAAAATTTTGTTAAAAATATTTATATGACGATATTATATGTTGTAAAATACAGGGTATACCAACTGAACGACGACAAATGTTGAATTTTTGATAATCTACTTCTCTTCAAAATGTCGACGAAAATATAAACTACAACACTTCAACGGAGGAAGAAATCGCTTTTTCTTTTTTTAACTTCAACCCCTTCAACGGGGACCAAAATGTTATATAACCTCTCTGATATATTGTTCTTGAATTAAACCGCTTCTTCTAATCGCCGATAATATTAATCTGAATCAAATGACTTTGTGGAAAACAATAATGATGTATCAAAATGACTCGTGTATAAAATACACCATCACGGTTTATTCATGTCACTTTAAGAAGACGATTTGCCGTAGGGTGAGATAACACACGCATCGAGTCAGCACACCCGCATACAAGACGGATCAGCGAAAGGCCGGCCTTTTCTCTTTAGTGATATTTCCTAACGAGTGAAAACATATTAACGGGTAAACGGTGTCCTCATGAAACTTCAAAGTCGGCTTGAACCTGCTCAGATAAGGAGATAAATTCTTTGTGCTTATCATCCCTCTATTTTTATCCCGATATCGAGCTCTTCACGAAAAAAAAAAAATGCTTGCCAAAATACACTTTATCCGCAAAACAACTGAAAGAAACAACTTTAGGCTAAACATTATCACAATCAGACATTATATATATATATATATATATATATTGGATCATTATTGGAATATCTGGAAATATTACGATGTCAAATAATTTGCCCTCAGTTTTGTACAAGTGCTGGAGAATAAGATGAAAGAATTTTCCATAACAGAAGCTCAGTTGACAGTCAAAAAACCGAAAAAGAAACAAAATCTGATTACAGATATGTGTTTAGCTCCAGAAGAACCACATATTCCTGAAAGAATGGGTGATCAATGTCTGGATAAAGTGAATAATGAATATGTACCTTCAAAGCAATCTCTAAGGTCTGAACCCAGTATCACTTATGATCAATTACTAAACATCAACAGAGTGTTTCGGAAATGGATGAATCTACAAAGCGTGTCCTTAAAGAAGACATCAACTCTCCTTACACAGCATTTGGCAGCACTTGAGTTTGAGTTTGAGTTTTGTTTAACGGCATATCAACACCCCTGTGGGTTATTTAATGTTAAAAAGGTGGTGGTGTAAGGCATTTTTAAATGTTCGGTTATAGTGAGAAGGTTGATTTAGTTAGATTTTAATGAATTTTTTTTGTTTTTATTCTTTTTTATTTTAGAAAACTGAAAATGTCTTCTGGTTTTGTATTAAAAATGTTTTGCTGAGACATTTTTGTTTTCTTTCAAAAATGTGTCATGGCAATAATTTTTTCTTCAAAAATGTATTGTTGGTAATATTTTTCCTTCAAAAATCTACATTTTCCGAGAAAAGTCTATTTTTATCCATATATTTCTATAAAAGTGTATTTTTATACTTTCATAGTGTTTTGACCCCAGTTTGGTGGGGGGTTAACTATTTTCCCATAGCTGGGACCCTAAGAGGTGCTGCCACTTCGGGTCAGGGTGGAACTGAAAACAACAGAAATTAATAAATGATTTCATGCTCCTCACAACCTCCTAATCAGAGGCCTTGCTGCCAGATGCAATTTACCGTCATGCCCAGAACCAAGGATAAAATGAGAGATAGATAGATAGATGGCAACAAACATGACAATAATCTGAATAGCAATAGTATTAATAATGATAACTCCTCAGCCTAGAAACACAGACGGAAAAAAGAAGTTAATTTTAAACTCAAACGTTTATTCGCCTTCATAAAAAAATCATAAATTGTTAATGTTCTACTGTAAAAATTATCAGGCTCTTAGTAAAATGAAAACAGTTATCTTATATTAAGTTTATAGTTTACCTCGTCACCTTCCCTATGGGCTTCGAATATTTGCAATCCTGTTAGACTAAGATTTTGCTTTTAGGGGAAGTTTTTGGTTTTACTTTCGTTGAAATGCATTTGTAATTTCATTGAAAGATTTTTATGAAGCAATTAGGTCCATTTATTTCATTGCATTCACTTACGCGCAAATACCCTTGGGAAAGGTATTAATCCGTCTATTCCTTCCAGTTATGGGTTAAATAGCAGGACAGATTGGGTTCTATAGCCCTGGTCGGCAACCAGTCTACCACAGAAAGCAATGGCAACCTACTGCCGGATAATCTTCTGCCCAGTCAGTCATGTCTCTTTCGAGACATGATCGCCCAAGCGTGTATCACATATGGCACTTAACTGACTGATTAACTAAATTCTGTCTACGTACTCAGACTATGGCCATCACTCTGATATTTCAATCCCCACACATGAGACAGCAGATAATAGAGACCTGAAATTTTTTTAAAAATCGAAACTAATGACTCCCATCCCATCAAAGAAAAAAAAATTAATATAAGTAAATAAAATAAAAATTTAAAACGAATAATAATGAAAAACTTACTAGAAGAAAAAAACTCACTTTCCTATAAATAGTCAACCATCTGTCCGTGCATGGAGAACTGCTGCCATTTATGGGCAGGTGCCCCTGCCGTTCTACTCAGTGTTCTTGACAACTCCAAAGGAGAGTCTGTAATGTGATAGGTACTGATCTGGCGACTCGACTGCAGCCACTTCCCCATCGTCGAAATGAGGCTTCCCTCTGTCTCTTCTATAAATACTTTCATGGCTTCTGCTCGGATGAGCTTAAGTCACTGATGCTTCCTCAACAGGAGGCATCAGTGCAACCAGACTGGCAACTGGGTCCCACCCATTCACAGTCAGGTTAGCCAAATGCAGACGACAATTCTACTCCTGCAGCTTCTTCTCTCGCACTTCCCGCCTGTGCAACTCACTCCCGTATTCTTGCTTTCCTGACGGCTACAACCTCCAGAAATTTAAATGCAAAGTCAATACTCATCTACTAACCACTGGCCTCTAGCTCTCTTCCCTCCCCTGTATAACCTTCCCTTTCTCTCCACCTATGTATCTGTCATCGCACCTGCTTTCTCAGCTTTCTGTTGTTCCTTTCTAACAAGTTTGTACTCGTCACTCTTTTCTAATTAATCTTTTAACATTTATGTAACCCCCTGCACATCAGTGGCGTTTCCGCCTTGCTCGGGGTGAAATGATTATATATATATATATATATATATATATATATATATATATATATATATATATATATATCTTTTCAGGGAAATAATCTACAAAAAAATCAGGTTCAATTTGGCATAGAAAAATGTTTTGTGTTAAGTTAAAAATGATACGATTTGTGTTTTGGAACACACACGTACCTATATAAATAGCTGCTCATTTTCTGAACATATCTGCTAGGGTAGCTAGATAATCTATGGGGAATATACCTTGGAATGAGGTTTAGTGGGAAAATTCTTGGTTTACTGGAGGAAAGACATTTTAGGAAAGCAGGTTTATTGTAATAAAGTGCTCGATATTAAGATAGTAATAGATCGTTAATAGAATTAATTGGGAGAAATTATCACGTTTCTCTTAAAAAAAACAAATAACCCTGAAGAGTGAAGACTTTACAAAAATACCTTCAAGAAATTTCGATGTCGACACGAATGAAATAATACTATTAAGTTAAGGGACATGTTTCTCTACAATGTTTTTTTCGATGTGCGTTGTGGTGCATTGGATATCGGCTCGGAACGAGAAATCCGGGAGTCGAGTTCGAATTCCAGTTGAATTCATTGCCTTCACTTACGCGCAAATACCATTGGGAAAGGCATTCATTCGGCTATTTCTTCCAGTTATGGGTTAAATAATAGGACAGATTGGGTTCTGTAGCCTTGGTCGGCAACCAGTCTACCACAGAAAGCAATGGCCACCTACTGCGGGATAATCTTCTGACCAGTCAGTCATGTCTCTTTCGAGACATGATCGCCCAAGCGTGTATCACGTATAGCACTTAACTGACTGATCTCTACATTAATCCTCTCTCTCTCTCTCTCTCTCTCTAGATATATATATATTTTTTCTAAACATATACTGTTAAATATAAGAGACAATGAATGTCTATTATGTTTAATCATGAGCCGATCTAAACGTCGTATTTTTACTTTAATTTCAGTTGAAAAGAAAGACAAAAATTCTCCAACATTTGGATAATATTTTATTAATTTGGTTCTAAGCTTTCGGCTCACATGAGCCATCTTCAGAGAGATTATTAAGACGGTAACACAATAACATCCACAATCAGCGACGATTTTATTTTGTGTTGACATAAAACTCCACTAGACAACGGCAATAGTTACCAAAAATAACAAATGCAATTTGAAAATTTGCAATGCGGTTCTATGACGTCACACCGCGTGATAGCGCGAATTGACAACAGAACCATGTATTCAAATGCAATGTAATGTGTTATGGCCAGATTTAAAAGTGATTTTATTAAGTGTGGGTTGTTTGGATTTAATGTACATGGCCTCCAATATCTGAAGGTTATTTTACTGTGTGTATGAGTAAGGATTATTGAATCATTGACTAAAATCTGTCTGATATTACCTACATGACCATGTTTTTTTCTGAGAAATCTTGTTTAATTGTACTCTTATCAGAAATGTGACATGTAAGTCGACGGGAGAGCGTGGTTGTAATATAAGTTTAGAATCAAATAAATAAAAAATTATCCAAGTGTTGGAGAATCTTTGTCTTTATTTTCAACTGAAATTAAAGCCAAAATACGACATTTAGAACGGCTCGTGATTAAACATAATAGACCTTCATTGTCTCTTATATTTAACAGTATATGTTTAGAAAATTATTTGCTGCTTCAATACACTATATATATATATATATATATATATATATATATATATAGCACATGACCAAATAATTGCATTAAAACAATATTTTATCATACATATGTGTTTTTCGTTTGTGTGTGTGTGTGTGTGTGTGTGTGTGTGTGTGTGTGTGTGTTTGCGTGCCTGTGAGTGTGTTTGTATGGCGGTGGTATGTTAATCTATAAATAGACTAGCAGGATACGCCAGGCGTTGCTCGGGTGTAATGAAAGCTTTAGAACTAATCCATGGTCCTGGACCTTAGCTTAAAGAATATTTGAAATAATAAAATAATTGTGACAATTTACCAATCGCACCTAATATATATATATATATATATATATATATATATATGTATGTATGTATGTTTAGTAATATAAAAGTTGCTGAAACAAAGAATGTTTGTTACTTTTCCTTTTACTAGCAGTATAGCCCGGCGTTGCTCGAGTGTAATGAAAGCTTTAAAACTAATCCATGGTCCTGGAGCTCAGACTCTTTGGACGTTGGCACCAAAGACTAAAAAGCAGTAGTTGCTTCCAGTTAAAGCGAAACCGGAAACTGAAAGAAAAATGAATGGATGTAAGTCAAATTTTGATTTCCTGCTATCGATATCAAATAAGTTTTTTTCGTCGTAAACTGAATTTTGAAGGCTAAATAAGTCCTCTGAGTAAATGGTATCATGGCTGAGACTAAGAAATACAATTATGCCTACTTAGAGCCAAACCCGAAGCAAAAACTAAAATAAAAGGGTTGAAGAAATACAGACATACAGACAAACAGACACACACAAACATCTTGCTTTATATATATATATATATATATATATATATATATATATATATATATATTATCGATTTTCTGCACTGTTGTAAGAACTGCAACCTTGAAACTTCTGAATATCGTTTCTTATGTCTTTGTCTATGAGTGTATCAAATTTGATTAAAATCGGACCACTTCTTCTAAAACCCGATTTTTTCGATTATCGATTTTCGATATTTATCGGGGGTTCCTCGACACAAAACCTAGCTAAGAACACTTTCAGACGCTTATAGTACAACTGTGCAAATTTTCAAAAAAATCGGTTTAGCCGTTTCGGAGTCTA
Organism: Ascarosepion bandense; assembly: GCA_037127315.1. NCBI lineage: Eukaryota > Metazoa > Mollusca > Cephalopoda > Sepiida > Sepiidae > Ascarosepion > Ascarosepion bandense. Next base: position 2,806,827 of record JBBBDQ010001313.1, read on the forward strand.
TAGGTAATGGACACACACACAGACACACACACACACAGACAAAGTTCCATTTATAAATAAGTTTAGATTATATTGTCAACTTCGACATTAAGTTCTCTGTTTATTTTATATTTTAAATTTATTGACAACCAAATAAAAACTATTCCCACAGAAATTAAACGGTCCCAATACGAATATCAAATTCTGTGCCTCCACTCATTCGCTGAAAACACAGCATACAATGATGTTAAAATGTCCCAAACTTAATAAAAACAAAATTTTATCATCAAAATATTTATGTTATTATTAAGAGGAAAGATTAAAATATATTTTAATTATTGTAATAAATTTTTTAATCCTTTGTAACACGTTCGAAATTTTGTTTGAAAATCATGTTTTTAACATATATTATTAAGTTACGTCTGTCGTGTTATATAATTTCATTCTCTAAGTTACTAAATTTCCAAATTAATTGAAAAGAAAGTTTTATATTATTTTAATTTTTGTTTTTCAAAAAGCGTCTTCAAACGTAAAGCTTTAAAGCAAAACTAATTAAAATTCTATAAAATATTAGATAATTGCTGAAAATATGTTAAATGTTTAATTTTACTATGTAGTTAAAAACCAACAATGAAACGTTCACTTTGGTTACATAAATTTATGTCAATTCTGGTCAACTGTACTTAGCTTTTTTTTGACAGGTTCAGCTGTCACTAATCAATCGATACCTCAAATAATAATTTTCCTGTACCATATGACAGGTGGAAATTATTTTTTTCTCGTCAATAAATGAACTGTTTTACTAACAGTACAAACGGTACATATATGAATATTTAAATTTTGCAACACTCAGTTTTCAATCAGCACGAAAATGACTACTCCTTTAGGGTGTTGTTCAATGTTCACTTTTATATTTGCAAAAGTTCTATCTCTGATATTGAGCCCTAAAACTCATGATTATAGCAAACCTTGAAAACTATATTTTAACACACACACGCACTCACACATACACACACACATTTATATGCATGAGTGAGTGGGTGTGTGATATATATTTATATATATGTATGTCTACGTGAAAGAACTTGTGTGTATGTGTCACTGTGTTGATATAATGTGCAAATTCTTCAATCTCACCCGTTTGCATTCAGTTAATTACAAGCCTGGCGACGTTACCATGGTTACAAACTTCGAACGACTTCAAGATGGCGTCATATTGCTGGAGACGCGGGTGGAACAAAAGATTTTTATTTCCGAAAGACTTCATATACATTCAAAATTTTGGACAAAGGTCAAGAAAAAAAGACGTTTAGCCGTGATATAAAGTTCGTATAGAAAGACTGGTGTCGAGGGCCAGAAATGGATCGTAGGACACGTCGTTTGATGTGACGGTTTGGTGCCATCACGGCAACCCTAATTCAATGACATCGAGGAAAAAAATTCTTATCAAATGCAATCAACGTTTATCGGATGACCCGTTTAAAACGGACAGCCTCAGCAGAAGAAACGGTCTTAAATATGTCTAAACATCAGACAGATGAATTAAGATGAATGAGGAACAAGTTTTGTTCAATTCTAACATTATCCCGACCAAATATCAGCACGGAAGCGAAACTAGAACCACGACCTCTACAAAGAGATCAGATAGAAGATGCATTGGCTGTTAAGAATAAAAACTGCAATAAAAATACACAATAAAAAATAAATAATGTAGATTTGGTGTTATGGCAATAGTAAGCTATTTTCTTATAAGGAAAGATTTCATATTTATAGACCGAGCAACCAATACTGCTTTAGGTTGAAATTTATAAAATATTTCTCTTAAACAACTTTTCAGCTCATCCTTAGTAGTTGACCCTTCAGTAGTCGACTGTTTGTGAGCAGTGTCATATAATTGTTGTGGAGTAGTTTTCGCACTGAAAGTTATAACCGTGCTATGTCGGTTGCTAATCGACTTAACGCACCATAAATGTTAGGAACTTGGTAATCTTCCACCGAAAGCTGACTCCTTAGTATTCGGCCAACTGCCGACTAATATCAACTGCCTAGTAGTTCTACTGAACTCCAATACCACTCTAAAGAACTCCTATGAACTTTCCAAGAATTTCCTGTTAACACTTATTAATATAGGAGGGAGGGTCCATTATCTGAGGAATAGGTGTGTTTCACCATAACAATAATTTAAGGATTTTTTTTTTACTAAATTGTTTTATTAACTATATTTGAATTTTGGCTCTTTTAATTTTGACATTTTTATTGCAATAAAGAATTTTGAATTTCGAATAATAATAATTATACTAAATGATAATTGTTCGAAATCTTGGCCTTTCGATTAATTTTCATTCAAACAATTTACAATTCGAATAAATGTCTTTTCAAGAAGTATTTTCGAACAATTATTTTCGAACAATGTTTCCATAATCTAAGAGAGACTGTGGTGATACCGACCGAGCAAAAGCGAGAGAACCGGATGTTTGTACTTTAACGACCAGAAAGCAAATGACCAAAACTTGTCGGTGCGCATCCGGGTTTGCGCAGATGTTCCGGTTGAAAACTAAATATTAATTAAATATTAAATTCCAGTTCGCGAGCATACGCGAATTTTATTTGTCGGCCAATTGGAAGCCCAGAATCAAATACGGATATGAATCGACAAGGTACAGCGGAGGGTCTGTAATGTGATCGATACCGACTTAGTAGACCGCTTGCAGTCACTCTCTCACCGGCGCGACGTGGCTTCCCTGTGTCTCTTCTATAAATACTTTCACGGCTTCTGCTCCGATGAACTTAGATCACTGGTACCCCCTAGGTTGGAATTTGCACGAGATACTAGATTAGAAACTAGATCCCACCCTTTTACAGTGAAACCGATAAAATGCAACCGCAACTTCTACTCCAACAGTTTCTTTTCTCGCACTTCCCGACTGTGGAATTCCCTTCCACACGACTACTTCCCCGACGGCTACAATCTCCAGGAGTTTAAATGTAAGGTCAATAGACACCTCCTAACACACTAACTCGCTTCCCTTCTTTCAAACACTCTTCCCATCCACCCAACTATCTATCACCCCCCCTTCTGACATTTCCTATATCTAACCACTCTTTCTATTTACCTTCCCCTATGTAGCCCCAAGCGCAATAGTGGCAGTGGAATGCCTTGCTTGGGGTGAAATGATTAAAAAAAAAATTCTCAAATGATCTGCTGCGATCCAAAAAGAAAATATAAAAAGCCGATACAGAAAGCATCGCCAGACAGACAGACGCGGGCAGACCGACCCACACAGACTGACTCGAGAGAGAGAGAGGAGAATAATTAGTATCTCCCTTGACCAAGTCAAGTGGCTTACTATATTCGCATCACTTACCTCTCTCCTTCTTCCCTGTCTCAAAACTACTTACTGACCTAAGGAGCAGAGACATCAAAGACATCTTTACTTACAACTCTCCCACATACCTAAGTATTAATTCCCTTTTCAGCATTTTATTGCCATGAACATTTTAACGTCCGTTGGACCCATATTTACAGGATTACTTTAATTGTAAAAACCTTAATTGATATGTGTATATATAAAATGTTATTTTTCAACTCAATTTGCTTTTCTTGATTTATAATCTTTTTATGACTTATGGTGGGCTATCTACAACGAGGCCAAATTCCGTTAATCTTCAGCAATATACAACTACCCATCACTAGAACGCCAATCCCCACTATAAACTGGAAAAGAAAGGATAAGCCACTCTAAGACAAGATATCCAACGTCCTGAGGGAACATAGAAGAAAATGAATAGTCTGTTAACCATTACAACCCTCGTGGTATCGAAAAGAAATGTCACTATTTGTCAATTGAATGACTATGGGAAACTCGCTTTAAAAACAGTTTAAATATCAGGTGGTTGAGTTGAGATTGAAAGAGAAACTATTTTTGGAGAGTATATTCTCACGCTAAGCAAATTGGAATTCAGTACTGAGATCTCTAGCAAAAGCGTAAAGGATCATAGGAATTCCAGCAGACAAAGGAAACGGAATATCTTTATTGAAAGAGAAACTATTTTTGGAGAGTATATTCTAACCCTAAGAAAATTCGAATTCAGTACTGAGATCTCTAGCAAAAGCGTAAAAGATCATAGGAACTCCAGCAGACAAAGAAAATAGAATATTTTTAATGGGCAAAAAGTGTATTAAAAAAAACAAAAACAAAAACAAATTGATTACATACTTGAAGGGTTAGAAAAGGCATTATTTAGTTGACAAAGAGTAAAAAGGTTTCATAATCCAAAAAAGGATTTTCAATGTCATTGGTCCTGACTTTCCATTTCAACTTCAGTCACTTTCTCACCGATTTGACGTGGCTACCCTCTTTCTTTTCTCCAAATATTTTAATGGCAGCTGCTCTGACGAGCTTTTCCCCTTGGTTTCCCGACCACATTCGTACTACTAGATTGGCATTTAGGTCACACCCTTTTACCGTTGAAATGGTTAAACGTAACCGCCATTTCTATGTCAATAGTTTCTTTTCTCGCACTTCTCGCCTGTGTAACACCCTTCCGTTTACTTGATTCCCTGATAACTACAATCTCCAGGAATTAAAATGCAACGTCAATTGCCATCTTCTATCTCCTTGAATGTCGTTCATCTTTTGTTGTTTGTTTAATGCCCTCCGTACCCAGCCTTTTCTCTCCCTGTAACTCCCTGCGCACTCGTGGTTGTCCCGACTTGCTTGGGGTGAAAACTCAGCTAAAAGGCCAAAGAGTTGCTTATGATCGAGCGACTCCTTCGTTACTAAATGAGTTGTGCGGAGGAAGTGAAAATTACGGGCATATGGAGGACAGATAACGGTTGATCCTTGACTTAAAGAGATTAAGATTGTAGCTTTATTTACATCGTTCGGACTGTTGTCTTCATCTTTATTGCCATATTTACAAGATTTCGGCAGTTGTACTCTCCAGCCTTCTTCGGGTGAGTAGGCGAACACTTTATTTCGATCACTGGGGCAGATTGTTCTCGTTCCACTATTCATGCTGCTTACTTCCGTTTAAATAAATTCTCTAGGTTATTTGTTCACCATTGCTGTCCAAGGTTGAATTTACAACTATTTGGGGTCAAATCAGAGGATCTAACCAACACATTTATCCACTGGGCCATTTGTCCTTGACGAGTGTACAACGGCTGAAACGTCGTGAATATGACAAGAAAGATGAGGACAACACTCCGGACGATGTAAATACTACTTCATCTCTGAAGTATAGACACATATTTAAATTGTAACACTCGAGGAAATGCTTCCACATCAGTCTCTTTCATAGAATATCCTTCCTACTAAGGAATATAAGTTAGGAAATTCTATTTAATATCGTTGTGATCAAATGTCGCAAAGCAGGTGCTGATGTAAAGGTCTGAACTGGTAGAGTCAAAAAATGGAACTCGTCCGAACATTTAATCTGGAATAGCAATAGAGTAACAAATAAATATGCGACTGCTGTGATACATGGTTAGGCGCCCCTGCTGTTTATCTCAGTGTTCTCGACAGGCTCCAACGTTAGAATCTGTAACGTGATAGGTTTCGACTTGGCAGCTCGATTCTAGGCAGTTTCTCACCGGGGGGATGTGGCTTCCTTCTGTCTATTCTACAAATATTTTCATGGTTTCAGCTCCAATGAACTTAAGTCACTGGTGCCCCCACCACCAGAATTTACTTGCACAACCAGACTGGCAACAAGGTCCAACCCGTTTACACTTGGATCAATCAGATGCATCCGACTATTCTATTCCTTCAGCTTCTTTTCTCGCACTTCCCGCCTGTGGAACTCCCGTCCATATACTTGCTTTCCTGACGGTTACAACCTCCAGGAATTTAAATGCAATGTCAATTCCCATCTCTAATTCACTTGACTCCGGTCCTTTCTACTTCAGCCTATATATATCTTGTTTTTTTTCCCTTTCTCTCTACCTTCGCAACTGTCTTCACACCTTTGTTCCCATCCTTCTTTTGCTCTTTCTCTGACACCCACTATAGCTGGTTGGTCTTTCTCTTTAATCTTCCCCTGACTAAAACTTTAACTCTCTAATGTAGCCCTCTGCGCATCAGTGGCGGTACCACCTTGCTTGGGGTGAAACGATTAAAGAACAATGTTTCGTCTGTGGGAAGGGGTTTGTAGAATTGTGAATAATTAATCACTCACAAAGTTGTGTATACGATTTTGAAATTTCTCAAAGCTGGGAAGTGAGGATGAGGAAGTTCCAATCAGGTATGACAGCAATACTTCATTTTTGGTCTGAACTGACTCTTGGAAATAGAAAGCACTACAGGAGGTGGTGACACTTTCTGTAGCCGTAAATAATAGGACAGATTGGGTTCTATAGCCTTGGTCGGCAACCAGTCTACCGCAGAAAGCAATGGCAACCTGCTGAGGGATAATATTCTGCCCAGTCAGTCATATATCTTTTGAGACATGATCACCCAAGCGTGTATCACTTATGTCACTTAATTGATTAACTGACCGTTTGAACGGATTCATGCATTTTCCAAGAGTATTTAAATTTGTTGCATTCATTTACGCGCGAATACCATTGGGAAAGTTATGAATCCGTTTATTCTCCCTACAGCTAGGGGTTAAATTGCAGAACATATTGTGTTCTATAGCCTTGGTTTGCAACCAGTATACCGCAGAAAGTAATGACAATCTACAGGGGGAAAATCTTCTGCCCAGTGAATCTTTCGAGACATGATTACTCAAGCGTGTATCACGTATGACAATTAGGTCTGATTGGGTATTTGAACAGCTATTTGTTTGAAATTCTATAACATGTTTTTAGGCAAGACAACGTTGGCACTATCGTGGAAAATTTTAGAGGAGAGCTCACCTCGACGTCACTAGTAGGGACTGTTTTTTTAACGGGTGCAGTTTTGTTTACCCTCAGTGATAACCTGAAAAATGAGCTTTACCATGAAATACCTAACGACATTTATGTTAACAATTTAACTGGTATATTAAGATTTTGCGAGCCAGTAACAAACTTTCAGGTTTGATCTAATAAATATTGGCAGAAGGGTTTAGCTACGAGGTTTCCACTTGTCCCGGTGTTTAAACATGGCCTATTTGGTTAGAGTTTTTTTTTTTAAATCGTGTTTTTTAGAAACAAAAACAAAAACAAAAAACAAAAACAAAAACAAGAAAGCTAGGAAATATAGTAAAACAGACAGAAAACAATGAACAAGTTGTCTAAGGAGAGAAAATCATCTCAGAACTCAAAGAAGTGCAAAGATCATTTTAATTAAAAAATATGTTGCTAATCGAATCTTTCAATAAACTACACTTTATGTGTGGACTTCCTCAAAATTGAACTTAATATTCCATTAAGACCTTTAATGAACTGTCTGAACTCAGCGTGTCTCATCTTAAGCAAATCCCCAGCTGATGTTCTGAAACCACTTTTGTGCCCATTTCGCATACAGGATTAAGTGGAAATCCCCTTTGTGATCATTAATGGAGACTTGTTAATAAAGTGCGAACGAAGGAGACCTTGCTCGTCCTAAGTAATAAAGTAAACTGTACGACGTCTTAATGCCTCTACCCGCATCTCTGTTAATAGCTTATTGTAGAAGCAAGTATAACTTCGGTTCGAAATACCAACACATATATTAAGTTTGAGTTCGATATATATCTATACAGTGCAATGGGTCAATTTTCACCACTTTACATTTTAAAAATCTCGCATGCCTAACTTTTTAAAATTTCGTCGACTGCACATTATAGTAGGGTCAGTTGGGCATCCTTTGTTAGAAAAGGAAGACCATGACGCAATTTAGAAATTTGGTAACGGCATGCTGTACTACTTGGAATTCATCTCGGAAGATCTAATACGAAACATTTCAGAGTGGAGATCAATCGGAGAACAGTGTAGAGGAATCGGAAAGAGATAGATTATAAATCCAGTCAGCATAACGGATTTTTGGAATAATCACTAGTGATGGCGACGTCATGACTCCATTTATCTTCCATCAGTGACTCAAACTCAAAACAGGTCTACATCAAGTATCTTGAGAATATATGGCCATCCTGGGTCAAGAGGTTGGCTGCTGGAAGGCCATAAGTCTGCAGACATGACTCTGCACCATGTCACAAAAGTAACAGAACCCAGTCACGACTATCAGGTAATGTCTGCAACCATATCAACCCGTTGTAACAACAAAGATGAACTGAAGGCAAGAAGATATGGAGGATGTGGATAAAAACAATGGCGATTTTATGATATAAATTTACTCTGTATCATTTCAAGATATTTTTGTGGAAAATTTGTAAATATATTTGTTTAAATGACATGTCAGTGTTTTTTTTATTCTGCGTAATTTATACGACAATTCATCATCTTACCCTGTACACACAACAACCCCCCCCACATATATATATATAAACATGCATATATATATATATATATATATATATATATATATATATATATAGGATAAATGAATTTAACTGATTAAGCATCCAGACTCCAGAGTATCGCAGACGAACATTTTTTTAGTTGATTTGGTTGAATACGCATAAACAAGTACGGCTATCCACTAAAATAACATTTGAAGCAATAATAACAACAATAACATACATATCTATCTATCTATCTATCTATCTATCTATCTATCTATCTATCTATCTATCTATCTATAAACAAAGATTTGTACCAACAGAAAGAACTAATTACTTTGAACAAAATAGACGTCATTATACTAACCCAACCTGAGGAACCTTTCGGCCAACACTCTTCAAAGGCTCACGTTGGCTTTATTTTAGATGGCAAATTTAAATGCTGCTGCGATGCGGCTTACATAGGACGAATCAATCTTAGGTTGGAGACGAGGATTTCGCAACACGTCCCTGCAAATATACGTTCGGGTAGCCCTCAACAATCTATAAGAAGAACTCAGGCTTTTCTGGAGTCAGCTATTGGTCAACACCTGCTTGACAGTCAAATATGTGCCTCTCTTTATGTCCTGCACAGTGCTCGATCAGCCCATCATCTACGCATTTTGGAAGCTGTCTATCTTAAACTTCATCAGCCGAGCCTGTGCAGGCAGAGAGAGCGATTTTTTTCGCTCCTTGCAATTACTGGAGGGTTTGTGAGGGTTACATATTTTCCTTTTTATCACTCTTATGGAGTTATGTGTTTGCACCTCCTTTACATTTTAATTTATTGATTAAAGTTTATTTTTAGACGAGCTCCATCTTTCCCGGCATTTTTGTAAGTAATCCTTTGGTGTTTTCCTTTGTCCTGCATTTACCATCGACAATAAAGACAACGTAAGCCTTTGAAGAGTGTTGGCCGAAAGGTTCCACAGGTTGGGTTAGTATAATGACGTCTATTTTGTTCAAAGTAATATATATATATATATATATATATATATATATATATATCGGTTACTGGTTTAAAATTTCCCCTCTAGAGAAGGCAATCGGATAACGAGAGTACACTGTTGTAGAGTGACTAACACCCAATGATGGAATGGCCCATGGGCTGAAAAAGTATATTTATATAAAGAATAGTATTTATTCGAGTGACATTCGTACAATATTTGGGTTGATTACTTCGGTGACTATGGCGATCTTAACCACTCCTTTCTAAGTTCTGTCATAACTGTTATTGTACTCTTTTGTTGATATCCGTTTAGAACAATAATAATACTTTTCAGATAAAAAAAAAAACGTTGTTACGAAACATATAAAATCATTTTGAAATTATGACTTTTCATTGATTGAGACATAAAACTAGTTTTGACTTTGTAGAGCCAAAATGACGCTGATGTAAACAACCAACTCTGTAATATCAGTCAATGGTACTGGATGCTGGATAATTTCTTCCAAAATGAAGTGGAATCTTTAGAAACGGCGATGTGATCCTACATGAGCATACTGAAAATCCCAGGGAAGTAAAAACAGAAGAATTTCGTTAAAAACAATTTAAGTGCCATACGTGATACACGCTTGAGCGATCATGTCTCGAAAGAGACATGACTGACTGGGCAGAATATTATCCCGCAGTAGGTTGCCATTGCTTTCTGTGGTAGACTGGCTGCCGACCAAGGCTATAGAACCCAGTCTGTCTTGCTATTTAACCCATAACTGGAAGGAAGAGATGGATTAATACCTTTCCCAAGGGTATTTGCGCGTAAGTGAATACAATGGATTCAACTGGAATTCGAACTCGGCTCCCCGGTTTCTCGTTCCGAGCCGATATCCACTGTACCACAACGCACATCCTGGTAGAAATGTAGAATTCTTAAATAACGCGTATTTATTAACATTTTTAATTCATTTTTAAGTTTTTTATTAACAAATATTCAGAAATGCTCATTTTTGTCTCTCTTTTTTCCACAATGATCTGTATCGATTATCTTATTGATTTCATTTGGTCCAGTAGCGTCCTGATCTCTTCCAGGTGTGGCCAGAGGATGAAGGTGTTATCAACGTATCTCAGCCATAGAGTTGACTATAGAGCTAGAGCTGTGAATTCTAATGCCATCTCTTCAAAGTATGCCATGTATATGTTAGCCAGTGATGGTGATAATAGCGAGATTATCGTTAAGCCTTCATTCTGTCCATATATGGCTGATGGCATTCTGAAATGTATTGATTCTTTGCAGAAAGTCATCAGGTTATTTAGCGGAATACCGGTAGGTTCTCCTAGAAATGAGTCCGACGCCCTGACTATCGATAGTGTCTCCACCGTGGGTACCTTGGTGAACAGATTCACCACATCCAAGCTCACCATCTCGTTGAATTGGATAAGAGCTTCTTTTAACATTATCCAACTAATCCAACTTATAATTAAGACTGGAGTAAATAGGTGTCATTAAATAGGTGTCATTAAATAGGGTGTCATTAAATAGGTGTCATTAAATAGGTGTCATTAAATAGGGTGTCATTAAATAGGGTGTCATTAAATAGGTGTCATTAAATAGGTGTCATTAAATAGGTGTCATTAAATAGGTGTCATTAGCATAAAAAGTTGAGTGCTGAAGGTGATAACCACCTATCTGGATAATCATCTTCGTGGGAAATCATTTTGCAATGAAGCAGACTTGCGCAAAGACTTCTTTGCGTCAAAGCCCTCCGAGTTCTACCACAAGGGAATTGAACAGCTGGACACACGTTGGCAGAAGGTGTTCGATGCCGATGGTGATTACTTCGAAGACTAAATATAAGTTACATATACCATGAATCGTTTTCTTTTTTTCCTTTAAAAACGGACAGAACCTTTTTGTTTAGACTATCTAGCACTCTTAAATGAAATAAAGAGCGTGATCGGGACACGACTTTGAACCAGTCAACACTAAAACCAGCAGCACACTTTCTATGCGCATATATATATATATATATATATATATATATATATATATATATATATATATATTACCTCCCACACAATTGTTATGCTTTTATGCAACTATTCCTTGGATGGCAATAATAAAATACTTTCTACACATTTTTGAGCCATAGATAGATATAATTTAATCAAGAAATGACAAAAGTTTTGCATGGCAATTTTTCAAGAAATTCTTTGGCCAGTAACTATTTAAAATATTTGAATATTGCCTCAAGTCTCTTCCTCATTTCGAGGAGATTATTCAGCATTCATTGCCAAATAGGAAGGTTCATATTGCGTAATAGGTCAATAGTTTTTCTTTGTTTCTAAGGTTTCCTGTTTCTTAATAAAGTTTAAAAATCATAAAATTAAAGGAAAGGAGATATTAAATACGTTATTTTCTACTGTTTTCAAGAATTTTATTCTATCTGGGTGGCAACTCTGCAGTATTCAATGTCACATAAACGGTATTACATAAATGGTCAGCACTATTTTACTAACACTATTCTTCTGTTTTTCAGTGCATTTCATTCTCAGCATCCTTCTGTAGAATCGCATCTCCGTTGTCTGAAGTATTCTCTTCAATTATACTAGTTTAGTTCCAGAGAAATGTTTTTTCCTTCTTGTCGTAGACCCGGTTAATAGTTCAACAAGTAATAATACAAACACCAAAATAGGAAATAACGATATATATATATATATATATATATATATATATATATATATATATATATATATTAACACAGCAAAATACAAATACGTGGAACTCTGTTAGTAGGAAGTAATACTATAACTGGGACTCGCAATGGCCGTACGGTAGCAGTCTTGGCTATCTCGGCGTATCGCTCTCTGGTGATCTGCTTATGCTGATCTCCTGCAGATCTCTCACTCTCTGAGATCTGAGTTTTTGATCTATTCTCTTCTTGTGAGGGGAAGTATATGTAGTTTTAGGAAGAGTTCAATCCGTTTTAATGGGTGATGCCACCATAACACTTCTGTTGTTAAGCAAATCATTTAGTGTCAGACATGATACATGCTTGGGCGATCATGTCTCCTTCGATTCATTGACTAGGCAGAAGATTTTCCTGTAGTAGGTTGCGATTTCTTCTTGCCAGTCAAGACTAAATTTCATTCTGCCAACCATGTTTGCTATTTTTTTCTTGTCAACCAAGTCTATAGAACACAATCTTTCTTGCTATTCACCCCATAGCTGGAGAAAAAAGAAATGGATTAATACCTTTTCCAAGAGTATTTGCACGTTAGTGAATGCAACGAATACAACCAGAATTCGAACTTGGCTCTCCGATTTATCATTTCGAACTGCTATCTATTACACCGCCACGCACATCCTGTTGATAAGACTGAAGTATAAAATATTTAAGCAACTTCACAAAAACTCGGCATTATTTTTGTTAAAAATCTTAAGTAATTTATTAAAAAATTACAACAACAAAAACAAACATATATTTAAATTGTTTGAGGACAAACCGGTTAGTTACAATTATGTTTATATATTTATTTCTTGAAACTATAGGATAAAAATCCCATATCATCCATCAACCAACTAAAAAAACACAATATTGATTGCACACCCGTAAAATCGGATTCAAACGACTACAACATTTGGAAAAACCCAAAGTGAAATTCAAACGACTAACATTTGGGAAAAACCCAAAGTGAAATTCAAACGACTAACATTTGTGAAAAACCCAAAGTGAAATTCAAACGACTAACATTTGGGAAAAACCCAAAGTGAAATTCAAACGACTAACATTTGGGAAAAACCCAAAGTGAAATTCAAACGACTAACATTTGGGAAAAACCCAAAGTGAAATTCAAACGACTAACATTTGGGAAAAACCCAAAGTGAAATTCAAACGACTAACATTTGGGAAAAACCCAAAGTGAAATTCAAACGACTAACATTTGGGAAAAACCCAAAGTGAAATTCAAACGACTAACATTTGGGAAAACCCAAAGTGAAATTCAAACGACTAACATTTGGGAAAAACCCAAAGTGAAATTCAAACGACTAACATTTGGGAAAAACCCAAAGTGAAATTCAAACGACTAACATTTGGGAAAAACACAAAGTGAAATTCAAACGACTAACATTTGGGAAAAACCCAAAGTGAAATTCAAACGACTAACATTTGGGAAAACCCAAAGTGAAATTCAAACGACTAACATTAGGGAAAACCCAAAGTGAAATTCAAACGACTAACATTTGGGAAAAGCCAAAGTGAAATTCAAACGACTAACATTTGGGAAAACCCAAAGTGAAATTCAAACGACTAACATTTGGGAAAAACCCAAAGTGAAATTCAAACGACTAACATTTGGGAAAAACCCAAAGTGAAATTCAAACGACTAACATTTGGGAAAAACCCAAAGTGAAATTCAAACGACTAACATTTGGGAAAAACCCAAAGTGAAATTCAAACGACTAACATTTGGGAAAAACCCAAAGTGAAATTCAAACGACTAACATTTGGGAAAAACCCAAAGTGAAATTCAAACGACTAAAATTTGGGAAAAACCCAAAGTGAAATTCAAACGACTAAAATTTGGGAAAAACCCAAAGTGAAATTCAAACGACTAAAATTTGGGAAAAAACCAAAGTGAAATTCAAACGACTAAAATTTGGGAAAAACCCAAATTGAAATTCAAACGACTAGCATTTGGGAAAAACCCAAAGTGAAATTCAAACGACTAAAATTTGGGAAAAACCCAAAGTGAAATTCAAACGACTAAATTTTGGGAAAAACCCAAAGTGAAATTCAAACGACTAAAATTTGGGAAAAAACCCAAAGTGAAATTCAAACGACTAAAATTTGGGAAAAACCCAAAGTGAAATTCAAACGACTAAAATTTGGGAAAAACCCAAAGTGAAATTCAAACGACTAAAATTTGGGAAAAACCCAAAGTGAAATTCAAACGACTAACATTTGGGAAAAACCCAAAGTGAAATTCAAAGGACTAACATTTGGGAAAAACCCAAAGTGAAATTCAAACGACTAACATTTCGGAAAACCCAAAGTGAAATTCAAACGACTAACATTTCAGAAAACCCAAAGTGAAATTCAAACGACTAAAATTTGGGAAAAACCCAAAGTGAAATTCAAACGACTAAAATTTGGGAAAAACCCAAAGTGAAATTCAAACGACTAACATTTAGGAAAAACCCAAAGTGAAATTCAAACGACTAACATTTGGGAAAAACCCAAAGTGAAATTCAAACGACTAATATTTGGGAAAAACCCAAAATGAAATTCAAACGACTAAAATTTGGGAAAAACCCAAAGTGAAATTCAAATGACTAACATTTGGGAAAAACCCAAAGTGAAATTCAAACGACTAAAATTTGGGAAAAACCCAAAGTGAAATTCAAACGACTAAAATTTGGGAAAAACCCAAAGTGAAATTCAAACGACTAAAACCCAAAGTGAAATTCAAACGACTAAAATTTGGGAAAAACCCAAAGTGAAATTCAAACGACTAAAACCCAAAGTGAAATTCAAACGACTAAAATTTGGGAAAAACCCAAAGTGAAATTCAAACGACTAAAATTTGGGAAAAACACAAAGTGAAATTCAAACGACTAACATTTGGGAAAAACCCAAAGTGAAATTCAAACGACTAACATTTCGGAAAACCCAAAGTGAAATTCAAACGACTAACATTTCAGAAAACCCAAAGTGAAATTCAAACGACTAACATTTGGGAAAAACCCAAAGTGAAATTCAAACGAATAGCATTTGGGAAAAACCCAAAGTGAAATTCAAACGACTAAAATTTGGGAAAAACCCAAAGTGAAATTCAAACGACTAACATTTGGGAAAAACCCAAAGTGAAATTCAAACGACTAACATTTGGGAAAAACCCAAAGTGAAATTCAAACGACTAAAATTTGGGAAAAACCCAAAGTGAAATTCAAACGACTAAAATTTGGGAAAAACCCAAAGTGAAATTCAAACGACTAGCATTTGGGAAAAACCCAAAGTGAAATTCAAACGACTAGCATTTGGGAAAAACCCAAAGTGAAATTCAAACGACTAACATTTGGGAAAAACCCAAAGTGAAATTCAAAAGACTAACATTTGGGAAAAACCCAAAGTGAAATTCAAAAGACTAACATTTGGGAAAAACCCAAAGTGAAATTCAAAAGACTAACATTTGGGAAAAAACCAAAGTGAAATTCAAAAGACTAACATTTGGGAAAAAACCAAAGTGAAATTCAAACGACTAACATTTGGGAAAAACCCAAAGTGAAATTCAAACGACTAACATTTGGGGAAAACCCAAAGTGAAATTCAAACGACTAAAATTTGGGAAAAACCCAAAGTGAAATTCAAACGACTAAAATTTGGGAAAAACCAAAAGTGAAATTCAAACGACTAACATTTGGGAAAAACCCAAAGTGAAATTCAAACGACTAACATTTGGGAAAAACCCAAAGTGAAATTCAAACGACTAACATTTGGGAAAAACCCAAAGTGAAATTCAAACGACTAACATTTGGGAAAAACCCAAAGTGAAATTCAAACGACTAACATTTCGGAAAACCCAAAGTGAAATTCAAACGACTAACATTTCGGAAAACCCAAAGTGAAATTCAAACGACTAACATTTCGGAAAACCCAAAGTGAAATTCAAACGACTAACATTTGGAAAAACCCAAAGTGAAATTCAAACGACTAACATTTGGAAAAACCCAAAGTGAAATTCAAACGACTAACATTTGGAAAAACCCAAAGTGAAATTCAAACGACTAACATTTGGAAAAACCCAAAGTGAAATTCAAAGGACTAACATTTGGAAAAACCCAAAGAGAAATTCAAAGGACTAACATTTGGAAAAACCCAAAGTGAAATTCAAAGGACTAACATTTGGAAAAACCCAAAGTGAAATTCAAAGGATTAACATTTGGAAAAACCCAAAGTGAAATTCAAAGGACTAACATTTGGAAAAACCAAAAGTGAAATTCAAAGGACTAACATTTGGAAAAACCCAAAGTGAAATTCAAACGACTAACATTTGGAAAAACCCAAAGTGAAATTCAAACGACTAACATTTGGAAAAACCCAAAGTGAAATTCAAACGACTAACATTTGGAAAAACCCAAAGTGAAATTCAAACGACTAACATTTGGGAAAACCCAAAGTGAAATTCAAACGACTAACATTTGGGAAAACCCAAAGTGAAATTCAAACGACTAACATTTCGGAAAACCCAAAGTGAAATTCAAACGACTAACATTTCGGAAAAACCAAAGTGAAATTCAAACGACTAACATTTCGGAAAACCCAAAGTGAAATTCAAACGACTAACATTTCGGAAAACCCAAAGTGAAATTCAAACGACTAACATTTCGGAAAACCCAAAGTGAAATTCAAACGACTAACATTTGGGAAAACCCAAAGTGAAATTCAAAAGACTAACATTTCGGAAAACCCAAAGTGAAATTCAAACGAATAACATTTGGGAAAACCCAAAGTGAAATTCAAACGAATAACATTTCGGAAAACCCAAAGTGAAATTCAAACGAATAACATTTCGGAAAACCCAAAGTGAAATTCAAACGACTAACATTTCGGAAAACCCAAAGTGAAATTCAAACGACTAACATTTGGGAAAACCCAAAGTGAAATTCAAACGACTAACATTTCGGAAAACCCAAAGTGAAATTCAAACGACTAACATTTCGGAAAACTCAAAGTGAAATTCAAACGACTAACATTTGGGAAAACCCAAAGTGAAATTCAAACGACTAACATTTCGGAAAACCCAAAGTGAAATTCAAACGACTAACATTTGGGAAAACCCAAAGTGAAATTCAAACGACTAACATTTCGGAAAACCCAAAGTGAAATTCAAACGACTAACATTTGGGAAAAACCCAAAGTGAAATTCAAACGACTAACATTTGGGAAAAACCCAAAGTGAAATTCAAACGACTAACATTTCGGAAAACCCAAAGTGAAATTCAAACGACTAACATTTGGGAAAAACCCAAAGTGAAATTCAAACGACTAACATTTGGGAAAAACCCAAAGTGAAATTCAAACGACTAACATTTGGGAAAAACCCAAAGTGAAATTCAAACGACTAACATTTGGGAAAACCCAAAGTGAAATTCAAACGACTAACATTTGGGAAAACCCAAAGTGAAATTCAAACGACTAACATTTGGGAAAACCCAAAGTGAAATTCAAACGACTAACATTTGGGAAAAACCCAAAGTGAAATTCAAACGACTAACATTTGGGAAAAACCCAAAGTGAAATTCAAACGACTAACATTTGGGAAAAACCCAAAGTGAAATTCAAACGACTAACATTTGGGAAAAACCCAAAGTGAAATTCAAACGACTAACATTTGGGAAAAACCCAAAGTGAAATTCAAAGGACTAACATTTGGGAAAAACCCAAAGTGAAATTCAAAGGACTAACATTTGGGAAAAACCCAAAGTGAAATTCAAAGGACTAACATTTGGAAAAACCCAAAGTGAAATTCAAACGACTAACATTTGGAAAAACCCAAAGTGAAATTCAAACGACTAACATTTGGAAAAACCCAAAGTGAAATTCAAACGACTAACATTTGGGAAAACCCAAAGTGAAATTCAAAAGACTAACATTTGGGAAAACCCAAAGTGAAATTCAAACGACTACCATTTGGGAAAACCCAAAGTGAAATTCAAAAGACTAACATTTGGGAAAACCCAAAGTGAAATTCAAAAGACTAACATTTGGGAAAACCCAAAGTGAAATTCAAAAGACTAACATTTGGAAAAACCCAAAGTGAAATTCAAAAGACTAACATTTGGAAAAACCCAAAGTGAAATTCAAACGACTAACATTTGGGAAAACCCAAAGTAAAATTCAAACGACTAACATTTGGGAAAACCCAAAGTGAAATTCAAAGGACTAACATTTGGAAAAACCCAAAGTGAAATTCAAAGGACTAACATTTGGAAAAACCCAAAGTGAAATTCAAAGGACTAACATTTGGAAAAACCCAAAGTGAAATTCAAACGACTAACATTTGGAAAAACCCAAAGTGAAATTCAAACGACTAACATTTGGGAAAACCCAAAGTCAAATTCAAACGACTAACATTTGGAAAAACCCAAAGTGAAATTCAAACGACTAACATTTGGGAAAACCCAAAGTGAAATTCAAACGACTAACATTTGGGAAAACCCAAAGTGAAATTCAAACGACTAACATTTGGAAAAACCCAAAGTGAAATTCAAACGACTATCATTTGGAAAAACCCAAAGTGAAATTCAAACGACTAACATTTGGGAAAACCCAAAGTGAAATTCAAAAGACTAACATTTGGGAAAACCCGAAGTGAAATTCAAAAGACTAACATTTGGGAAAACCCAAAGTGAAATTCAAACGACTAACATTTGGAAAAACCCAAAGTGAAATTCAAACGACTAACATTTGGGAAAACCCAAAGTGAAATTCAAACGACTAACATTTGGAAAAACCCAAAGTGAAATTCAAACGACTAACATTTGGAAAAACCCAAAGTGAAATTCAAACGACTAACATTTGGAAAAACCCAAAGTGAAATTCAAAAGACTAACATTTGGAAAAACCCAAAGTGAAATTCAAAAGACTAACATTTGGAAAAACCCAAAGTGAAATTCAAACGACTAACATTTGGAAAAACCCAAAGTGAAATTCAAACGACTAACATTTGGAAAAACCCAAAGTGAAATTCAAACGACTAACATTTGGAAAAACCCAAAGTGAAATTCAAACGACTAACATTTGGAAAAACCCAAAGTGAAATTCAAACGACTAACATTTGGAAAAACCCAAAGTGAAATTCAAACGACTAACATTTGGAAAAACCCAAAGTGAAATTCAAACGACTAACATTTGGAAAAACCCAAAGTGAAAGTTAAAAGACTAACATTTGGGAAAACCCAAAGTGAAAGTTAAAAGACTAACATTTGGGAAAACCCAAAGTGAATTTCAAAAGACTAACATTTGGGAAAACCCAAAGTGAATTTCAAAAGACTAACATTTTGAAAAACCCAAAGTGAAATTCAAAAGACTAACATTTGGGAAAACCCAAAGTGAAATTCAAAAGACTAACATTTGGAAAAACCCAAAGTGAAATTCAAAAGACTAATATTTGGAAAAACCCAAAGTGAAATTCAAACGACTAACATTTGGAAAAACCCAAAGTGAAATTCAAACGACTAACATTTGGAAAAACCCAAAGTGAAATTCCAACGACTAACATTTGGAAAACCCAAAGTGAAATTCCAACGACTAACATTTGGAAAAACCCAAAGTGAAATTCCAACGACTAACATTTGGAAAAACCCAAAGTGAAATTCCAACGACTAACATTTGGGAAAACCCAAAGTGAAATTCCAACGACTAACATTTGGGAAAACCCAAAGTGAAATTCAAAAGACTAACATTTGGGAAAACCCAAAGTGAAATTCAAAAGACTAACATTTGGGAAAACCCAAAGTGAAATTCAAAAGACTAACATTTGGGAAAACCCAAAGTGAAATTCAAAAGACTAACATTTGGGAAAACCCAAAGTGAAATTCAAAAGACTAACATTTGGGAAAACCCAAAGTGAAATTCAAAAGACTAACATTTGGAAAAACCCAAAGTGAAATTCAAAAGACTAACATTTGGGAAAACCCAAAGTGAAATTCAAAAGACTAACATTTGGGAAAACCCAAAGTGAAATTCAAAAGACTAACATTTGGGAAAACCCAAAGTGAAATTCAAACGACTAACATTTGGGAAAACCCAAAGTGAAATTCAAACGACTAACATTTGGGAAAACCCAAAGTGAAATTCAAACGACTAACATTTGGGAAAAGCCAAAGTGAAATTCAAACGACTAACATTTGGGGAAAAAGCCAAAGTGAAATTCAAACGACTAACATTTGGGGAAAAACCCAAAGTGAAATTCAAACGACTAACATTTGGGAAAAACCCAAAGTGAAATTCAAACGACTAACATTTGGGAAAAACCCAAAGTGAAATTCAAACGACTAACATTTGGGAAAAACCCAAAGTGAAATTCAAACGACTAACATTTGGGAAAACCCAAAGTGAAATTCAAACGACTAACATTTGGGAAAAACCCAAAGTGAAATTCAAACGACTAACATTTGGGAAAAACCCAAAGTGAAATTCAAACGACTAACATTTGGGAAAAACCCAAAGTGAAATTCAAACGACTAAAATTTGGGAAAAACCCAAAGTGAAATTCAAACGACTAAAATTTGGGAAAAACCCAAAGTGAAATTCAAACGACTAAAATTTGGGAAAAACCCAAAGTGAAATTCAAACGACTAACATTTGGAAAAACCCAAAGTGAAATTCAAACGACTAACATTTGGAAAAACCCAAAGTGAAATTCAAACGACTAACATTTGGAAAAACCCAAAGTGAAATTCAAACGACTAACATTTGGGAAAACCCAAAGTGAAATTCAAACGACTAACATTTGGGAAAACCCAAAGTGAAATTCAAACGACTAACATTTGGGAAAACCCAAAGTGAAATTCAAAAGACTAACATTTGGGAAAACCCAAAGTGAAATTCAAAAGACTAACATTTGGGAAAACCCAAAGTGAAATTCAAACGACTAACATTTGGAAAAACCCAAAGTGAAATTCAAACGACTAACATTTGGGAAAACCCAAAGTGAAATTCAAACGACTAACATTTGGGAAAACCCAAAGTGAAATTCAAAAGACTAACATTTGGGAAAACCCAAAGTGAAATTCAAAAGTCTAACATTTGGAAAAACCCAAAGTGAAATTCAAACGACTAACATTTGGGAAAACCCAAAGTGAAATTCAAACGACTAACATTTGGGAAAACCCAAAGTGAAATTCAAACGACTAACATTTGGGAAAACCCAAAGTGAAATTCAAACGACTAACATTTGGAAAAACCCAAAGTGAAATTCAAACGACTATCATTTGGAAAAACCCAAAGTGAAATTCAAACGACTAACATTTGGGAAAACCCAAAGTGAAATTCAAAAGACTAACATTTGGGAAAACCCGAAGTGAAATTCAAAAGACTAACATTTGGGAAAACCCAAAGTGAAATTCAAACGACTAACATTTGGAAAAACCCAAAGTGAAATTCAAACGACTAACATTTGGGAAAACCCAAAGTGAAATTCAAACGACTAACATTTGGAAAAACCCAAAGTGAAATTCAAACGACTAACATTTGGAAAAACCCAAAGTGAAATTCAAACGACTAACATTTGGAAAAACCCAAAGTGAAATTCAAAAGACTAACATTTGGAAAAACCCAAAGTGAAATTCAAAAGACTAACATTTGGAAAAACCCAAAGTGAAATTCAAACGACTAACATTTGGAAAAACCCAAAGTGAAATTCAAACGACTAACATTTGGAAAAACCCAAAGTGAAATTCAAACGACTAACATTTGGAAAAACCCAAAGTGAAATTCCAACGACTAACATTTGGAAAAACCCAAAGTGAAATTCCAACGACTAACATTTGGAAAAACCCAAAGTGAAATTCCAACGACTAACATTTGGAAAAACCCAAAGTGAAATTCAAACGACTAACATTTGGAAAAACCCAAAGTGAAAGTTAAAAGACTAACATTTGGGAAAACCCAAAGTGAAAGTTAAAAGACTAACATTTGGGAAAACCCAAAGTGAATTTCAAAAGACTAACATTTGGGGAAAAACCCAAAGTGAAATTCAAACGACTAACATTTGGGGAAAAACCCAAAGTGAAATTCAAACGACTAACATTTGGGGAAAAAGCCAAAGTGAAATTCAAACGACTAACATTTGGGGAAAAAGCCAAAGTGAAATTCAAACGACTAACATTTGGGGAAAAAGCCAAAGTGAAATTCAAACGACTAACATTTGGGGAAAAACCCAAAGTGAAATTCAAACGACTAACATTTGGGGAAAAAGCCAAAGTGAAATTCAAACGACGAACATTTGGGGAAAAACCCAAAGTGAAATTCAAACGACTAATATTTGGGGAAAAACCCAAAGTGAAATTCAAACGACTAACATTTGGGGAAAAAACCTAAAGTGAAATTCAAACGATCAAATATTTGGGAAAAAGCCAAAGTGAAATTCAAACGACTAACATTTGGGGAAAAACCCAAAGTGAAATTCAAACGACTAACATTTGGGAAAAGCCAAAGTGAAATTCAAACGACTAACATTTGGGGAAAAAGCCAAAGTGAAATTCAAACGACTAACATTTGGGGAAAAAACCCAAAGTGAAATTCAAACGACTAACATTTGGGGAAAACCCAAAGTGAAATTCAAACGACTAACATTTGGGAAAAGTCAAAGTGAAATTCAAACGACTAACATTTGGGGAAAAGCCAAAGTGAAATTCAAACGACTAACATTTGGGGAAAAAAACCCAAAGTGAAATTCAAACGACTAACATTTGGGGAAAAAGCCAAAGTGAAATTCAAACGACTAACATTTTGGGAAAAAGCCAAAGTGAAATTCAAACGACTAACACGGTAAAGTCATGAAATTCAAACGACTAACATTTGGGGAAAAAGCCAAAGTGAAATTCAAACGACTAACATTTGGGAAAAGCCAAAAGGAAATTCAAACGACTAACATTTGGGGAAAAAGCCAAAGTGAAATTCAAACGACTAACATTTGGGAAAAAGCCAAAGTGAAATTCAAACGACTAACATTTGGGAAAAAAACCCAAAGTGAAATTCAAACGACTAACATTTGGGGAAAAAGCCAAAGTGAAATTCAAACGACTAACATTTGGGGAAAAAAACCCAAAGTGAAATTCAAACGACTAACATTTGGGGAAAAACCCAAAGTGAAATTCAAACGACTAACATTTGGGGAAAAAGCCAAAGTGAAATTCAAACGACTAACATTTGGGGAAAAAGCCAAAGTGAAATTCAAACGACTAACATTTGGGGAAAAAGCCAAAGTGAAATTCAAACGACTAACATTTGGGGAAAAAGCCAAAGTGAAATTCAAACGACTAACATTTGGGGAAAAAAGCCAAAGTGAAATTCAAACGACTAACATTTGGGGAAAGCCAAAGTGAAATTCAACGACTAACATTTGGGGAAAAAGCCAAAGTGAAATTCAAACGACTAACATTTGGGGAAAAAGCCAGTGAAATTCAAACGACTAACATTTGGGGAACCCAAAGTGAAATTCAAACGACTAACATTTGGGGAAAAACCCAAAGTGAAATTCAAACGACTAACATTTGGGAAAAAAACCTAAAGTGAAATTCAAACGACTAACATTTGGGGAAAAAACCCAAAGTGAAATTCAAACGACTAACATTTGGGGAAAAGCCAAAGTGAAATTCAAACGACTAACATTTGGGGAAAAAGCCAAAGTGAAATTCAAACGACTAACATTTGGGGAAAAATAAAGTGAAATTCAAACGACTAACATTTGGGGAAAAAGCCAAAGTGAAATTCAAACGACTAACATTTGGGGAAAAAGCCAAAGTGAAATTCAAACGACTAACATTTGGGGAAAAAGTCAAAAGGAAATTCAAACGACTAACATTTGGGGAAAAAGCCAAAGTGAAATTCAAACGACTAACATTTGGGGAAAACCCCAAAGTGAAATTCCAACGACTAACATTTGGGAAAAGCCAAAGTGAAATTCAAACGACTAACATTTGGGGAAAAAGCCAAAGTGAAATTCAAACGACTAACTTTGGGAAAACCCAAAGTGAAATTCAAACGACTAACATTTTGGGGAAAAAGCCAAAGTGAAATTCAAACGACTAACATTTGGGGAAAAAGCCAAAGTGAAATTCAAACGACTAACATTTGGGGAAAACCCAAAGTGAAATTCAAACGACGAACATTTGGAAAAAGCCAAAGTGAAATTCAAAACGATCAACATTTGGGAAAAACCCAAAGGAAATTCAAACGACTAACATTTGGGAAAAAGCCAAAGTGAAATTCAAACGACTAACATTAGGGAAAACCCAAAGTGAAATTCAAACGACTAACATTTGGGGAAAAAGCCAAAGTGAAATTCAAACGACTAACATTTGGGAAACCTAGTGAAATTCAAAACGACTAACATTTGGGGAAAAAGCCAAAGTGAAATTCAAAAGACTAACATTTGGGGAAAAAGCAAAGTGAAATTCAAACGACTA
The DNA here is from genome assembly GCA_037127315.1 of Ascarosepion bandense. Taxonomy (NCBI): domain Eukaryota; kingdom Metazoa; phylum Mollusca; class Cephalopoda; order Sepiida; family Sepiidae; genus Ascarosepion; species Ascarosepion bandense. The sequence goes on from JBBBDQ010001313.1 coordinate 2,831,348, forward strand.
ACATTTGGGGAAAAACCCAAAGTGAAATTCAAACGACTAACATTTGGGAAACCAAAGTGAAATTCAAACGACTAACATTTGGGAAACTCAAAGTGAAATTCAAACGACTAACATTTGGGGAAAAATAAAAGTGAAATTCAAACGACTAACATTTGGGAAAACCCAAAGTGAAATTCAAACGACTAACATTTGGGGAAAAAGCCAAAGTGAAATTCAAAAGACTAACATTTGGGGAAAAAAGCCAAAGTGAAATTCAAACGACCAACATTTGGGGAAAAAACCCAAAGTGAAATTCAAACGACTAACATTTGGGGAAAAAAGCCAAAGTGAAATTCAAACGACTAACATTTGGGAAAACCCAAAGTGAAATTCAAACGACTAACATTTGGGGAAAAGCCAAAGTGAAATTCAAAAGATCAACATTTGGGGAAAAAGCCAAAGTGAAATTCAAACGACTAACATTTGGGGAAAAACCCAAAGTGAAATTCAAACGACTAACATTTGGGGAAACCCAAAGTGAAATTCAAACGACTAACATTTGGGGAAAAAGCCAAAGTGAAATTCAAACGACTAACATTTTAAAAACCCAAAGTGAAATTCAAACGACTAACATTTGGGGAAAAAAGCCAAAGTGAAATTCAAACGACTAACATTTGGGGAAAAAGCCAAAGTGAAATTCAAACGACTACATTTGGGAAAAAAGCCAAAGTGAAATTCAAACGACTAACATTTGGGAAAACCCAAAAGGAAACGACTAACATTTAGAAAAAAGCCAAAGTGAAATTCAAAAAAAGACTAAATATTTGGGAAAAAAGCCAAAGTGAAATTCAAAAACGACTAACATTTGGGGAAAAACCCAAAGTGAAATTCAAACGACTAACATTTGGGGAAAAAACCCAAAGTGAAATTCAAACGGACTAACATTTGGGAAAAAACCCAAAGTGAAATTCAAACGAGATTAACATTTGGGGAAAAGCCAAAGAAAATCAAAAAGACTAACATTTGGGGAAAAAGCCAAAGTGAAATTCAAACGACTAACATTTGGGGAAAAAGCCAAAGTGAAATTCAAACGACTAACATTTGGGAAAAACCCAAAGTGAAATTCAAACGACTAACATTTGGGGAAAAAAACCCAAAGTGAAATTCAAACGACTAACATTTGGGGAAAAAGCCAAAGTGAAATTCAAACGACTAACATTTGGGGAAAAAACCCAAAGTGAAATTCAACGACTAACATTTGGGGGAAAAGCCAAAGTGAAATTCAAACGACTAACATTTGGGGAAAAAGCCAAAGTGAAATTCAAACGACTAACATTTGGGGAAAAGCCAAAGTGAAATTCAAAACGACTAACATTTGGGAAAACCCAAAGTGAAATTCAAACGACTAACATTTGGGAAAAAGCCAAAGTGAAATTCAAAAGACTAACATTTGTGGAAAAAACCCAAAGTGAAATTCAGACTAACATTTGGGGAAAAACCCAAAGTGAAATTCAAACGACTAACATTTGGGAAAACCCAAAGTGAAATTCAAACGACTAACATTTGGGGAAAAAGCCAAAGTGAAATTCAAACGACTAACATTTGGGGAAAAAGCCAAAGTGAAATTCAAACGACTAACATTTGGGGAAAAAGCCAAAGTGAAATTCAAACGACTACTTGGGGAAAAAGCCAAAGTGAAATCAAACGTATTTTAACATTTGGGGAAAAAGCCAAAGTGAAATTCAAACGACTAACATTTGGGGAAAAAGCCAAAGTGAAATTCAAACGACTAACATTTGCAAAAAGCCAAAGTGAAATTCAAATCTAATTTAACATTTGGGGAAAAAAGCCAAAGGAAATTCAAACGACTAACATTTAGAAAAAGCCAAAGTGAAATTCAAAACGACTAACATTTGGGGAAAAAACCCAAAGTGAAATTCAAACGACTAACATTTGGGGAAAAAGCCAAAGTGAAATTCAAACGACTAACATTTGGGGAAAAAGCCAAAGTGAAATTCAAACGACTAACATTTGGGGAAAAAGCCAAAGTGAAATTCAAACGACTAACATTTGGGAAAAAACCCAAAGTGAAATTCAAACGACTAACATTTGGGGAAAAAAGCCACAAAGTGAAATTCAAACGACTAACATTTGGGAAAACCCAAAGTGAAATTCCAAACGACTAACATTTGGGGAAAAAGCCAAAGAAATTCAAACGACTAACATTTGGGGAAAAAGCCAAAGTGAAATTCAAACGACTAACATTTGGGGAAAAAGCAAGAAATTCAAACGACTAACATTTGGGGAAAAAGCCAAAGTGAAATTCAAACGACTAACATTTGGGGAAAAAGCCAAAGTGAAATTCAAACGACTAACATTTGGGGAAAAAACCCAAAGTGAAATTCAAACGACTAACATTTGGGGAAAAAACCTTATGAATTAAACGACTAACATTTGGGAAAACCCAGCGAAGAAATCTCAACACTAACATTTGGGGAAAACCCAAAGTGAAATTCAAACGACTAACATTTGGGGAAAAAGCCAAAGTGAAATTCAAACGACTAACATTTGGGGAAAAAGCCAAAGTGAAATTCAAACGACTAACATTTGGGGAAAAAGCCAAAGGTGAAATTCAAACGACTAACATTTGGGTGGAAAAAGCTAAAAGTGAAATTCAAACGACTAATGTTTGGGGAAAAAGCCAAAGTGAAATTCAAACGACTAACATTTGGGGAAAAGCCAAAGTGAAATCTCAAACGACTAACATTTGGGAAAAAAGCTAAAGTGAAATTCAAACGACTAACATTTAAAAAAAGCTAAAGTGAAATTCAAACGACTAACATTTAAAGGAAAAAAGCCAAAGTGAAATTCAAACGACTAAACATTTGCAAAAACCCAAAGTGAAATTCAAACGACTAACATTTGGGGAAAAAGCCAAAGTAGAATTCAAACGACTAACATTTGGGGAAAAACCCAAAGTGAAATTCAAACGACTAACATTTGGGGAAAAGCCAAAGTGAAATTCAAACGACTAACATTTGGGGAAAAAGCCAAAGTGAAATTCAAACGACTAACATTTGGGGAAAAAACCCAAAGTGAAATTCAAACGACTAACATTTGGGAAAACCCAAAGTGAAATTCAAACGACTAACATTTGGGGAAAAAAACCCAAAGTGAAATTCAAACGACTAACATTTGGGGAAAGCCAAAGTGAAATTCAAACGACTAACATTTGGGGAAAAAGCCAAAGTGAAATTCAAATGACTAACATTTGGGGAAAAAGCCAAAGTGAAATTCAAACGACTAACATTTGGGGAAAAAGCCAAAGTGAAATTCAAACGACTAACATTTGGGGAAAAAAGCCAAAGTGAAATTCAAACGACTAACATTTGGGGAAAACCCAAAGTGAAATTCAAACGACTAACATTTGGGAAAAAGCCAAAGTGAAATTCAAACGACTAACATTTGGGGAAAAACCCAAAGTGAAATTCAAACGACTAACATTTGGGGAAAAACCCAAAGTGAAATTCAAACGACTAACATTTGGGAAAAAGCCAAAGAATTCAAACGACTAACATTTTAGAAAGCCAAAGGAAATTCAAACGACTAACATTTGGGAAAAAATCAGTATGAATTCAAACGAACGACTAGATTGGGAAAAAAAAAAAATAAAGTGGAATTCAAACGACTAACATTTGGGAAAAAGCCAAAGGAAATTCAAACGACTAACATTGTGGGAAAAAAACCCAAAGTGAAATTCAAACGACTAACATTTGGGGAAAAGCCAAAAAAGTGAAATTCAAACGACTAACATTTGGGGAAAAAAGCCAAAGTGAAATTCAAACGACTAACATTTGGGGAAACCCAAAGTGAAATTCAAACGACTAACATTTGGGGAAAAAGCCAAAGTGAAATTCAAACGACTAACATTTGGGGAAAAACCCAAAGTGAAATTCAAACGACTAACATTTGGGGAAAACCCAAAGTGAAATTCAAACGATTAACATTTGGGGAAAAAGCCAAAGTGAAATTCAAACGACTAACATTTGGGGAAAAAGCCAAAGTGAAATTCAAACGACTAACATTTGGGAAAACCCAAAGTGAAATTCAAACGACTAACATTTGGGGAAAAAAGCCAAAGTGAAATTCAAACGACTAACATTTGGGGAAAAAGCCAAAGTGAAATTCAAACGACTAACATTTGGGGAAAAAGCCAAAGTGAAATTCAAACGACCAATATTTAAAAAAGCCAAAGTGAAATTCAAACGATCAACATTTGGGAAAGCCAAAGTGAAATTCAAACGACTAACATTTGGGGAAAACCCAAAGTGAAATTCAAACGACTAACATTTGGGGAAAAAGCCAAAGTGAAATTCAAACGACTAACATTTGGGAAAAACCCAAAGGAAATTCAAACGACTAACATTTGGGGAAAAAAGCCAAAGTGAAATTCAAACGACTAACATTTGGGGAAAAGCCAAAGTGAAATTCAAACGACTAACATTTGGGGAAAGCCAAAGTGAAATTCAAAAACGACTAACATTTGGGGAAAAAGCCAAAGTGAAATTCAAACGACTAACATTTGGGGAAAAAGCCAAAGTGAAATTCAAACACTAACATTTGGGGAAAAAAACCTAAAGTGAAATTCAAACGACTAACATTTGGGAAAAGCCAAAGTGAAATTCAAACGACTAACATTTGGGAAAAGCCAAAGTGAAATTCAAATGACTAACATTTGGGGAAAACCCAAAGTGAAATTCAAACGACTAACATTTGGGGAAAAACCCAAAGTGAAATTCAAACGACTAACATTTGGGTAAAACCCAAAGTGAAATTCAAACGACTAACATTTGGGGAAAAGCCAAAGTGAAATTCAAACGACTAACATTTGGGAAAATAAAGTGAAATTCAAACGACTAACATTTGGGAAAAGCTAAAGTGAAATTCAAACGACTAACATTTGGGAAAAGCCAAAGTGAAATTCAAACGACTAACATTTGGGGAAACCCAGCAAATTCAACGACTAACATTTGGGGAAAAAGCCAGCAAGAAATTCAAACGACTAACATTTGGGGAAAAAGCCAAAGTGAAATTCAAACGACTAACATTTGGGGAAAAGCCAAAGTGAAATTCAAACGACTAACATTTGGGAAAAAACCCAAAGTGAAATTCAAACGACTAACATTTGGGGAAAAAGCCAAAGGGAAATTCAAACGACTAACATTTGGGGAAAAAAGCCAAAGTGAAATTCAAACGACTAACATTTGGGAAAAGCCAAAGTGAAATTCAAACGACTAACATTTTGGGGAGAAAGCCAAAGTGAAATTCAAACGACTAACATTTGGGGAAAGCCAAAGTGAAATTCAAACGACTAACATTTGGGGAAAAAGCCAAAGTGAAATTCAAACGACTAACATTTGGGGAAAGCCAAAGTGAAATTCAAACGACTAATATCAGAAACCCAAAGTGAAATTCAAACGACTAACATTTGGGGAAAAGCCAAAGTGAAATTCAAACGACTAACATTTGGGGAAAAAAGCCAAAGTGAAATTCAAACGACTAACATTTGGGGAAAAACCCAAAGTGAAATTCAAACGACTAACATTTGGGGAAAAAGCCAAAGTGAAATTCAAACGACTAACATTTGGGGAAAAACCCAAAGTGAAATTCAAACGACTAACATTTGGGGAAAAAGCCAAAGTGAAATTCAAACGATCAACATTTGGGGAAAAAGCCAAAGTGAAATTCAAACGACTAACATTTGGGAAAAAGCCAAAGTGAAATTCAAACGACTAACATTTGGGGAAAAAGCCAAAGTGAAATTCAAACGACTAACATTTGGGGAAAAAGCCAAAAGTGAAATTCAAACGACTAACATTTGGGAAAAAACCCAAAGTGAAATTCAAACGACTAACATTTGGGGAAAAAAGCCAAAGTGAAATTCAAACGACTAACATTTGGGGAAAAAGCCAAAGTGAAATTCAAACGACTAACATTTGGGGAAAAAGCCAAAGCGAAATTCAAACGACTAACATTTGGGGAAAAGCCAAAGTGAAATTCAAACGACTAACATTTGGGAAAAAGCCAAAGTGAAATTCAAACGACTAACATTTGGGGAAAAAGCCAAAGTGAAATTCAAACGATTAACATTTGGGGAAAAAAGCCAAAGTGAAATTCAAACGGTTTCAACATTTGGGGAAAAAGCCAAAAGTGAAATTCTAAACGACTAACATTTTAGTGTTGGGTGAAATTCAAACGACAATATTTGGGAAACCCAAAACGGAAATTCAAACGACTAACATTTGGGGAAAAAAGCCAAAGTGAAATTCAAACGACTAACATTTGGGGAAAACCCGTATGAAAATTCAAACGTATCAATATTGAAAAAAGCCAGTGAGGAAATTCAACGACTACTGAACATTTGGGAAAAAGCCAAAGTGAAATTCAAACGACTAACATTTGGGGAAAAGCCAAAGTGAAATTCAAACGACTAACATTTGGGGAAAAACCCAAAGTGAAATTCAAACGACTAACATTTGGGGAAAATAAAAGGAGAAAACACAATGACTAAATATTTCGAAAAAACCCAGTGAAATTCAAACGACTAACATTTGGGAAAAGCCAAAGTGAATTAAATGATTAACATAGGGAAAACCCAAAGTGAAATTCAAACGACTAACATTTGGGGAAAAAGCCAAAGTGAAATTCAAACGACTAACATTTGGGAAAAACCCAAAGTGAAATTCAAACGACTAACATTTGGGGAAAAAGCCAAAGTGAAATTCAAACGACTAACATTTGGGGAAAAAGCCAAAGGGAAATTCAAACGACTAACATTTGGGGAAAAGCCAAAGTGAAATTCAAACGACTAACATTTGGGGAAAAAGCCAAAGTGAAATTCAAACGACTAACATTTGGGAAAAACCCAAAGTGAAATCAAATTGACCAACATTTGGGAAAAAGCCAAAGTGAAATTCAAACGACTAACATTTGGGGAAAAAAGCCAAAGTGAGTTCAAACGACTAACATTTGGGAAAACCCAAAGTGAAATTCAAACGACTAACATTTGGGAAAAGCCAAAGTAAATTCAAACGATACAATATTTAGAAAAAGCTAAAGTGAAATTCAAACGACTAACATTTAGGAAAAACCCAAAGTGAAATTCAAACGACTAACATTTGGGGAAAAAGCCAAAGTGAAATTCAAACGACTAAATATTTGGGAAAAAGCCAAAGTGAAATTCAACGATTAATATTTGGGGAAAACCCAAAGTGAAATTCAAACGACTAATATTTCAAAAGTCATGAAATTCAAACGACTAACATTTGGGGAAAAACCCAAAAGGAAATTCAAACGACTAACATTTGGGGAAAAAGCCAAAGTGAAATTCAAACGACTAACATTTGGGGAAAAAGCCAAAGGAAATTCAAACGACTAACATTTGGGGAAAAGCCAAAGTGAAATTCAAACGACTAACATTTGGGGAAAAAGCCAAAGTGAAATTCAAACGACTAACATTTGGGAAAAAGCCAAAGTGAAATTCAAACGACTAACATTTGGGGAAAAACCCAAAGTGAAATTCAAACGACTAACATTTGGGAAAAAGCCAAAGTGAAATTCAAACGACTAACATTTGGGGGAAAAAATGAAAATTGAAATTCAAACTGACTAACATTTGGGGAAAAAGCCAAAGTGAAATTCAAACGACTAACATTTGGGAAAAACCCAAAGTGAAATTCAAACGACTAACATTTGGGAAAAACCCAAAGTGAGGAATTCAAACGACTAACATTTGGGGAAAAAGCCAAAGTGAAATTCAAACGACTAACATTTGGGGAAAAAGCCAAAGTGAAATTCAAACGACTAACATTTGGGGGAAAAGCCAAGTGAAATTCAAACGACTAACATTTGGGGAAAAAGCCAAAGTGAAATTCAAACGACTAACATTTGGGGAAAAAGCCAAAGTGAAATTCAAACGACTAACATTTGGGGAAAAAGCCAAAGTGAAATTCAAACGACTAACATTTGGGGAAAAAGCCAAAGTGAAATTTAAACAACATTTGGGGAAAAACCCAAAGGTAAATTCCAAACGACTAACATTTGGGGAAAAAGCCAAAGTGAAATTCAAACGACTAACATTTGGGAAAAAGCCAAAGTGAAATTCAAACGACTAACATTTGGAAAAAAACCAAAGGTAGAAATTCAAACGACTAACATTTGGGAAAAACCCAAAGTGAAATTCAAACGACTAACATTTGGGAAAAAGCCAAAGTGAAATTCAAACGACTAACATTTTGGAAAAAGCCAAAGTGAAATTCAAACGACTAACATTTGGGGAAAAAACCCAAAGTGAAATTCAAACGACTAACATTTGGGGGAAAAGCTAAAAGTGAAATTCAAACGACTAACATTTGGGAAAAAAGCCAAAGTGAAATTCAAACGACTAACATTTGGGGAAAAACCCAAAGTGAAATTCAAACGACTAACATTTGGGGGAAAAAGCCAAAGTGAAATTCAAACGACTAACATTTGAAAAAGCCAAAGTGAAATTCAAACGACTAACATTTGGGGAAAAAGCCAAAGTGAAATTCAAACGACTAACATTTGGGGAAAAAGCCAAAGTGAAATTCAAACGACTAACATTTGGGGAAAAACTGAAATTGAAATTCAAACGACTAACATTTGGGAAAAAGCCAAAGTGAAATTCAAACGACTAACATTTTGGGGAAAAACCCAAAGTGAAATTCAAACGACTAACATTTAGGAAAAAGCCAAAGTGAAATTCAAACGACTAACATTTGGGGAAAAACCCAAGTGAAATTCAAACGACTAACATTTGGGGAAAAAGCCAAAGTGAAATTCAAACGACTAACATTTGGGAAAAACCCAAGTGAAATTCAAACGACTAACATTTGGGAAAAAGCCAAAGTGAAATTCAAACGACCCATTTGGGGAAAAACCCAAAGTGAAATTCAAACGACTAACATTTGGGAAAAACCCAAGTGAAATTCAAACGACTAACATTTGGGGAAAAACCCAAGTGAAATTCAAACGACTAACATTTGGGGAAAAACCCCAAAGTGAAATTCAAACGACTAACATTTGGGAAAAAACCCAAAGTGAAATTCAAACGACTAACATTTGGGGAAAAAGCCAAGTGAAATTCAAACGACTAACATTTGGGGGAAAAACCCAAAGTGAAATTCAAACGACTAACATTTGGGGAAAAACCCAAAGTGAAATTCAAACGACTAACATTTGGGGGAAAAACCCAAAGTGAAATTCAAACGACTAACATTTGGGAAAAAACCCAAAAATTGAAATTCAAACGACTAACATTTGGGGAAAAAGCCAAGTGAAATTCAAACGACTAACATTTGGGAAAAAGCCAAGTGAAATTCAAACGACTAACATTTGGGAAAAAGCCAAAGTGAAATTCAAACGACTAACATTTGGGGAAAAACCATTGAAATTCAAACGACTAACATTTGGGGAAAAACCCAAAGTGAAATTCAAACGACTAACATTTGGGGAAAAAGCCAAAGTGAAATTCAAACGACTAACATTTGGGGAAAAACCCAAAGTGAAATTCAAACGACTAACATTTGGGGAAAAAGCCAAAGTGAAATTCAAGCGACTAACATTTGGGGAAAACCCAAAGTGAAATTCAAACGACTAACATTTGGGAAAAAGCCAAAGTGAAATTCAAACGACTAACATTTGGGAAAAAGCCAAAAATTGAAATTCAAACGACTAACATTTGAGAGAAAAGCCAAGTGAAATTCAAACGACTAACATTTGGGGAAAAACCCAAAGTGAAATTCAAACGACTAACATTTGGGAAAAAAGCCAAAGTGAAATTCAAACGACTAACATTTGGGAAAAACCCAAGTGAAATTCAAACGACTAACATTTGGGGAAAAAGCCAAAGTGAAATTCAAACGACTAACATTTGGGGAAAAAGCCAAAGTGAAATTCAAACGGCTAACATTTGGGAAAAAGCCAAAGTGAAATTCAAACGACTAACATTTGGGGAAAAGCCAAAGTAGAGGAAATTCCAAACGACTAACATTTGGGAAAAAGCCAAAGTGAAATTCAAACGACTAACATTTGGGGAAAAAGCCAAAGTGAAATTCAAACGACTAACATTTGGGGAAAAAGCCAAGTGAAATTCAAACGACTAACATTTGGGGAAAAACCCAAAGTGAAATTCAAACGACTAACATTTGGGGAAAAAGCCAAAGTGAAATTCAAACGACTAACATTTGGGGAAAAAGCCAAAGTGAAATTCAAACGACTAACATTTGGGGAAAAACCAAAATTGAAATTCAAACGACTAACATTTGGGAAAAAGCCAAAGTGAAATTCAAACGACTAACATTTGGGGAAAAAGCCAAAGTGAATTCAAACGACCAACATTTTGGGGAAAAACCCAAAGTGAAATTCAAACGACTAACATTTGGGGAAAAGCCAAAGTGAAATTCAAACGACTAACATTTGGGGAAAAAGCCAAAGTGAAATTCAAACGACTAACATTTGGGGAAAAACCCAAGTGAAATTCAAACGACTAACATTTGGGAGAAAAAGCTTAAAGTGAAATTCCCGGCGAAAACTAACATTTGGGAAAAAGCCAAAGTGAGAATTCAAACGACTAACATTTGGGGAAAAACCAAAATGAAATTCAAACGACTAACATTTGGGGAAAAAGCCAAAGTGAAATTCAAACGACTAACATTTGGGAGAAAACCCAAAGTGAAATTCAAACGACTAACATTTTGGGGAAAAAGCCAAGTGAAATTCAAACGACTAACATTTGGGGAAAAACCCAAAGTGAAATTCAAGCGACTAACATTTGGGGAAAAAGCCAAAGTGAAATTCAAACGACTAACATTTGGGGAAAAACCAAAAATTGAAATTCAAACGACTAACATTTGGGGAAAAAGCCAAAGTGAAATTCAAACGACTAACATTTGGGGAAAAACCCAGTGAAATTCAAACGACTAACATTTGGGAAAAAGCCAAGTGAAATTCAAACGATAACATTTTGGGGAAAAACCCAAAGTGAAATTCAGAACGACTAACATTTGGGGAAAAAGCCAAAGTGAAATTCAAACGACTAACATTTGGGAAAAACCCAAAGTGAAATTCAAACGGCAAACATTTGGGGAAAAAGCCAAAGTGAAATTCAAACGACTAACATTTGGGGAAAAACCCAAAGTGAAATTCAAACGACTAACATTTGGGGAAAAACCCAAAGTGAAATTCAAACGACTAACATTTGGGGAAAAGCCCAAGTGAAATTCAAACGACTAACATTTGGGGGAAAAACCCAAAGTGAAATTCAAACGACTAACATTTGGGGAAAAAGCCAAGTGAAATTCAAACGACTAACATTTGGGGAAAAACCCAAAGTGAAATTCAAACGACTAACATTTGGGGAAAAAGCCAAAGTGAAATTCAAACGACTAACATTTGAAGTGAAAACCCAAAGTGAAATTCAAACGACTAACATTTGGGGAAAAACCCAAAGTGAAATTCAAACGACTAACATTTAGGAAAAACCCAAAGTGAAATTCAAACGATAACATTTGGGGAAAAACTAAAATTAAATTCAAACGACTAACATTTGGGGGAAAAAGCCAAAGTGAAATTCAAACGACTAACATTTGGGAAAAAGCCAAAGTGAAATTCAAACGACTAACATTTGGGGAAAAACCCAAAGTGAAATTCAAACGACTAACATTTGGGGGAAAAAGCCAAAGTGAAATTCAAACACAAACTAACATTTGGGGGAAAAAGCCAAAGTGAAATTCAAACGACTAACATTTGGGGAAAAACCCAAAGTGAAATTCAAACGACTAACATTTGGGAAAAAGCCAATTGAAATTCAGAGCGACTAACATTTGAGAGAAAAACCCAAAGTGAAATTCAAACGACTAACATTTGGGGAAAAACCCAAAGTGAAATTCAAACGACTAACATTTGGGGAAAAAGCCAAAGTGAAATTCAAACGACTAACATTTTGGGGAAAAAGCCAAAGTGAAATTCAAACGACACATTTGGGGAAAAACCCAAAGGAATTCAAACAGCTAACATTTGGGGAAAAAGCCAAGTGAAATTCAAACGACTAACATTTGGGGAAAAGGCAAGTGAAATTCAAACGACTAACATTTGGGAAAAAGCCAAAGTGAAATTCAAACGACTAACATTTGGGGAAAAACCCAAAGTGAAATTCAAACGACTAACATTTGGGGAAAAAGCCAAGTGAAATTCAAACGACTAACATTTGGGGAAAAACTTAAATTCATTCAAACGACTAACATTTGGGGAAAAAGCCAAAGTGAAATTCAAACGACCAACATTTGGGGAAAAACCCAAAAAGTGAAATTCAAACGACTAACATTTGGGAAAAAGCCAAGTGAAATTCAAACGACTAACATTTGGGGGAAAAAGCCAAAAGTGAAATTCAAACGACTAACATTTAGGGAAAAACCCAAGTGAAATTCAAACGACTAACATTTGGGGGAAAAAGCCAAAGTGAATTCAAACGACTAACATTTGGGGAAAAAGCCAAAGTGAAATTCAAACGACTAACATTTGGAGAAAAAGCCAAAGTGAAATTCAAACGACTAACATTTTGGGAAAAAGCCAAAGTGAAATTCAAACAGCTAACATTTGGGGAAAAACCCAAAGTGAAATTCAAACAAACTAACATTTGTGGAAAAAGCCAAAGTGAAATTCCAACGGCTAACATTTGGGGAAAAAGCCAAAGTGAAATTCAAACGACTAACATTTGGGGAAAAACCCAAAGTGAAATTCAAACGACTAACATTTGGGGGAAAAGCCAAAGTGAAATTCAAACGACTAACATTTGGGAAAAATCAGTGAAATTCAAACGAATAACATTTGGGGAAAAAGCCAAAGTGAAATTCAAACGACTAACATTTGGGGAAAAACCCAAAGTGAAATTCAAGCGACTAACATTTGGGAAAAAGCCAAAGTGAAATTCAAACGACTAACATTTGGGGGAAAAAGCCAAAGTGAAATTCAAACGACTAACATTTGGGGAAAAAGCCAAAGTGAAATTCAAACGACTAACATTTGGGGAAAAACCCAAAGTGAAATTCAAACGACTAACATTTGGGGAAAAAGCCAAGTGAAATTCAAACGACTAACATTTGGGGAAAAACCCAAATTGAAATTCAAACGACTAACATTTGGGAAAAAGCTAAAGTGAAATTCAAACGACTAACATTTGGGGAAAAACCCAAAGTGAAATTCAAACGACTAACATTTGGGGAAAAAGCCAAAGTGAAATTCAAACGACCAACATTTGGGGAAAAAGCCAAAGTGAAATTCAAACGACTAACATTTGGGGAAAAACCCAAAGTGAAATTCAAACGACTAACATTTGGGAAAAAGCCAAAGTGAAATTCAAACGACTAACATTTGGGGAAAAAGCCAAAGTGAAATTCAAACGACTAACATTTGGGGAAAAACCCAAAGTGAAATTCAAACGACTAACATTTGGGGAAAAAGCCAAAGTGAAATTCAAACGACTAACATTTGGGGGAAAAAGTAGTGAAATTCAAACGACTAACATTTGGGAAAAACTTGAGAAGTGAAATTCAAACGACTAACATTTGGGGAAAAACCCAAAGTGAAATTCAAACGACTAACATTTGGGGAAAAAGCCAAGTGAAATTCAAACGACTAACATTTGGGGAAAAACCCAAGTGAAATTCAAACGACTAACATTTGGGGGAAAAGCCAAGAGTGAAATTCAAACGACTAACATTTGGGAAAAAGCCAAAAAGTGAGAAATTCAAACGACTAACATTTGGGGAAAAACCCAAGTGAAATTCAAACGACCCAACATTTGGGGAAAAACCCAAAGTGAAATTCAAACGACTAACATTTGGGAAAAAGCCAAAGTGAAATTCAAACGACTAACATTTGGGGAAAAAGCCAAAGTGAAATTCAAACGACTAACATTTGGGGAAAAACCCAAGTGAAATTCAAACGACTAACATTTGGGAAAAAGCCAAAGTGAAATTCAAACGACTAACATTTGGGAAAAAGCCAAAGTGAAATTCAAACGACTAACTGTTGGAAAAACCCAAAGTGAAATTCAAACGACTAACATTTGGGGGAAAAAGCCAAAAGTGAGAAATTCAAACGACTAACATTTGAGCTTAAAAGTGAAATTCAAGCAAACTAACATTTGGGGAAAAAGCCAAAGTGAAATTCAAAGCGATAACATTTGGGGAAAAACCCAAAGTGAAATTCAAAACGACAACATTTGGGGAAAAAGCCAAGAGTGAAATTCAAACGACTAACATTCCGGAAAAACCCAAAGTGAAATTCAAACGACTAACATTTGGGAAAAAGCCAAAGTGAAATTCAAACGACTAACATTTGGGAAAAACCCAAAGTGAAATTCAAACGACTAACATTTGGGGAAAAAGCCAAAGTGAAATTCAAACGACTAACATTTGGGGAAAAACCCAAAGTGAAATTCAAACGACTAACATTTGGGAAAAAGCCAAAGTGAAATTCAAACGACTAACATTTGGGGAAAAACCAAGTGAAATTCAAACGACTAACATTTGGGGAAAAAGCCAAGTGAAATTCAAACGACTAACATTTGGGGAAAAACCCAAGTGAAATTCAAACGACTAACATTTGGGAAAAAGCCAAAAGTGAAATTCAAACGACTAACGTGCGGGAAAAACCCAAAAGTGAAATTCAAACGACTAACATTTGGGAAAAACCCAAAGTGAAATTCAAACGACTAACATTTGGGGAAAAAGCCAAAGTGAAATTCAAACGACTAACATTTGGGGAAAAAGCCAAAGTGAAATTCGACTAACATTTACGGGGAAAAACCCAAAGTGAAATTCAAACGACTAACATTTGGGGAAAAAGCCAAAGTGAAATTCAAACGACTAACATTTGGGGAAAAAGCCAAGTGAAATTCAAACGACTAACATTTGGGGAAAAACCCAAAGTGAAATTCAAACGACTAACATTTGGAAAAAGCCAAAGTGAAATTCAAACGACTAACATTTGGGGAAAAAGCCAAGTGAAATTCAAACGACTAACATTTGGGGAAAAACCCAAAATTGAAATTCAAACGACTAACATTTGGGGAAAAAGCCAAGTGAGAATTCAAACGACTAACATTTGGGGAAAAACCCAAAGTGAAATTCAAACGACTAACATTTGGGGAAAAAGCCAAAGTGAAATTCAAACGACTAACATTTGGGGAAAAACCCAAAGTGAAATTCAAACGACTAACATTTGGGGAAAAGAAGCCAAAGTGAAATTCAAACGACTAACATTTGGGGAAAAACCCAAAGTGGGAATTCAAACGACTAACATTTGGGAAAAAGCCAAAGTGAAATTCAAACGACTAACATTTGGGGAAAAACCAAAGTGAAATTCAAACGACTAACATTTGGGGAAAAAGCCAAGTGAAATTCCAAACGACTAACATTTGGGGAAAACCCAAAGTGAAATTCAAACGACTAACATTTGGGGAAAAAGCCAAAAATTGAAATTCAAAACGACTAACATTTGGGGAAAAACCAAAGTGAAATTCAAACGACTAACATTTGGGGAAAAAGCCAAAGTGAAATTCAAACGACTAACATTTGGGGAAAAACCCAAAAGTGAAATTCAAACGACTAACATTTGGGGAAAAAGCCAAAGTGAAATTCCAAACGACTAACATTTGGGGAAAAACCCAAAGTGAAATTCAAACGACTAACATTTGGGGAAAAACCCAAAGTGAAATTCAAACGACTAACATTTTGGGGAAAAAGCCAAAGTGAAATTCAAACGACTAACATTTGGGAAAAAGCCAAAAGTGAAATTCAAACGACTAACATTTGGGAAAAACCAAAGTGAAATTCCAAACGACTAACATTTGGGGAAAAAGCCAAAGTGAAATTCAAACGATAACATTTGGGAAAAAACCCAAAGTGAAATTCAAACGACTAACATTTGGGGAAAAACCCAAGATGAGATTCAAACGACTAACATTTGGGGAAAAACCCAAAGTGAAATTCAAACGACTAACATTTGGGGAAAAACCCAAAGTGAAATTCAAACGACCCAACATTTGGGAAAAAGCCAAAGTGAAATTCAAACGACTAACATTTGGGAAAAACCCAAGTGAAATTCAAACGACTAACATTTGGGGAAAAACCCAAAGTGAAATTCAAACGACTAACATTTGGGGAAAAAGCCAAGTGAAATTCAAACGACTAACATTTGGGGAAAAACCCAGTGAAATTCAAAAAACATTAACATTTGGGGAAAAAGCCAAAGTGAAATTCAAACGACTAACATTTGGGGAAAAACCCCAAAATTAAATTCAAGCCATTAACATTTGGAAAAAGCCAAAGTGAAATTCAAACGACTAACATTTGGGGAAAAAGCCAAAGTGAAATTCAAAACGACTAACATTTGGGAAAAAGCCAAAGTGAGAAATTCAAACGACTAACATTTGGGGAAAAACCCAAAGTGAAATTCAAACGACTAACATTTGGAAAAAGCCAAAATTGAAATTCAAACGACTAACATTTGGGGAAAAACCAAAGTGAAATTCAAACGACTAACATTTGGGGAAAAGCCGAAGTGAAATTCAAACGACTAACATTTGGGGAAAAACCCAAAATTGAAATTCAAAACGACTAACATTTGGGGAAAAGCCAAGTGAAATTCAAACGACTAACATTTGGGAAAAACCCAAAGTGAAATTCAAACGACTAACATTTGGGGAAAAACCAAGTGAAATTCAAACGACTAACATTTGGGAAAAACCCAAAGTGAAATTCAAACGACTAACATTTGGGAAAAAGCCAAAGTGGAAATTCAAACGACTAACATTTGGGGAAAAACCCAAAGTGAAATTCAAACGACTAACATTTGGGGAAAAAGCCAAAGTGAAATTCAAACGACTAACATTTGGGGAAAAACCCAAAGTGAAATTCAAACGACTAACATTTGGGGAAAAACCCAAAGTGAAATTCAAACATTGTTTGGGAAAAAGCCAAAGTGAAATTCAAACGACTAACATTTGGGGAAAAAGCCAAAGTGAAATTCCAAACGACTAACATTTGGGAAAAACCCAAAGTGAAATTCAAACGACTAACATTTGGGAAAAAGCCAAAAGTGAAATTCAAACGACTAACATTTGGGGAAAAACCCAAAGTGAAATTCAAACGACTAACATTTGGGGAAAAAGCCAAGTGAAATTCAAACGGCTAACATTTGGGGAAAAACCCAAAATTGAAATTCAAACGACTAACATTTGGGAAAAAGCCAAAGTGAAATTCAAACATTAACATTTGGGGAAAAACCCAAAGTGAAATTCAAACGACTAACATTTGGGGAAAAAGCCAAAGTGAAATTCAAACGACTAACATTTGGGAAAAAGCCAAAGTGAAATTCAAACGACTAACATTTGGGGAAAAACCCAAAGTGAAATTCAAACGACTAACATTTGGGGAAAAAGCCAAAGTGAAATTCAAACGACTAACATTTGGGAAAAAGCCAAGTGAAATTTCAAACGACTAACATTTGGGGAAAAGCCCAAAGTGAAATTCAAACGACTAACATTTGGGGAAAAAGCCAAGTGAAATTCAAACGACTAACATTTGGGGAAAAACCCAAAGTGAAATTCAAACGACTAACATTTACGGGAAAAACCAAAGTGAAATTCAAACGACTAACATTTGGGGAAAAACCCAAAGTGAAATTCAAACTAACATTTGGGGAAAAACCCAAAGTGAAATTCAAACGACTAACATTTGGGGAAAAAGCCAAAGTGAAATTCAAACGACTAACATTTGGGGAAAAACCCAAAAGTGAAATTCAAACGATAACATTTGGGGAAAAACCCAAAAGTGAAATTCAAACGATAACATTTGGGAAAAAGCCAAGTGAAATTCAAACGACTAACATTTGGAAAAAGCCAAAATTGAAATTCAAACGACTAACATTTGGGAAAAACCCAAGTGAAATTCAAACGACTAACATTTGGGGAAAAAGCCAAAGTGAAATTCAAACGACTAATTTTGGGGGAAAAACCCAAAGTGAAATTCAAACGACTAACATTTGGGGAAAAACCCAAAGTGAAATTCAAACGACTAACATTTGGGGAAAAAGCCAAAGTGAAATTCAAACGACTAACATTTGGGGGAAAAAGCCAAAGTGAAATTCAAACGACTAACATTTGGGGAAAAACCCAAAGTGAAATTCAAACGACTAACATTTGGGGAAAAAGCCAAGTGAAATTCAAACGACTAACATTTGGGGAAAAACCCAAAGTGAAATTCAAACGACTAACATTTGGGGAAAAAGCCAAGTAAAATTCAAACGACTAACATTTGGGGAAAAACCCAAAGTGAAATTCAAACGACTAACATTTTGGGGAAAAAGCCAAAGTGAAATTCAAACGACTAACATTTGGGAAAAACCCAAAGTGAAATTCAAACGACTAACATTTGGGGAAAAAAGCCAAGTGAAATTCAAACGACTAACATTTGGGGAAAATCCCAAAGTGAAATTCAAACGACTAACATTTGGGAAAAAGCCAAAGTGAAATTCAAACGACTAACATTTGGGGAAAAACCCAAAGTGAAATTCAAACGACTAACATTTGGGGAAAAAGCCAAAGTGAAATTCAAAACGACTAACATTTGGGGAAAAACCAAAGTGAAATTCAAACGACTAACATTTGAGAGAAAAAACCCAAAGTGAAATTCAAACGACTAACATTTGGGGAAAAAGCCAAAGTGAAATTCAAACGACTAACATTTGGGGAAAAAGCCAAAGTGAAATTCAAACGACTAACATTTGGGGAAAAACCCAAAGTGAAATTCAAACGACTAACATTTGGGAAAAAGCCAAAGTGAAATTCAAACGACTAACATTTGGGAAAAAGCCAAAGTGAAATTCAAACGACTAACATTTGGGGAAAAACCCAAAGTGAAATTCAAACGACTAACATTTGGGGAAAAAGCGAGTGAAATTCAAACGACTAACATTTGGGGAAAAACCCAAAATTGAAATTCAAACGACTAACATTTGGGGAAAAAGCCAAAGTGAAATTCAAACGACTAACATTTGGGGAAAAACCCAAAGTGAAATTCAAACGACTAACATTTGGGGAAAAAGCCAAAGTGAAATTCAAACGACTAACATTTGGGGAAAAAGCCAAAGTGAAATTCAAACGACTAACATTTGGGGAAAAAGCCAAGTGAAATTCAAACGACTAACATTTGGGGAAAAACCCAAAGTGAAATTCAAACGACTAACATTTGGGGAAAAAGCCAAAGTGAAATTCAAACGACTAACATTTGGGAAAAACCCAAAGTGAAATTCAAACGACTAACATTTGGGGAAAAAGCCAAAGTGAAATTCAAGCGACTAACATTTGGGGAAAAACCCAAAGTGAAATTCAAACGACTAACATTTTGGGGAAAAAGCCAAAGTGAAATTCAAACGACTAACATTTGGGAAAAAGCCAAGTGAAATTCAAACGACTAACATTTGGGGAAAAAGCCAAAGTGAAATTCAAACGACTAACATTTGGGGAAAAAGCCAAAGTGAAAATTCAAACGACTAACATTTGGGGAAAAAGCCAAATTGAAATTCAAACGACTAACATTTGGGAAAAAGCCAAAGTGAAATTCAAACGACTAACATTTGGGGAAAAACCCAAAATTGAAATTCAAACGACTAACATTTGGGGAAAAAGCCAAAAGTGAAATTCAAACGACTAACATTTGGGGAAAAAGCCAAAGTGAAATTCAAACGACTAACATTTGGGGAAAAACCCAAAGTGAAATTCAAACGACTAACATTTGGGGAAAAAGCCAAAGTGAAATTCAAACGACTAACATTTGGGGAAAAACCCAAAGTGAAATTCAAACGACTAACATTTGGGGAAAAAGCCAAAGTGAAATT
This sequence comes from Ascarosepion bandense, assembly GCA_037127315.1. Taxonomy (NCBI): domain Eukaryota; kingdom Metazoa; phylum Mollusca; class Cephalopoda; order Sepiida; family Sepiidae; genus Ascarosepion; species Ascarosepion bandense. The sequence goes on from JBBBDQ010001313.1 coordinate 2,851,307, forward strand.
TAAAACGACTAACATTTGGGGAAAAGCCAAAGTGAAATTCAAACGACTAACATTTGGGGAAAAAGCCAAAGTGAAATTCAAACGACTAACATTTGGGGAAAAATCGAAAGTGAAATTCAAACGACTAACATTTGGGGAAAAAGCCAAAGTGAAATTCAAACGACTAACATTTGGGGAAAAGCCAAGTGAAATTCAAACGACTAACATTTGGGGAAAAAGCCAAAGTGAAATTCAAACGACTAACATTTGGGGAAAAACCCAAAGTGAAATTCAAACGACTAACATTTGGGAAAAAGCCAAAGTGAAATTCAAACGACTAACATTTGAGAGAAAAACCCAAAGTGAAATTCAAACGACTAACATTTGGGGAAAAAGCCAAAGTGAAATTCAAACGACTAACATTTGGGGAAAAACCCAAGTGAAATTCAAACGACTAACATTTGGGGAAAAAGCCAAAAATTGAAATTCAAACGACTAACATTTGGGAAAAACCCAAAAGTGAAATTCAAACATTAACATTTGGGGAAAAACCCAAGTGAAATTCAAACGACTAACATTTGGGGAAAAGAAACCAGTGAAATTCAAACGACTAACATTTGGGGAAAAAGCCAAAAGTGAAATTCAAACGACTAACATTTGGGGAAAAACCCAAAGTGAAATTCAAACGACTAACATTTGGGGAAAAAGCCAAAGTGAAATTCAAACGACTAACATTTGGGGAAAAACCCAAAGTGAAATTCAAACGACTAACATTTGGGGAAAAACCCAAAAGTGAAATTCAAACGACTAACATTTGGGGAAAAACCCAAGTGAAATTCAAACGACTAACATTTGGGGGAAAACCCAAAGTGAAATTCAAACGACTAACATTTGGGGAAAAAGCCAAAGTGAAATTCAAACGACTAACATTTGGGGAAAAACCCAAAGTGAAATTCAAACGACTAACATTTGGGGAAAAACCCAAAGTGAAATTCAAACGACTAACATTTGGGGAAAAAGCCAAAAGTGAAATTCAAACGACTAACATTTGGGAAAAAGCCAAAGTGAAATTCAAACGACTAACATTTGGGGAAAAACCCAAAGTGAAATTCAAACGACTAACATTTGGGGAAAAAGCCAAAGTGAAATTCAAACGACTAACATTTGGGGAAAAACCCAAAGTGAAATTCAAACGACTAACATTTGGGAAAAGCCAAGTGAAATTCAAACGACTAACATTTGGAGAAAAACCCAAAGTGAAATTCAAACGACTAACATTTGGGAAAAAGCCAAGTGAAATTCAAACGGCTAACATTTGGGGAAAAAACCCAAAGTGAAATTCAAACGACTAACATTTGGGGAAAAAGCCAAAGTGAAATTCAAACGACTAACATTTGAGGAAAAACCCAAAAAGTGAAATTCAAACGACTAACATTTGGGGAAAAAGCCAAAGTGAAATTCAAACGACTAACATTTTTAAGGAAAAACCCAAAGTGAAATTCAAACGACTAACATTTGGGGAAAAAGCCAAAGTGAAATTCAAACGACTAACATTTGGGGAAAAACCCAAAGTGAAAATTCAAACGACTAACATTTGGGAAAAAACCCAAAGTGAAATTCAAACGACTAACATTTGGGGAAAAACCCAAAGTGAAATTCAAAGCATTAACATTTGGGGAAAAAGCCAAAGTGAAATTCAAACGACTAACATTTGAGGAAAAACCCAAAGTGAAATTCAAACGACTAACATTTGGGGGAAAAACCCAAAAGTGAAATTCAAACGACTAACATTTGGGGAAAAGCCAAAGTGAAATTCAAACGACTAACATTTGGGGGAAAAAGCCAAAGTGAAATTCAAACGACTAACATTTGGGGAAAAACCCAAAGTGAAATTCAAACGACTAACATTTGGGGAAAAAGCCAAAGTGAAATTCAAACGACTAACATTTAGGGGAAAATCCCAAAGTGAAATTCAAACGACCAACATTTGGGAAAAAGCCAAAGTGAAATTCAAACGACTAACATTTGGGGAAAAACCCAAAGTGAAATTCAAACGACTAACATTTGGGGAAAAACCCAAAGTGAAATTCAAACGACTAACATTTGGGAAAAAGCCAAAGTGAAATTCAAACGACTAACATTTGGGGAAAAACCCAAAGTGAAATTCAAACGACTAACATTTGGGGAAAAACCCAAAGTGAAATTCAAACGACTAACATTTGGGGAAAAAGCCAAAGTGAAATTCAAACGACCCATTTGGAAAAAGCCAAAGTGAAATTCAAACGACTAACATTTGGGGAAAAACCCAAAGTGAAATTCAAACGACTAACATTTGGGGAAAAAGCCAAAGTGAAATTCAAACGACTAACATTTGGGGAAAAAGCCAAAGTGAAATTCAAACGACTAACATTTGGGGAAAAAGCCAAAGTGAAATTCAAACGACTAACATTTGGGAAAAAGCCAAGTGAAATTCAAACGACTAACATTTGGGGGAAAAAGCCAAAGTGAAATTCAAACGACTAACATTTGGGGAAAAACCCAAAGTGAAATTCAAACGACTAACATTTGGGAAAAAGCCAAAGTGAAATTCAAACGACTAACATTTGGGGAAAAACCCAAAGTGAAATTCAAACGACTTATTTGGGAAAAAGCCAAGTGAAATTCAAACGACTAACATTTGGGAAAAAGCCAAAGTGAAATTCAAAACGACTAACATTTGGGGAAAAACCCAAAAGTGAAATTCAAACGACTAACATTTGGGGAAAAAGCCAAAGTGAAATTCAAACGACTAACATTTGGGGAAAAACCCAAAATTGAAATTCAAACGACTAACATTTGGGGAAAAACCCAAAGTGAAATTCAAACGACTAACATTTGGGGAAAAACCCAAAGTGAAATTCAAACGACTACCATTTGGGAAAAAGCCAAAGTGAAATTCAAACGACTAACATTTGGGAAAAAGCCAAAGTGAAATTCAAACGACTAACATTTGGGGAAAACCCAAAGTGAAATTCAAACGACTAACATTTGGGGGAAAAGCCAAGTGAAATTCAAACGACTAACATTTGGGGAAAAACCCAAAGTGAAATTCAAACGACTAACATTTGGGGAAAAACCCAAAGTGAAATTCAAACGACTAACATTTGGGGAAAAAGCCAAAGTGAAATTCAAACGACTAACATTTGGGGAAAAAGCCAAAGTGAAATTCAAACGACTAACAGTTGGGGAAAAAGCCAAAGTGAAATTCAAACGACTAACATTTGGGAAAAAGCCAAGTGAAATTCAAACGACTAACATTTGGGGAAAAAGCCAAAATTGAGAATTCAAACGACTAACATTTGGGGAAAAAAGCCAAAGTGAAATTCAAACGACTAACATTTGGGGAAAAAGCCAAAAATTGAAATTCAAACGACTAACATTTGGGAAAAAGCCAAAGTGAAATTCAAACGACTAACATTTGGGAAAAAGCCAAAGTGAAATTCAAACGACTAACATTTGGGGAAAAACCCAAAGTGAAATTCAAACGACTAACATTTGGGGAAAAACCCAAATTGAAATTCAAACGACTAACATTTGGGGAAAAAGCCAAAAGTGAAATTCAAACGACTAACATTTGGGGAAAAACCCAAAGTGAAATTCAAACGACAACATTTGGGGGAAAAAGCCAAAGTGAAATTCAAACGACTAACATTTGGGGAAAAACCCAAAATTGAAATTCAAACGACTAACATTTGGGGAAAAAGCCAAAGTGAAATTCAAACGACTAACATTTGGGGAAAAAGCCAAAGTGAAATTCAAACGACTAACATTTGGGGAAAAAACCCAAAGTGAAATTCAAACGACTAACATTTGGGGAAAAGCCAAAGTGAAATTCAAACGACTAACATTTGGGGGAAAAAGCCAAAGTGAAATTCAAACGACTAACATTTGGGGAAAAGCCAAAGTGAAATTCAAACGACTAACATTTGGGAAAAACCCAAGTGAAATTCAAACGACTAACATTTGGGAAAAAGCCAAAGTGAAATTCAAACGACTAACATTTAGGGGAAAAACCCAAGTGAAATTCAAACGACTAACATTTGGGGAAAAAGCCAAAGTGAAATTCCAAACGACTAACATTTGGGAAAAACCCAAGTGAGAAATTCAAACATTTGGAAAAAGCCAAAGTGAAATTCAAACGACTAACATTTGGGAAAAAGCCAAAGTGAAATTCAAACGACTAAAATTTGGGGAAAAAGCCAAAGTGAAATTCAAACGACTAACATTTGGGGGAAATGCCAAAAATTGAAATTCAAACGACTAACATTTGGGAAAAACCCAAAGTGAAATTCAAACGACTAACATTTGGGGAAAAAGCCAAAGTGAAATTCAAACGACTAACATTTGGGAAAAACCCAAAGTGAAATTCAAACGACTAACATTTGGGGAAAAAGCCAAAGTGAAATTCAAACGACTAACATTTGGGGAAAAACCCAAAGTGAAATTCAAACGACTAACATTTGGGGAAAAACCCAAAGTGAAATTCAAACGACTAACATTTGGGGAAAAAGCCAAAGTGAAATTCAAACGACTAACATTTAGGGAAAAAGCCAAAATTGAAATTCAAACGACTAACATTTGGGAAAAAGCCAAAATTGAAATTCAAACGACTAACATTTGGGGAAAAAGCCAAAAGTGAAATTCAAACGACTAACATTTGGGAAAAACCCAAAGTGAAATTCAAACGACTAACATTTGGGGAAAAAGCCAAAGTGAAATTCAAACGACTAACATTTGGGGAAAAAGCCAAAGTGAAATTCAAACGACTAACATTTGGGGAAAAAAGCCAAAGTGAAATTCAAACGACTAACATTTGGGGAAAAAGCCAAAGTGAAATTCAAACGACTAACATTTGGGGAAAAAGCCAAGTGAAATTCAAACGACTAACATTTGGGAAAAGCCCAAGAGTGAAATTCAAACGACTAACATTTGGGAAAAAGCCAAGTGAAATTCAAACGACTAACATTTGGGGGAAAAAGCCAAAGTGAAATTCAAACGACTAACATTTGGGAAAAACCCAAAATTGAAATTCAAACGACTAACATTTGGGGGAAAAGCCAAGTGAAATTCAAACGACTAACATTTGGGAAAACCCAAAGTGAAATTCAAACGACTAACATTTGGGAAAAGCCAAAGTGAAATTCAAACGACTAACATTTGGGGAAAAAGCCAAAGTGAAATTCAAACGACTAACATTTGGGGAAAAAGCCAAGTGAAATTCAAACGACTAACATTTGGGAAAAAGCCAAAGTGAAATTCAAACGACTAACATTTGGGGAAAAAGCCAAAGTGAAATTCAAACGACTAACATTTGGGGAAAAAGCCAAGTGAAATTCAAACGACTAACATTTGGGGAAAAACCCAAAAGTGAAATTCAAACGACTAACATTTGGAAAAAGCCAAAGTGAAATTCAAACGACTAACATTTGGGGAAAACCCAAAGTGAAATTCAAACGACTAACATTTGGAAAAAGCCAAAATTGAAATTCAAACATTTAACATTTGGGAAAAAACCCAAAGTGAAATTCAAACGACTAACATTTGGGGAAAAACCCAAAGTGAAATTCAAACGACTAACATTTGGGGGAAAAAAGCCAAGTGAAATTCAAACGACTAACATTTGGGGAAAAAGCCAAAGTGAAATTCAAACGACTAACATTTGGAAAAAAGCCAAGAGAGTGAAATTCAAACGACTAACATTTGGGGAAAAAAGCCAAAGTGAAATTCAAACGACTAACATTTGGGGAAAAACCCAAAGTGAAATTCAAACGACTAACATTTGGGGAAAAAGCCAAAGTGAAATTCAAACGACTAACATTTGGGGAAAAAGCTTCAAAGTGAAATTCAAACATTTTAGGGAAAAACCCAAAGTGAAATTCAAACGACTAACATTTGGGAAAAAGCCAAAGTGAAATTCAAACGACTAACATTTGGGAAAACCCAAAGTGAAATTCAAACGACTAACATTTGGGAAAAGCCAAAGTGAAATTCAAACGACTAACATTTGGGGAAAAAGCCAAAGTGAAATTCAAACGACTAACATTTGGGGAAAAAGCCAAAGTGAAATTCAAACGACTAACATTTGGGGAAAAACCCAAAGTGAAATTCAAACGACTAACATTTGGGAAAAGCCAAAGTGAAATTCAAACGACTAACATTTGGGGAAAAAGCCAAAGTGAAATTCAAACGACTAACATTTGGGAAAAAGCCAAAAGTGAAATTCAAACGACTAACATTTGAAATGGCTTAAAGTGAAATTCAAACGACTAACATTTGGGGAAAAACCCAAAGTGAAATTCAAACGACTAACATTTGGGAAAACCCAAAAGTGAAATTCAAACGACTAACATTTGGGAAAAGCCAAAGTGAAATTCAAACGACTAACATTTGGGAAAAGCCAAGTGAAATTCAAACGACTAACATTTGGGAAAACCCAAAGTGAAATTCAATAATTAACATTTGGGAAAACCCAAGTGAAATTCAAACGACTAACATTTGGGAAAACCCAAAGTGAAATTCAAACGACTAACATTTGGGAAAAGCTAAAAGTGAAATTCAAACGACTAACATTTGGGAAAAAGCCAAAAGTGAAATTCAAACGACTAACATTTGAGGAGAAAGAGCAAAGTGAAATTCAAACGACTAACATTTGGGGAAAAACCAAAAGTGAAATTCAAACGACTAACATTTGGGGAAAAACTAAGTGAAATTCAAACGACTAACATTTGGGAAAACCCAAAGTGAAATTCAAACGACTAACATTTGGGAAAAGCCAAAGTGAAATTCAAACGACTAACATTTGGGAAAAGCCAAAGTGAAATTCAAACGACTAACATTTGGAAAACCCAAAGAGTGAAATTCAAACGACTAACATTTGGGAAAAGCCAAATTGAAATTCAAACGACTAACATTTGGGGAAAAACCCAAAGAAGTGAAATTCAAACGACTAACATTTGGGGAAAAACCCAAAGTGAAATTCAAACGACTAACATTTGGGGAAAAAACCCAAAGTGAAATTCAAACGACTAACATTTGGGAAAACCCAAAGTGAAATTCAAACGACTAACATTTGGGAAAAGCCAAAGTGAAATTCAAACGACTAACATTTGGGAAAAGCCAAAGTGAAATTCAAACGACTAACATTTGGGAAAACCCAAAAGTGAAATTCAAACGACTAACATTTGGGAAAAGCCAAAGTGAAATTCAAACGACTAACATTTGGGGAAAAAGCCAAAGTGAAATTCAAACGACTAACATTTGGGGAAAAACCCAAGTGAAATTCAAACGACTAACATTTGGGGAAAAACCCAAAGTGAAATTCAAACGACTAACATTTGGAAAACCCAAAGTGAAATTCAAACTTGAAACTAACATTTGGGAAAAGCCAAAATTGAAATTCAAACGACTAACATTTTGGGAAAAGCCAAAGTGAAATTCAAACGACTAACATTTGGGAAAACCCAAAGTGAAATTCAAACGACTAACATTTGGGAAAAGCCAAAGTGAAATTCAAACGACTAACATTTGGGAAAAAGCCAAAGTGAAATTCAAACGACTAACATTTGGGGAAAAACCCAAAGTGAAATTCAAACGACTAACATTTGGGGAAAAACCAAAAATTAGGGAATTCAAACGACTAACATTTGGGAAAACCCAAAGTGAAATTCAAACGACTAACATTTGGGAAAACCCAAGTGAAATTCAAACGACTAACATTTGGGAAAAGCCAAGTGAAATTCAAACGACTAACATTTCGGAAAAGCCAAAGTGAAATTCAAACGACTAACATTTTGAAACCCAAAGTGAAATTCAAACGACTAACATTTGGGAAAAGCCAAGTGAGGAAATTCAAACGACTAACATTTGGGAAAAAGCCAAAGTGAAATTCAAACGACTAACATTTGGGGAAAAACCCAAAGTGAAATTCAAACGACTAACATTTGGGGAAAAACCCAAAGTGAAATTCAAACACTGACTAACATTTGGGAAAACCCAAAGTGAAATTCAAACGACTAACATTTGGGAAAAGCCAATGTGAAATTCAAACGACTAACATTTGGGAAAAGCCAAAGTGAAATTCAAACGACTAACATTTGGGAAAAGCCAAATTGAAATTCAAACGACTAACATTTGGGGAAAAACTGAAAGTGAAATTCAAACGACTAACATTTGGGGGAAAAAGCCAAAGTGAAATTCAAACGACTAACATTTGGGGAAAAACAAAGTGAAATTCAAACGACTAACATTTTGGGGAAAAACCAAAGTGAAATTCAAACGACTAACATTTGGGGAAAAACCCAAAGTGAAATTCAAACGACTAACATTTTGGGAAAAAGCCAAAGTGAAATTCAAACGACTAACATTTGGGAAAAGCCAAAATTAAATTCAAACTGAAACTAACATTTGGGAAAACCCAAAGTGAAATTCAAACGACTAACATTTGGGAAAGCCAAATTGAAATTCAAACGACTAACATTTGGAAAAAGTAGAAGTGGTGAAATTCAAAACGACTAACATTTGGGGAATAACCCAGAGTGAAATTCAGCTTGACTAACATTTGGGAAAAACCCAAGTGAAATTCAAACGACTAACATTTGGGGAAAAACCCAAAGTGAAATTCAAACGATAACATTTGGAAAAAAACTAAAAATTGAAATTCAAACGACTAACATTTGGGGAAAAACCCAAAATTGAGAATTCAAACGACTAACATTTGGGGAAAAACCCAAAAGTGAAATTCAAACGACCCAACATTTGGGAAAACCCAAGTGAAATTCAAACGACTAACATTTGGGAAAAGCCAAACTGAAATTCAAACGACTAACATTTGGGAAAAGCCAAAGTGAAATTCAAACGACTAACATTTGGGAAAACCCAAAGTGAAATTCAAACGACTAACATTTGGGAAAACCCAAAGTGAAATTCAAACGACTAACATTTGGGAAAACCCAAAGTGAAGTTCAAACGACTAACATTTGGGAAAAGCCAAAAGTGAAATTCAAACGACTAACATTTGGAAAAAGCTAAAAGTGAAATTCAAACGACTAACATTTGGGGAAAAAACTGAAATTGAAATTCAAACGACTAACATTTGGGGAAAAACCCAAAGTGAAATTCAAACGACTAACATTTGGGGAAAACCCAAAGTGAAATTCAAACGACTAACATTTGGGAAAACCCAATGTGAAATTCAAACGACTAACATTTGGGAAAAGCCAAAGTGAAATTCAAACGACTAACATTTGGGGAAAAAGCCAAAGTGAAATTCGAGCAGCCAACATTTGGGGAAAAAGCCAAAGTGAAATTCAAACATTTTGGGGAAAAACCCAAAATTGAGGGGAATTCAAACGACTAACATTTGGGAAGAAGCCAAAGTGAAATTCAAACGACTAACATTTGGGAAAAAGCCAAAGTGAAATTCAAACGACTAACATTTGGGGGAAAAAGCCAAAGTGAAATTCAAACGACTAACATTTGGGGAAAAACCCAAGAAATTGAAATTCAAACGACTAACATTTGGGGAAAAACCCAAGTGAAATTCAAACGACTAACATTTGGGGAAAAACCCAAAGTGAAATTCAACGACTAACATTTGGGAAAACCCAAAAGTGAAATTCAACGACTAACATTTGGAAAACCCAAGTGAAATTCAAACGACTAACATTTGGGAAAAGCCAAAGTGAAATTCAAACGACTAACATTTGGGAAAAAGCCAAGTGAAATTCAAACGACTAACATTTGGGGAAAAACCCAAAAAGTGAAATTCAAACGACTAACATTTGGGGAAAAAACCCAAAGTGAAATTCAAACGACTAACATTGGGAAAAAGCCAAAGTGAAATTCAAACGACTAACATTTGGGAAAAAGCCAAAGTGAAATTCAAACGACTAACATTTGGGGGAAAAACCCAAAGTGAAATTCAAACGACTAACATTTGGGAAAACCCAAGTGAAATTCAAACGACTAACATTTGGGAAAACCAAAGTGAAATTCAAACGACTAACATTTGGGATAACCCAAAGTGAAATTCAAACGACTAACATTTGGGAAAAGCCAAAAGTGAAATTCAAACGACTAACATTTGGGGAAAAAGCCAAAGTGAAATTCAAACGACTAACATTTGGGGAAAAACCCAAAGTGAAATTCAAACGACTAACATTTGGGGAAAAACCCAAAGTGAAATTCAAACGACTAACATTTGGGGAAAAAGCCAAAGTGAAATTCAAACGACTAACATTTGGGAAAAAGCCAAAGTGAAATTCAAACGACTAACATTTGGGGGAAAAACCAAAGTGAAATTCAAACGACTATCATTTGGGAAAACCCAAAGTGAAATTCAAACGACTAACATTTGGAAAACCCAAAGTGAAATTCAAACGACTAACATTTGGGAAAACCCAAAGTGAAATTCAAACGACTAACATTTGGGAAAAGCCAAAGTGAAATTCAAACGATAACATTTGGAAAAAGCCAAGTGAAATTCAAACGACTAACATTTGGGGAAAAAGCCAAAGTGAAATTCAAACGACTAACATTTGGGGAAAAAGCCAAAGTGAAATTCAAACGACTAACATTTGGGAAAAACCCGAAGTGAAATTCAAACGACTAACATTTGGGGAAAAACCCAAAGTGAAATTCAAACGACTAACATTTGGGGAAAAACCCAAAGTGAAATTCAAACGACTAACATTTGGGGAAAAACCCAAAGTGAAATTCAAACGACTAACATTTGGGGAAAAACCCAAAGTGAAATTCAAACGACTAACATTTGGGGAAAAACCCAAAGTGAAATTCAAACGACTAACATTTGGGGAAAAACCCAAAGTGAAATTCAAACGACTAACATTTGGGGAAAAACCCAAAGTGAAATTCAAACGACTAACATTTGGGGAAAAACCCAAAGTGAAATTCAAAAAACGACTAACATTTGGGGAAAAACCCAAAGTGAAATTCAAACGACTAACATTTGGGGAAAAACCCAAAGTGAAATTCAAACGACTAACATTTGGGGAAAAACCCAAAATTGAAATTCAAACGACTAACATTTGGGGAAAAACCCAAAATTGAAATTCAAACGACTAACATTTAGGGAAAAACCCAAAGTGAAATTCAAACGACTAACATTTGGGGAAAAACCCAAAATTGAAATTCAAACGACTAACATTTGGGGAAAAACCCAAAAGTGAAATTCAAACGACTAACATTTGGGAAAAACCCAAGTGAGATTCAAACGACTAACATTTGGGGAAAAACCCAAAGTGAAATTCAAACGACTAACATTTGGGGAAAAACCCAAAGTGAAATTCAAACGACTAACATTTGGGAAAAACCCAAAAGTGAAATTCAAACGACTAACATTTGGGAAAAGCCAAAGTGAAATTCAAACGACTAACATTTGGGGAAAAAGCCAAAGTGAAATTCAAACGACTAACATTTGGGGAAAAAGCCAAAATTGAAATTCAAACGACTAACATTTGGGGAAAAACCCAAAGTGAAATTCAAACGACTAACATTTGGGGGAAAAACCCAAAGTGAAATTCAAACGACTTAACATTTGGGGAAAAAGCCAAAGTGAAATTCAAACGACTAACATTTGGGAAAAACCCAAAGTGAAATTCAAACGACTAACATTTGGGAAAAAGCCAAAGTGAAATTCAAACGACTAACATTTGGGAAAAACCCAAAGTGAAATTCAAACGACTAACATTTGGGGAAAAAGCCAAAGTGAAATTCAAACGACTAACATTTGGAAAAGCCAAAGTGAAATTCAAACGACTAACATTTGGGGAAAAAATATGCAAGTGAAATTCAAACGACTAACATTTGGGGAAAAAGCCAAAATTGAAATTCAAACGACTAACATTTGGGGAAAAACCCAAAGTGAAATTCAAACGACTAACATTTGGGAGAAAAACCCAAATTGAAATTCAAACGATAACATTTGGGGAAAAAGCCAAAGTGAAATTCAAACGACTAACATTTGGGAAAAGCCAAAGTGAAATTAAACAAACTATTTGGGGAAAAAAGCCAAAATTAGATTCAAGCGACTAACATTTGGGAAAAACCCAAGTGAAATTCAAACGACTAACATTTGGGGAAAAAGCCAAGTGAAATTCAAACGACTAACATTTGGGAAAAAGCCAAGTGAAATTCAAACGACTAACATTTGGGGAAAAACCCAAAGTGAAATTCAAACGACTAACATTTGGGGAAAAACCCAAAGTGAAATTCAAACGACTAACATTTGGGGAAAAAGCCAAAGTGAAATTCAAACGACTAACATTTGGGAAAAAGCCAAAGTGAAATTCAAACGACTAACATTTTGCGGAAAAAACCCAAGTGAAATTCAAACAGCTAACATTTGGGGAAAAAGCCAAAATTAAAATTCAAACGACTAACATTTGGGGAAAAACCCAAAGTGAAATTCAAAGCTTGAAAACTAACATTTTGGAAAAAGCCAAAGTGAAATTCAAACGACTAACAATTTGGGGAAAAACCCAAAGTGAAATTCAAACGACTAACATTTGGGGAAAAACCCAAAATTGAAATTCAAACGACTAACATTTGGGGAAAAACCCAAAAATTGAAATTCAAACGACTAACATTTGGGGGAAAAACCCAAAGTGAAATTCAAACGACTAACATTTGGGGAAAAACCCAAAGTGAAATTCAAACGACTAACATTTGGGAAAAGCCAAAGTGAAATTCAAACGACTAACATTTGGGAAAAAGCCAAAGTGAAATTCAAACGACTAACATTTGGGGAAAAAGCCAAAGTGAAATTCAAACGGCTTAACATTTGGGGAAAAACCCAAAGTGAAATTCAAACAGCTAACATTTGGGGAAAAACCCAAAGTGAAATTCAAACGACTAACATTTGGGGAAAAATAAAGTGAAATTCAAACGACTAACATTTGGGAAAAACCCAAAGTGAAATTCAAACGACTAACATTTGAAGAAAGCCAAAGTGAAATTCAAACGACTAACATTTGGAAAAACTGGTAAATTCAAACGACTAACATTTGGGGAAAAAGCCAAAATTGAAATTCAAACGACTAACATTTGGGAAAAGCCAAAGTGAAATTCAAACGACTAACATTTGGGGAAAAAGCCAAAGTGAAATTCAAACGACTAACATTTGGGGAAAAAGCCAAAGTGAAATTCAAACGACTAACATTTGGGGAAAAACCCAAAGTGAGATTCAAACGACTAACATTTGGGGAAAAACCCCAAAATTGAAATTCAAACGACAACATTTGGGGAAAAACCCAAAGTGAAATTCAAACGACTAACATTTGAAGAAGCCAAAGTTAAATTCAAACGACTAACATTTGGGAAAAACCCAAAGTGAAATTCAAACGACTAACATTTGGGAAAAAGCCAAAATTGAAATTCAAACGACTAACATTTGGGAAAAACCCAAAGTGAAATTCAAACGACTAACATTTGGGGAAAAAACCAAGTGAAATTCAAACGACTAACATTTTGGGGAAAAAGCCAAGTGAAATTCAAACGACTAACATTTGGGGAAAAACCCAAAATTGAAATTCAAACGACTAACATTTGGGGAAAAACCCAAAGTGAAATTCAAACGACTAACATTTGGGAAAAAGCCAAAGTGAAATTCAAACGACTAACATTTGGGGAAAAACCCAAGTGAAATTCAAACAGCTAACATTTGGGGAAAAGCCAAGTGAAATTCAAACGACTAACATTTGGGGAAAAAGCCAAAGTGAAATTCAAACGACTAACATTTGGGGGAAAACCCAAAGTGAAATTCAAACGACTAACATTTGGGGAAAAACCAAAGTGAAATTCAAACGACTAACATTTGGGGAAAAAGCCAAAGTGAAATTCAAACTAACATTTGGGGAAAAAGCCAAGTGAAATTCAAACGACTAACATTTGGGGAAAAACCGAAGTGAAATTCAAACGACTAACATTTGGGGAAAAAGCCCAAAGTGAAATTCAAACGACTAACATTTGGGGAAAAACCCAAAGTGAAATTCAAACGACTAACATTTGGGGAAAAAGCCAAAGTGAAATTCAAACGACTAACATTTGGGGAAAAACCCAAAGTGAAATTCAAACGACTTAACATTTGGGGAAAAACCCAAAGTGAAATTCAAACGACTAACATTTGGGAAAAAGCCAAGTGAAATTCAAACGACTAACATTTGGGAAAAACCCAAAGTGAAATTCAAACGACTAACATTTGGGGAAAAACCCAAAGTGAAATTCAAACGACTAACATTTGGGGAAAAAGCCAAAGTGAAATTCAAACGACTAACATTTGGGGAAAAACCCAAAGTGAAATTCAAACGACTAACATTTGGGGGAAAAAGCCAAAGTGAAATTCAAACGACTAACATTTGGGGAAAAAGCCCAAAAAGTGAAATTCAAACGACTAACATTTGGGGAAAAAGCCAAAGTGAAAATTCAAACGACTAACATTTGGGAAAAACCCAAAGTGAAATTCAAACGACTAACATTTGGGGAAAAACCCAAGTGAAATTCAAACGACTAACATTTGGGGAAAAAGCCAAAGTGAAATTCAAACGACTAACATTTGGGGAAAAACCCAAAAAGTGAAATTCAAACGACTAACATTTGGGGAAAAGCCCAAAGTGAAATTCAAACGACTAACATTTGGGGGAAAAAGCCAAAGTGAAATTCAAACGACTAACATTTGGGGAAAAAACCCAAAGTGAAATTCAAACGACTAACATTTTGGAAAAACCCAAAGTGAAATTCAAACGACTAACATTTGGGAAAAAGCCAAAGTGAAATTCAAACGACTAACATTTGGGGAAAAACCCAAAGTGAAATTCAATGACTAACATTTGGGGAAAAACCCAAAGTGAAATTCAAACGACTAACATTTGGGGAAAAACCCAAAGTGAAATTCAAACGACTAACATTTGGGGAAAAACCCAAAGTGAAATTCAAACGACTAACATTTGGGGAAAAACCCAAAGTGAAATTCAAACGACTAACATTTTGGGGAAAAGCCCAAGTGAAATTCAAACGACTAACATTTGGGAAAAAAGCCAAAGTGAAATTCAAACGACTAACATTTGGGGAAAAACCCAGAAATTGAAATTCAAACGACTAACATTTGAGGAGAAAAACCCAAAGTGAAATTCAAACGACTAACATTTGGGGAAAAACCCAAGTGAAATTCAAACGACTAACATTTGGGAAAAACCCAAAGTGAAATTCAAACGACTAACATTTGGGGAAAAAGCCAAAGTGAAATTCAAACGACTAACATTTGGGGAAAAACCCAAAGTGAAATTCAAACGACTAACATTTAAGGAAAAACCAAAATTGAAATTCAAACGACTAACATTTGGGGAAAAACCCAAAGTGAAATTCAAACGACTAACATTTGGGGAAAAACCCAAAGTGAAATTCAAACGACTAACGACCAAAGTGAAATTCAAACGACTAACATTTGGGGAAAAACCCAAGTGAAATTCAAACGACTAACATTTGAGGAAAATTTAAAGTGAAATTCAAACGACTAACATTTGGGGAAAAACCCAAAGTGAAATTCAAACGACTAACATTTGGGGAAAAAGCCAAAGTGAAATTCAAACGACTAACATTTGGGGAAAAACCCAAAATTGAAATTCAAACGACTAACATTTGGGGAAAAACCCAAGTGAAATTCAAAACGACTAACATTTGGGGAAGAAGCCAAAGTGAAATTCAAACGACTAACATTTGGGGGAAAAACCCAAAGTGAAATTCAAACGACTAACATTTGGGGAAAAAGCCAAAGTGAAATTCAAACGACTAACATTTGGGGAAAAAGCCAAAGTGAAATTCAAACGACTAACATTTGGGGAAAAACCCAAAGTGAAATTCAAACGACTAACATTTGGGGAAAAGCCAAAGTGAAATTCAAACGACTAACATTTGGGGAAAAAGCCAAAAGTGAAATTCAAACGACTAACATTTGGGGGAAAAAGCCAAAGTAGAAATTCAAACGATAACATTTGGGGAAAAACCCAAAGTGAAATTCAAACGACTAACATTTGGGGAAAAAGCCAAAATTGAAATTCAAACATGACTAACATTTGAGGAGAAAAACCCAAATTGGGAATTCAAACGACTAACATTTGGGAAAAAGCCAAAAGTGAAATTCAAACGACTAACATTTGGGAAAAAGCCAAAGTGAAATTCAAACGACTAACATTTGGGGAAAAACCCAAAATTGAAATTCAAACGACTAACATTTGGGGGAAAAAGCCAAAGTGAAATTCAAACGACTAACATTTGGGAAAAAGCCAAAGTGAAATTCAAACGACTAACATTTAAGGAAAAACCCAAAGTGAAATTCAAACGACTAACATTTGGGGAAAAGCCAAAGTGAAATTCAAACGACTAACATTTGGGGGAAAAAGCCAAAGTGAAATTCAAACGACTAACATTTGGGAAAAACCCAAAGTGAAATTCAAACGACTAACATTTGGGAAAAAACCAAAGTGAAATTCAAACGACTAACATTTGGGGAAAAAACCCAAAGTGAAATTCAAACGACTAACATTTGGGAAAAAGCCAAAGTGAAATTCAAACGACTAACATTTGGGAAAAAACCCAAAGTGAAATTCAAACGACTAACATTTGGGGAAAAACCCAAAGTGAAATTCAAACGACTAACATTTAGGGGAAAAAGCCAAAGTGAAATTCAAACGACTAACATTTGGGGAAAAACCCAAAGTGAAATTCAAACGACTAACATTTGGGGGAAAAGCCAAAATTGAAATTCAAACGACTAACATTTGGGGAAAAACCCAAAGTGAAATTCAAACGACTAACATTTGGGAAAAAGCCAAAGTGAAATTCAAACGACTAACATTTGGGGAAAAACCCAAAGTGAAATTCAAACGACTAACATTTGGGGAAAAACCCAAAAGTGAAATTCAAACGACTAACATTTGGGAAAAAGCCAAAAATTGAAATTCAAACAGTAACATTTGGGGAAAAACCCAAAGTGAAATTCAAACGACTAACATTTGGGAAAAACCCAAAGTGAAATTCAAACGACTAACATTTGGGAAAAAGCCAAAGTGAAATTCAAACGACTAACATTTGGGGAAAAACCCAAAATTGAAATTCAAACGACTAACATTTGGGGAAAAACCCAAAGTGAAATTCAAACGACTAACATTTGGGAAAAAGCCAAAGTGAAATTCAAACGACTAACATTTGGGGGAAAAACCCAAAGTGAAATTCAAACGACTACACATTTGGGGAAAAACCCAAAGTGAAATTCAAACGACTAACATTTTGGGGAAAAACCCAAAAATTGAAATTCAAACGACTAACATTTGGGGAAAAACCCAAAGTGAAATTCAAACTAACATTTGGGGAAAAACCCAAAGTGAAATTCAAACGACTAACATTTGGGGAAAAACCCAAAGTGAAATTCAAACGACTAACATTTGGGGAAAAAGCCAAGTGAAATTCAAACGACTAACATTTGGGGAAAAACCCAAAGTGAATTCAAACGACTAACATTTTAGGGAAAAACCCAAAGTGAAATTCAAACGACTAACATTTGGGAAAAACCCAAAGTGAAATTCAAACGACTAACATTTGGGGAAAAACCCAAGTGAAATTCAAACGACTAACATTTGGGGAAAAAGCCAAAGTGAAATTCAAACGACTAACATTTGAGGAAAAACCCAAAGTGAAATTCAAACGACTAACATTTGGGGAAAAACCCAAAGTGAAATTCAAACGACTAACATTTGGGAAAAACCCAAAGTGAAATTCAAACGACTAACATTTGGGGAAAAACCCAAAGTGAAATTCAAACGACTAACATTTGGGGAAAAACCCAAAGTGAAATTCAAACGACTAACATTTGGGGAAAAACCCAAAATTGAAATTCAAACGACTAACATTTGGGGAAAAGCCAAAGTGAAATTCAAACGACTAACATTTGGGGAAAAACCCAAAGTGAAATTCAAACGACTAACATTTGGGGAAAAAGCCAAAGTGAAATTCAAACGACTAACATTTGAGGGAAAAACCCAAAGTGAAATTCAAACGACTAACATTTGGGGAAAAACCCAAAGTGAAATACAAACGACTAACATTTGGGAAAAAGCCAAAGTGAAATTCAAACGACTAACATTTGGGGAAAAAGGCCAAAGTGAAATTCAAACGACTAACATTTGGGGAGAAAGAAGCCAAGTGAAATTCAAACGACTAACATTTGGGGAAAAAGCCAAAGTGAAATTCAAACGACTAACATTTGGGGAAAAACCCAAAGTGAAATTCAAACGACTAACATTTGAGGAAAAACCCAAAGTGAAATTCAAACGACTAACATTTGGGGGAAAAAGCCAAAGTGAAATTCAAACGACTAACATTTGGGGAAAAAGCCAAGTGAAATTCAAACGACTAACATTTGGGAAAACCCAAAGTGAAATTCAAACGACTAACATTTGGGAAAAAGAAAATGAAATTGAAATTCAAGCGACTAACGAATTTGGGGAAAAACCCAAGTGAAATTCAAACGACTAACATTTGGGGAAAAAGCCAAGTGAAATTCAAACGACTAACATTTGGGGAAAAAGCCAAAGTGAAATTCAAACGACTAACATTTGAGGAAAAACCCAAAGTGAAATTCAAACGACTAACATTTGGGGAAAAACCCAAAATTGAGAAATTCAAACGACTAACATTTGGGAAAAAGCCAAAGTGAAATTCAGAACGACTAACATTTGGGAAAAGCCCAAAGTGAAATTCAAACGACTAACATTTGAGGGAAAAAGCCAAGTGAAATTCAAACGACTAACATTTGGGAAAAAGCCAAGTGAAATTCAAACGACTAACATTTGGGGAAAAACCCAAGTGAAATTCAAACGACTAACATTTGGGGGAGAAAAGCAAGTGAAATTCAAACGACTAACATTTGGGGAAAAGCCCAAAGTGAAATTCAAGCGATAACATTTGGGGAAAAAGCCAAAGTGAAATTCAAACGACTAACATTTGAGGAAAAAGCCAAAGTGAAATTCAAACGACTAACATTTGGGGAAAAACCCAAAGTGAAATTCAAACGACTAACATTTGGGGAAAAAGCCAAGTGAAATTCAAACGACTAACATTTGGGGAAAAACCCAAAAGTGAAATTCAAACGACTAACATTTGAGAGGAAAAAGCCAAAGTGAAATTCAAACGACTAACATTTGGGGAAAAACCCAAAGTGAAATTCAAACGACTAACATTTAGGGAAAAAGCCAAAGTGAAATTCAAACGACTAACATTTGGGGAAAAAGCCAAAGTGAAATTCAAACGACTAACGTTTGGGGAAAAACCCAAAGTGAAATTCAAACGACTAACATTTGGGGAAAAACCCAAAATTGAAATTCAAACGACTAACATTTGGGGAAAAAGCCAAGTGAAATTCAAACGACTAACATTTGGGGAAAAAAGCCAAGTGAAATTCAAACGACTAACATTTGGGAAAAAGCCAAGTGAAATTCAAACGACTAACATTTGGGGAAAAACCCAAAGTGAAATTCAAACGACTAACATTTGGGAAAAAGCCAAGTGAAATTCAAACGACTAACATTTGGGAAAAAGCCAAGTGAAATTCAAACGACTAACATTTGAGGGAAAAACCAAGTGAAATTCAAACGACTAACATTTGAGAGAAAAAGCCAAAGTGAAATTCAAACGACTAACATTTGGAAAACCAAAGTGAAATTCAATGACAACACATTTGGGGAAAAACCCAAAGTGAAATTCAAACGACTAACATTTGGGGAAAAAGCCAAAGTGAAATTCAAACAAGTAACAATTTAAGGAAAACCCAAAGTGAAATTCAAACGACTAACATTTGGGGAAAAACCCAAGTGAAATTCAAACGACTAACATTTGGGAAAAAGCCAAAGTGAAATTCAAACGACTAACATTTGGGGAAAAACCCAAAGTGAAATTCAAACGACTAACATTTGGGGAAAAGCCAAAATTGAAATTCAAACGACTAACATTTGGGGAAAAAGCCAAAGTGAAATTCAAACGACTAACATTTGGGGAAAAACCCAAGTGAAATTCAAACGACTAACATTTGGGGAAAAACCCAAAGTGAAATTCAAACGACTAACATTTGGGGAAAAAGCCAAAGTGAAATTCAAACGACTAACATTTGGGGAAAAACCCAAAGTGAAATTCAAACGACTAACATTTGGGGAAAAACCCAAAGTGAAATTCAAACGACTAACATTTGGGGAAAAAGCCAAAGTGAAATTCAAACGACTAACATTTGGGGAAAAACCCAAAAATTGAAATTCAAACGACTAACATTTGGGGAAAAAGCCAAAGTGAAATTCAAACGACTAACATTTGGGGAAAAAGCCAAAGTGAAATTCAAACGACTAACATTTGGGGAAAAAGCCAAAGTGAAATTCAAACGACTAACATTTGGGGAAAAACCCAAAGTGAAATTCAAACGACTAACATTTGGGGAAAAAGCCAAAGTGAAATTCAAACGACTAACATTTGGGGAAAAACCCAAGTGAAATTCAAACGACTAACATTTGGGAAAAAGCCAAGTGAAATTCAAACGACTAACATTTCGGGAAAAAACCCAAAGTGAAATTCAAACGACTAACATTTGGGGAAAAAGCCAAAGTGAAATTCAAACGACTAACATTTGGGGAAAAGCCAAAGTGAAATTCAAACGA
Organism: Ascarosepion bandense; assembly: GCA_037127315.1. Taxonomy (NCBI): domain Eukaryota; kingdom Metazoa; phylum Mollusca; class Cephalopoda; order Sepiida; family Sepiidae; genus Ascarosepion; species Ascarosepion bandense. The sequence goes on from JBBBDQ010001313.1 coordinate 2,872,033, forward strand.
CTAACATTTGGGGAAAAAGCCAAAGTGAAATTCAAACGACTAACATTTGGGGAAAAACCCAAAGTGAAATTCAAACGACTAACATTTGGGGAAAAAGCCAAAGTGAAATTCAAACGACTAACATTTGGGGAAAAACCCAAAGTGAAATTCAAACGACTAACATTTGGGGGAAAAAGCCAAAGTGAAATTCAAACGACTAACATTTGGGGAAAAACCAAAGTGAAATTCAAACGACTAACATTTGGGAAAAAGCCAAAGTGAAATTCAAACGACTAACATTTGGGGAAAAACCCAAAAGTGAAATTCAAACGACTAACATTTGGGGAAAACCCAAAGTGAAATTCAAACGACTAACATTTGGGGAAAAAGCCAAGTGAAATTCAAACGACTAACATTTGGGGAAAAACCCAAAGTGAAATTCAAACGACTAACATTTGGGAAAAAGCCAAAGTGAAATTCAAACGACTAACATTTGGGGAAAAACCCAAAGTGAAATTCAAACGAGCTAACATTTGGGGAAAACCCAAAGTGAAATTCAAACGACTAACATTTGGGGAAAAACCCAAAGTGAAATTCAAACGACTAACATTTTGGGAGAAAAACCCAAGTGAAATTCAAACGATAACATTTGGGGAAAAAGCCAAAGTGAAATTCAAACGACTAACATTTTGGGAAAAACCCAAAGTGAAATTCAAACGACTAACATTTGGGGAAAAAGCAAAGTGAAATTCAAACGACTAACATTTGGGGAAAAAGCCAAGTGAAATTCAAACGACTAACATTTGGGGAAAAAGCCAAAGTGAAATTCAAACGACTAACATTTGGGGAAAAAGCCAAGTGAAATTCAAACGACTAACATTTGGGGAAAAAACCAAAGTGAAATTCAAACGACTAACATTTGGGGAAAAAGCCAAAGTGAAATTCAAACGACTAACATTTGGGGAAAAACCCAAAGTGAAATTCAAACGACTAACATTTGGGGAAAAACCCAAAGTGAAATTCAAACGACTAACATTTGGGGAAAAAGCCAAAGTGAAATTCAAACGACTAACATTTGGGGAAAAGGCAAAATTGAAATTCAAACGACTAACATTTGGGGAAAAACCCAAAGTGAAATTCAAACGACTAACATTTGGGGGAAAAAGCCAAAGTGAGAAATTCAAACGACTAACATTTGGGGAAAAACCCAAAGTGAAATTCAAACGACTAACATTTGGGGAAAAAGCCAAAGTGAAATTCAAACGACTAACATTTGGGGAAAAACTAAAGTGAAATTCAAACGACTAACATTTGGGGAAAAACCCAAAATTGAAATTCAAACGACTAACATTTGGGAAAAACCCAAAGTGAAATTCAAACGACTTCTGTTTGGAAAAACCCAAAGTGAAATTCAAACGACTAACATTTGGGGAAAAAGCCAAAGTGAAATTCAAACGACTAACATTTGGGGAAAAACCCAAAGTGAAATTCAAACGACTAACATTTGGGGGAAAAAGCCCAAAGTGAAATTCAAACGACTAACATTTGGGGAAAAAGCCAAAGTGAAATTCAAACGACTAACATTTGGGAAAAAGCCAAAGTGAAATTCAAACGGCTAACATTTGGGGAAAAAGCCCAAGTGAAATTCAAGCAAACGCATTTGGGAAAAACCCAAAGTGAAATTCAAACGACTAACATTTGGGGAAAAAGCCAGTGAAATTCAAACGACTAACATTTTGGGGAAAAACTAGAAGTGGCTCAAACGACTAACATTTGGGGAAAAAGCCAAAGTGAAATTCAAACGACTAACATTTGGGGAAAAAACCCAAAGTGAAATTCAAACGATAACATTTGGGGAAAAAGCCAAGTGAAATTCAAACGACTAACATTTGGGAAAAAGCCAAAGTGAAATTCAAACGACTAACATTTGGGGAAAAAGCCAAAGTGAGAAATTCAAACGATATTTGGGGAAAAAACCCAAAGTGAAATTCAAACGACTAACATTTGGGGAAAAACCCAAAGTGAAATTCAAACGACTAACATTTGGGAAAAAGCCAAAGTGAAATTCAAACGACTAACATTTGGGGAAAAAGCCGAAGTGAAATTCAAACGACTAACATTTGGGGGAAAAACCCAAAGTGAAATTCAAACGACTAACATTTGGGAAAAAACCCAAGTGAAATTCAAACGACTAACATTTGGGGAAAAACCCAAAATTGAAATTCAAACGACTAACATTTGGAAAACCCAAAAGTGAAATTCAAACGACTAACATTTGGGGAAAAAGCCAAAGTGAAATTCAAACGACTAACATTTGGGGGAAAAAGTAAGTGAAATTCAAACGACTAACATTTGGGGAAAAACCCAAAGTGAAATTCAAACGACTAACATTTGGGGAAAAACCCAAGTGAAATTCAGCAACTAACATTTGGGGAAAAACCCAAGTGAAATTCAAACGACTAACATTTGGGAAAAACTGAAATTCAAATTCAAACGACTAACATTTGGGGGAGAAAAGCCAAATTGAAATTCAAACATTTAACATTTTGGGGAAAAACCCAAAATTGAAATTCAAACGACTAACATTTGGGGAAAAAGCCAAAGTGAAATTCAAACGACTAACATTTGGGGGAAAAAGCCAAAGTGAAATTCAAACGACTAACATTTTGGGGGAAAAAGCCAAAGTGAAATTCAAACGACTAACATTTGGGGAAAAGCCAATTGAAATTCAAGCATAAACTAACATTTTGGGGAAAAACCAAAGTGAAATTCAAACGACTAACATTTGGAAAAAGCCAAAGTGAAATTCAAACGACTAACATTTGGGGAAAAACCCAAAGTGGGAATTCAAACGACTAACATTTGGGAAAAAGCCAAAGTGAAATTCAAACGACTAACATTTGGGGAAAAACCCAAAGTGAAATTCAAACGACTAACTTTGTTGGGAAAAAACCCAAGTGAAATTCAAACGACTAACATTTGGGGAAAAACCCAAAATTGAAATTCAAACGACTAACATTTGGGGAAAAACCCAAAGTGAAATTCAAACGACTAACATTTGGGGAAAAAGCCAAGTGAAATTCAAACGACTAACATTTGGGGAAGAGCAAGTGAAATTTGGCCGACTAACATTTGGGAAAAAGCCAAAGTGAAATTCAAACGACTAACATTTGGGGAAAAACCCAAAGTGAAATTCAAACGACTAACATTTGGGAAAAAAGCCAAAGTGAAATTCAAACAGCTTGTTTAATTTGGGGAAAAACCCAAAAGTGAAATTCAAACGACTAACATTTGGGGAAAAACCCAAAGTGAAATTCAAACGACTAACATTTGGGGAAAAAGCCAAGTGAAATTCAAACGACTAACATTTGGGAAAAAGCCAAAGTGAAATTCCAAACGACTAACATTTGGGGGAAAAACCCAAAGTGAAATTCAAACGACTAACACATTTGGGGAAAAAGCCAAGTGAAATTCAAACGACTAACATTTGGGAAAAACCCAAAGTGAAATTCAAACGACTAACATTTGGGGAAAAACCCAAAGTGAAATTCAAACGACTAACATTTGGGAAAAAGCCAAAGTGAAATTCAAACGACTAACATTTGGGGAAAAAGCCAAAGTGAAATTCAAACATTTAACATTTGGGGAAAAACCCAAAGTGAAATTCAAACGACTAACATTTGGGGAAAAACCCAAAGTGAAATTCAAACGACTAACATTTGGGGGAAAAACCCAAAGTGAAATTCAAACGACTAACATTTGGGGAAAAACCCAAAGTGAAATTCAAACGACTAACATTTGGGAAAAAGCCAAAGTGAAATTCAAACGACTAACATTTGGGGGAAAAAGCCAAAATTTGAAATTCAAACGACTAACATTTGGGGAAAAAGCCAAAGTGAAATTCAAACGACTAACATTTGGGGAAAAGCCAAAAGTGAAATTCAAACGACTAACATTTGGGGAAAAAGCCAAAGTGAAATTCAAACGACTAACATTTGGGAAAAACCCAAAGTGAAATTCAAACGACTAACATTTGGGGAAAAACCAAAAGTGAAATTCAAACGACTAACATTTGGGAAAAAGCCAAGTGAAATTCAAACGACTAACATTTGGGGAAAAAGCCAAAGTGAAATTCAAACGACTAACATTTGGGGAAAAACCCAAGTGAAATTCAAACGACTAACATTTGGGAAAAACGAAATTGAAATTCAAACGACTAACATTTGGGGAAAAAGCAAAAGTGAAATTCAAACGACTAACATTTGGAAAAACCCAAAAGTGAAATTCAAACGACTAACATTTGAGGGGGAAAAACCCAAAGTGAAATTCAAACGACTAACATTTGGGAAAAACCCAAAGTGAAATTCAAACGACTAACATTTGGGGAAAAAGCCAAATTGAGAAATTCAAACGACTAACATTTGGGGAAAAAGCTAAAAGTGAAATTCAAACGACTAACATTTGGGGAAAAACCCAAAGTGAAATTCAAACGACTAACATTTGGGGAAAAAGCCAAAGTGAAATTCAAACGACTAACATTTGGGAAAAAACCCAAAATTGAAATTCAAACGACTAACATTTGGGAAAAACCCAAAGTGAAATTCAAACGACTAACATTTGGGGAAAAAGCCAAAGTGAAATTCAAACGACTAACATTTGGGGAAAAACCCAAAAGTGAAATTCAACAACATTTGGGGAAAAAGCCAAAAGTGAAATTCAAACGACTAACATTTGAGCAAAGTGAAATTCAAGCGACTAACATTTGGGGAAAAACCCAAAGTGAAATTCAAACGACTAACATTTGGGGAAAAAGCCAAAGTGAAATTCAAACGACTAACATTTGGGAAAAACCCAAAGTGAAATTCAAACGACTAACATTTGGGGAAAAAGCCAAAGTGAAATTCAAACGACTAACATTTGGGGAAAAACTGCAAGTGAAATTCAAACGACTAACATTTGGGGAAAAAGCCAAGTGAAATTCAAACGACTAACATTTGGGGAAAAATTTGAAGTGAAATTCAAACGACTAACATTTGGGGAAAAACCCAAAGTGAAATTCAAACGACTAACATTTGGGGAAAAAGCCAAAGTGAAATTCAAACGACTAACATTTGGGGAAAAACCCCAAAGTGAAATTCAAACGACTAACATTTGGGGAAAAGCCAAAAATTGAAATTCAAACATTAACATTTGGGGGAAAAGCCAAAAGTGAAATTCAAACGACTAACATTTGGGGAAAAAGCCAAAATTAAATTCAAACGACTAACATTTGGGGAAAAACCCAAAGTGAAATTCAAACGACTAACATTTGGGGAAAAACCCAAAATTGAAATTCGACGACTAACATTTGGGGAAAAAGCCAAAGTGAAATTCAAACGACTAACATTTGGGGAAAAAGCCAAGTGAAATTCAAACGACTAACATTTGGGGGAAAAACCCAAAGTGAAATTCAAACGACTAACATTTGGGGAAAAACCCAAAGTGAAATTCAAACGACTAACATTTGGGGAAAAAGCCAAAGTGAAATTCAAACGACTAACATTTGGGAAAAAGCCAAAGTGAAATTCAAACGATATGGCCTGGGGAAAAACCCAAAGTGAAATAATTCAAACATTAACATTTGGGGAAAAAGCCAAAGTGAAATTCAAACGACTAACATTTGGAGGAAAAAGCCAAAGTGAAATTCAAACGACTAATTTGGGGAAAAACCCAAGTGAAATTCAAACGACTAACATTTGGGGAAAAAGCCAAAGTGAAATTCAAACGACTAACATTTGGGGAAAAACCCAAAATTGAAATTCAAACGACTAACATTTGGGGAAAAACCCAAAGTGAAATTCAAACGACTAACATTTGGGGAAAAAGCCAAAGTGAAATTCAAACGACTAACATTTGGGGAAAAACCCAAAGTGAAATTCAAACGACTAACATTTGGGGAAAAACCCAAAGTGAAATTCAAACGACTAACATTTGGGAAAAACCCAAGTGAAATTCAAACGACTAACATTTGGGAAAAAGCCAAAGTGAAATTCAAACGACTAACATTTGGGGAAAAACCCAAAGTGAAATTCAAACGACTAACATTTGGGGAGAAAAACCCAAAGTGAAATTCAAACGACTAACATTTGGGGAAAAAGCCAAAGTGAAATTCAAACGACTAACATTTGGAAAAAGCCAAAGTGAAATTCAAACGACTAACATTTGGGGAAAAACCCAAGTGAAATTCAAGCGACTAACATTTGAGCAAAGTGAAATTCAAACGACTAACATTTGGGAAAAAGCCAAAGTGAAATTCAAACGACTAACATTTGGGGAAAAACCCAAAGTGAAATTCAAACGACTAACATTTGGGGAAAAAGCCAAAGTGAAATTCAAACGACTAACATTTGGGGAAAAACCAAAGTGAAATTCAAACGACTAACATTTGGGGAAAAAGCCAAAGTGAAATTCAAACGACTAACATTTGGGAAAAAGCCAAGTGAAATTCAAACGACTAACATTTGGGGAAAAATAAAGTGGGAATTCAAACGAGTAACATTTGGGGAAAAACCCAAAGTGAAATTCAAACGACTAACATTTGAGGAGAAAAACCCAAAGTGAAATTCAAACGACTAACATTTGGGGAAAAAGCCAAAGTGAAATTCAAACGACTAACATTTGGGGAAAAACCCAAAGTGAAATTCAAACGACTAACATTTGGGAAAAACCCAAAAGTGAAATTCAAACGACTAACATTTGGGAAAAAGCCAAGTGAAATTCAAACGACTAACATTTGGGGAAAAAGCCAAAGTGAAATTCAAACGACTAACATTTGGGGAAAAACCCAAAGTGAAATTCAAACGACTAACATTTGGGAAAAAACCCAAAGTGAAATTCAAACGACTAACATTTGGGGAAAAAGCCAAAGTGAAATTCAAACGACTAACATTTGGGGAAAAACCCAAAGTGAAATTCAAACGACTAACATTTGGGAAAAACCCAAAGTGAAATTCAAACGACTAACATTTGGGAAAAAGCCAAAGTGAAATTCAAACGACTAACATTTGGGAAAAAGCCAAAGTGAAATTCAAACGACTAACATTTGGGGGAAAAGCCAAAGTGAAATTCAAACGACTAACATTTGGGGAAAAACCCAAAGTGAAATTCAAACGACTAACATTTGGGAAAAAGCCAAAGTGAAATTCAAACGACTAACATTTGGGGAAAAACCCAAAAGTGAAATTCAAACGACTAACATTTCAGGGGAAAAACTAGAAGTGAAATTCAAACGACTAACATTTGGGGAAAAACCCAAAGTGAAATTCAAACGACTAACATTTGGAAAAAGCCAAAGTGAAATTCAAACGACTAACATTTGGGGAAAAACCCAAAAGTGAAATTCAAACGACTAACATTTGGGGAAAAAGCCAAGTGAGAAATTCAAACGACTAACATTTGGGGAAAAACCCAAAGTGAAATTCAAACGACTAACATTTGGGAAAAAGCCAAAAGTGAAATTCAAACGACTAACATTTGGGGAAAAAGCCAAAGTGAAATTCAAACGACTAACATTTGGGGAAAAAGCCAAGGAAGTGAAATTCAAACGACTAACATTTGGGGAAAAACCCAAAGTGAAATTCAAACGACTAACATTTGGGGAAAAAGCCAAAGTGAAATTCAAACGACTAACATTTGGAAGCCAAAAGTGAAATTCAAACGACTAACATTTGGGAAAAAGCCAAAGTGAAATTCAAACGACTAACATTTGGGGAAAAAGCCAAAAGTGAAATTCAAACGACTAACATTTGGGGAAAAAGCCGAAATTGAAATTCAAACGACTAACATTTGGGGAAAAACCCAAGTGAAATTCAAACGACCCAACATTTGGGGAAAAACCCAAAGTGAAATTCAAACGACTATTTGGGGAAAAACCCAAAGTGAAATTCAAACGACTAACATTTGGGGAAAAAGCCAAAGTGAAATTCAAACGACTAACATTTGGGGAAAAAGCCAAGTGAAATTCAAACGACTAACATTTGGGAAAAAGCCAAAATTGAAATTCAAACGACTAACATTTGGGGAAAAGCCAAAGTGAAATTCAAACGACTAACATTTGGGGAAAAATAAAAGTGAAATTCAAACGACTAACATTTGAGAAAAACCCAAAGTGAAATTCAAACGACTAACATTTGGGGAAAAACCAAGTGAAATTCAAACGACTAACATTTGGGGAAAAAGCCAAAGTGAAATTCAAACGACTAACATTTGGGGAAAAAGCCAAAGTGAAATTCAAACGACTAACATTTTGGGGAAAAAGCCCAAAGTGAAATTCAAACGACTAACATTTGGGGAAAAAGCCAAAGTGAAATTCAAACGACTAACATTTGGGGAAAAAGCCAAAGTGAAATTCAAACGACTAACATTTGGGGAAAAAGCCAAAGTGAAATTCAAACGACTAACATTTGGGAAAAAAGCCAAAATTGAAATTCAAACGCTGACAACATTTGGGGAAAAAGCCCAAAAGTGAAATTCAAACGACTAACATTTGGGGAAAACCCAAAGTGAAATTCAAACGACTAACATTTGGGGAAAAAGCCAAGTGAAATTCAAACGACTAACATTTGGGGAAAAAGCCAAAGTGAAATTCAAACGACTAACATTTGGGGAAAAAGCCAAAGTGAAATTCAAACGACTAACATTTGGGAAAAAGCCAAGTGAAATTCAAACGACTAACATTTGGGGAAAAAGCCAAAGTGAAATTCAAACGACTAACATTTGGGGAAAAAGCCAAGTGAAATTCAAACGACTAACATTTGGGGAAAAAGCCAAAGTGAAATTCCAAACGACTAACATTTGGGGAAAAAGCCAAAGTGAAATTCAAACGACTAACATTTGGGGAAAAAAGCCAAAGTGAAATTCAAACGACTAACATTTGGGGAAAAAGCCAAAAAGTGAAATTCAAACATTTAACATTTGGGGAAAAGCCAAAAAGTGAAATTCAAACGACTAACATTTGGGGAAAAACCCAAAGTGAAATTCAAACGACTAACATTTGGGGAAAAACCCAAAATTGAAATTCAAACGATAACATTTGGGGAAAAACCCAAAGTGAAATTCAAACGACTAACATTTGGGGAAAAAGCCAAAGTGAAATTCAAACGACTAACATTTGGGGAAAAAGCCAAGTGAAATTCAAACGACTAACATTTGGGGAAAAAGCCAAAGTGAAATTCAAACGACTAACATTTGGGGAAAAAGCCAGTGAAATTCAAACGACTAACATTTGGGGAAAAAGCCAAAGTGAAATTCAAACGACTAACATTTGGGGAAAAACCCAAAGTGAAATTCAAACGACTAACGATTTGGGGAAAAACCCAAAGTGAAATTCAAACGACTAACATTTGGGGAAAAACCCAAAGTGAAATTCAAAAAACGACTAACATTTGGGGAAAAAGCCAAAGTGAAATTCAAACGACTAACATTTGGGGAAAAACCCAAAGTGAAATTCAAACGACTAACATTTGGGGAAAAAGCCAAGTGAAATTCAAACGACTAACATTTGGGGAAAAACCCAAAGTGAAATTCAAACGACCCAACATTTGGGGAAAAAGCCAAAGTGAAATTCAAACGACTAACATTTGGGGAAAAACCCAAAGTGAAATTCAAACGACTAACATTTGGGGGAAAAAATAAAAGTGAAATTCAAACGACTAACATTTGGGAAAAACCCAAAATTGAAATTCAAACGACTAACATTTGGGAAAAAGCCAAAGTGAAATTCAAACAAATAACATTTGGGGAAAAACCCAAAGTGAAATTCAAACGACTAACATTTGGAAAAAGCCAAAGTGAAATTCAAACGACTAACATTTGGGAAAAAGCCAAAGTGAAATTCAAACATTAACATTTGGGGGAAAAGCCAAAGTGAAATTTCGGCTAACATTTGGGGAAAAAGCCAAGTGAAATTCAAACGACTAACATTTGGGGAAAAACCCAAAGTGAAATTCAAACGACTAACATTTGGGGAAAAAGCCAAAGTGAAATTCAAACGACTAACATTTGGGGAAAAACCCAAAAGTGAAATTCAAACGACTAACATTTGGGGAAAAAGCCAAAGTGAAATTCAAACGACTAACATTTGGGGAAAAACCCAAAGTGAAATTCAAACGACTAACATTTGGGGAAAAAGCCAAAGTGAAATTCAAACGACTAACATTTGGGAAAAGCCAAAATTGAAATTCAAACGACTAACATTTGGGGAAAAAGCCAAAGTGAAATTCAAACGACTAACATTTGGGGAAAAAGCCAAAGTGAAATTCAAACGACTAACATTTGGGGAAAAACCCAAAGTGAAATTCAAACGACTAACATTTGGGGAAAAAGCCAAAGTGAAATTCAAACGACTAACATTTGGGAAAAAAGCCAAAGTGAAATTCAAACGACTAACATTTGGGGAAAAAGCCAAAGTGAAATTCAAACGACTAACATTTGGGGAAAAACCCAAAGTGAAATTCAAACGACTAACATTTGGGGGAAAAAGCCAAAGTGAAATTCAAACGACTAACATTTGGGAAAAGCCAAAGTGAAATTCAAACGACTAACATTTGGGAAAAAGCCAAAAGTGAAATTGAAACGACTAACATTTGGGGGAAAAGCCAAAGTGAAATTCAAACGACTAACATTTGGGGAAAAACCCAAGTGGGGAATTAAAACGACTAACATTTGGGAAAAAGCCAAAAGTGAAATTAAAACGACTAACATTTGGGGAAAAGCCAAGTGAAATTCAAACGACTAACATTTGGGGAAAAAGCCAAAATTGAGAAATTCAAACGACTAACATTTGGGGAAAAACCCAAAGTGAAATTCAAACGACTAACATTTGGGGAAAAACCCAAAATTGAAATTCAAACGACTAACATTTGGAAAAAAGCCAAGTGAAATTCAAACGACTAACATTTGGGGAAAAACCCAAAGTGAAATTCAAACGACTAACATTTGGGGAAAAAGCCAAAGTGAAATTCAAACGACTAACATTTGGGAAAAAACCCAAAGTGAAATTCAAACGACTAACATTTTGGGGAAAAAGCCAAAGTGAAATTCAGAGCGACTAACATTTGGGGAAAAACCCAAGTGAAATTCAAACGACTAACATTTGGGGAAAAAGCCAAAGTGAAATTCAAACGACTAACATTTGAGGGAAAAACCCAAAAATTGAAATTCAAACGACTAACATTTGGGGAAAAACCCAAAGTGAAATTCAAACGACTAACATTTGGGAAAAGCAAAGTGAAATTCAAACGACTAACATTTGGGAAAAAGCCAAAGTGAAATTCAAACGACTAACATTTTGGGGAAAAAGCCAAAGTGAAATTCAAACGACTAACATTTGGGGAAAACCCAAAATTGAAATTCAAACGACTAACATTTGGGGAAAAAGCCAAAAGTGAAATTCAAACGACTAACATTTGGGAAAAAGCCAAAGTGAAACAAACGACTAACATTTGGGAAAAAGCCAAAGTGAAATTCAAACGACTAACATTTGGGGAAAAACCCAAAAAGTGAAATTCAAACGACTAACATTTGGGGAAAAACCCAAAGTGAAATTCAAACGACTAACATTTGGGGAAAAAGCCAAGTGAAATTCAAACGACTAACATTTTGGGGAAAAACCCAAAGTGAAATTCAAACGACTAACATTTAGGAAAAAGCCAAAGTGAAATTCAAACGACTAACATTTGGGGAAAAACCCAAAGTGAAATTCAAACGACTAACATTTGGGGAAAAAGCCAAAGTGAAATTCAAACGACTAACATTTGGGGAAAAACCCAGAATTCAAACGACTAACATTTGGGGAAAAAGCCAAAGTGAAATTCAAACGACAACATTTGGGGAAAAACCCAAAGTGAAATTCCAAACGACTAACATTTGGAAAAAGCCAAGTGAAATTCAAACGACTAACATTTGGGGAAAAACCCAAAGTGAAATTCAAACGACTAACATTTGGGGAAAAAGCCAAAGTGAGGAATTCAAACGACTAACATTTGGGGAAAAACCAAAGTGAAATTCAAACGACTAACATTTGGGGAAAAAGCCAAAATTGAAATTCAAACGACTAACATTTTGGGGAAAAACCCAAAGTGAAATTCAAACGACTAACATTTGGGAAAAAGCCAAAGTGAAATTCAAACGACTAACATTTGGGGAAAAACCCAAAAGTGAAATTCAAACGACTAACATTTGGGAAAAAGCCAAAGTGAAATTCAAACGACTAACATTTGGGGAAAAACCCAAAGTGAAATTCAAACGACTAACATTTGGGGGAAAAAGCCAAAGTGAAATTCAAACGACTAACATTTGGGGAAAAACCCAAAGTGAAATTCAAACGACTAACATTTGGGGAAAAACCCAAAGTGAAATTCAAACGACTAACATTTGGGGAAAAACCCAAAGTGAAATTCAAACGACTAACATTTGGGGAAAAAGCCAAAGTGAAATTCAAACGACTAACATTTTGGGAAAAACCCAAAGTGAAATTCAAACGACTAACATTTGGGGAAAAACCAAAATTGAAATTCAAACGACTAACATTTGGGGAAAAAAAGCCAAAGTGAAATTCAAACGACTAACATTTGGGGAAAAACCCAAAGTGAAATTCAAACGACAACATTTGGGAAAAACCCAAAGTGAAATTCAAACGACTAACATTTGGGGAAAAAACCCAAAGTGAAATTCAAACGACTAACATTTTGGGGAAAAACCCAAAGTGAAATTCAAACGACTAACATTTGGAAAAACCCAAGTGAAATTCAAACGACTAACATTTGGGAAAAAGCCAAAGTGAGAAATTCAAACGACTAACATTTGGGGAAAAAGCCAAAGTGAAATTCAAACGACTAACATTTGGGAAAAAGCCAAGTGAAATTCAAACGACTAACATTTGGGGAAAAACCCAAAGTGAAATTCAAACGACTAACATTTGGGAAAAACCCAAAGTAGAAATTCAAACGACTAACATTTGGGGAAAAAGCCAAAAGTGAAATTCAAACGACTAAAATTTGGGGAAAAACCCAAAGTGAAATTCAAACAGCTAACATTTGGGGAAAAAGCCAAAGTGAAATTCAAACGACTAACATTTTGGGAAAAAGCCAAAGTGAAATTCAAACAGTAACATTTGGGGAAAAACCCAAAGTGAAATTCAAACGACTAACATTTGGGGAAAAACCCAAAGTGAAATTCAAACGACTAACATTTGGAAAAAGCCAAAGTGAAATTCAAACGACTAACATTTGGGGAAAAACCAAAGTGAAATTCAAACGACTAACATTTGGGGAAAAACCCAAGTGAAATTCAAACGACTAACATTTGGGGAAAAACCCAAAAATTGAAATTCAAACGACTAACATTTTGGGGAAAAACCCAAAGTGAAATTCAAACGACTAACATTTGGGGAAAAAGCCAAAGTGAAATTCAAACGACTAACATTTGGGGAAAAACCCAAAGTGAAATTCAAACGACTAACATTTGGGGAAAAAGCCAAAGTGAAATTCAAACGACTAACATTTGGGGAAAAACCCAAAATTGAAATTCAAACGACTAACATTTGGGAAAAACCCAAAGTGAAATTCAAACGACTAACATTTGGGGAAAAGAAGCCAAAGTGAAATTCAAACGACTAACATTTGGGGAAAAACCCAAAGTGAAATTCAAACGACTATCATTTGGGGAAAAGCCAAAGTGAAATTCAAACGACTAACATTTGGGGAAAAACCCAAAGTGGGGAATTCAAACGACTAACATTTGGGAAAAAGCCAAAGTGAAATTCAAACGACTAACATTTGGGGGAAAACCCAAAATTGAAATTCAAACGACTAACATTTGGGGAAAACCCAAAAAGTGAAATTCAAACGACTAACATTTGGGAAAAAACCCAAAGTGAAATTCAAACGACTAACATTTGGGAAAAAGCCAAAGTGAAATTCAAACGACTAACATTTGGGGAAAACCAAAGTGAAATTCAAACGACTAACATTTGGGGAAAAAGCCAAAAGTGAAATTCAAACCGACTAACATTTGGGAAAAACCAAAATTGAAATTCAAACGACTAACATTTTGGGGAAAAAGCCAAGTGAAATTCAAACGACTAACATTTGGGAAAAACCCAAAATTGAAATTCAAACGACTAACATTTGGGGAAAAACCCAAAGTGAAATTCAAACGACTAACATTTGGGAAAAAGCCAAAGTGAAATTCAAACGACTAACATTTGGGAAAAACCCAAAGTGAAATTCAAACGACTAACATTTGGGGAAAAACCCAAAGTGAAATTCAAACGACTAACATTTGGGGAAAAACCCAAGTGAAATTCAAACGACTAACATTTGGGGAAAAACCCAAAGTGAAATTCAAACTAACATTTGGGGAGAAAAACCCAAAGTGAAATTCAAACGACTAACATTTGGGGAAAAACCCAAAAATTGAAATTCAAACGACTAACATTTGGGGAAAAACCCAAAGTGAAATTCAAACGACTAAAATTTGGGAAAAGCCCAAAGTGAAATTCAAACGACTAACATTTTGGGGAAAAACCCAAAGTGAAATTCAAACGACTAACATTTGGGGAAAAACCCAAAGTGAAATTCAAACGACTAACATTTGGGGAAAAACCAAAGTGAAATTCAAACGACTAACATTTGGGGAAAAAGCCAAAGTGAAATTCAAACGACTAACATTTGGGGAAAAACCCAAAGTGAAATTCAAACGACTAACATTTGGGGAAAAAGCCAAAGTGAAATTCAAACGACTAACATTTGGGGAAAAACCCAAAGTGAAATTCACACGACTAACATTTGGGGAAAAACCCAAAGTGAAATTTCAAAAGACTAACATTTGGGGAAAAAGCCAAAGTGAAATTCAAACGACTAACATTTGGGGAAAAACCAAAGTGAAATTCAAACGACTAACATTTGGGAAAAACCCAAAGTGAAATTCAAAAGACTAACATTTGGGAAAAAGCCAAAGTGAAATTCAAAACGACTAACATTTGGGGGAAAAACCCAAAGTGAAATTGAAACGACTAACATTTGGGGAAAAATTGAAATTCAAACGACTAACATTTTGGGGAAAAAGCCAAGTGAAATTCAAACGACTAACATTTGGGGAAAAACCCAAAGTGAAATTCAAACGACTAACATTTGGGGAAAAAGCCAAAGTGAAATTCAAAGACTAACATTTGGGGAAAAAGCCAAGTGAAATTCAAACGACTAACATTTGGGGAAAAACCCAAAATTGAAATTCAAACGACTAACATTTGGGGAAAAAGCCAAAGTGAAATTCAAACGACTAACATTTGGGAAAAAGCCAAAGTGAAATTCAAACGACTAACATTTGGGGAAAAACCCAAAGTGAAATTCAAACGACTAACATTTGGGGGAAAAACCCAAAGTGAAATTCAAACGACTAACATTTGGGGGAAAAACCCAAAGTGAAATTCAAACGACTAACATTTGGGGAAAAACCCAAAAGTGAAATCTTCAAAGACCCAACATTTGGGAAAAAGCCAAAGTGAAATTCAAACGACTAACATTTGGGAAAAACCCAAAGTGAAATTCAAACGACTAACATTTTGGGAAAAAGCCAAAGTGAGAAATTCAAACGACTAACATTTGGGGAAAAAGCCAAAGTGAAATTCAAACGACTAACATTTGGGGAAAAAGCCAAAGTGAAATTCAAACGGCTAACATTTGGGGAAAAACCCAAAGTGAAATTCAAACGACTAACATTTGGGAAAAAGCGAAATTGAAATTCAAACGACTAACATTTGGGGAAAAAGCCAAGTGAAATTCAAACGACTAACATTTGGGGAAAAGCCAAAGTGAAATTCAAACGACTAACATTTGGGGGAAAAAGCCAAAGTGAAATTCAAACGACTAACATTTGGGAAAAACCCAAAGTGAAATTCAAACGATAGCATTTGGGAAAAAGCCAAAGTGAAATTCAAACGACTAACATTTGGGGAAAAACCCAAGTGAAATTCCAAACGACTAACATTTTGGGAAAAACCCAAGTGAAATTCAAACGACTAACATTTGGGGAAAAACCCAAAGTGAAATTCAAAAGACCCCAACATTTGGGAAAAACCCAAGTGAAATTCAAACGACTAACATTTTGGGGAAAAACCCAAAATTGAAATTCAAACGACTAACATTTGGGGAAAAACCCAAAATTGAAATTCAAACGACTAACATTTGGGGAAAAACCCAAAGTGAAATTCAAACGACTAACATTTGGGGAAAAAGCCAAAATTGAAATTCAAACGACTAACATTTTGGGGAAAAACCCAAAGTGAAATTCAAACGACTAACATTTGGGGAAAAACCCAAAGTGAAATTCAAACGACTAACATTTGGGAAAAAGCCAAAGTGAAATTCAAACGACTAACATTTGGGGAAAAACCCAAAATTGAAATTCAAACGACTAACATTTGGGGAAAAACCCAAAGTGAAATTCAAACGACTAACATTTTGGGGAAAAACCCAAGTGAAATTCAAAAGACTAACATTTGGGAAAAACCCAAAAGTGAAATTCAAACGACTAACATTTGGGGAAAAACCCAAAGTGAAATTCAAACGACTAACATTTGGGGAAAAACCCAAAATTGAAATTCAAACGACTAACATTTGGGGAAAAACCCAAAGTGAAATTCAAACGACTAACATTTGGGGAAAAACCCAAAGTGAAATTCAAACGACTAACATTTGGGGAAAAAGCCAGAAGTGAAATTCAAACGACTAACATTTGGGGAAAAACCCAAGTGAAATTCAAACGACTAACATTTGGGAAAAACCCAAAGTGAAATTCAAACGACTAACATTTGGGAAAAACCCAAAGTGAAATTCAAAAGACTAACATTTGGGGAAAAAGCCAAGTGAAATTCAAACGACTAACATTTGGGAAAAAACCCAAAGTGAAATTCAAACGACTAACATTTGGGAAAAACCCAAAGTGAAATTCAAACGACTAACATTTGGGGAAAAACCCAAAGTGAAATTCAAAAGACTAACATTTGGGGATAAACCCAAAGTGAAATTCAAACGACTAACATTTGGGGAAAAACCCAAAGTGAAATTCAAACGACTAACATTTGGGGAAAAAGCCAAAGTGAAATTCAAACGACTAACATTTGGGAAAAACCCAAAATTGAAATTCAAACGACCTTAACATTTGGGAAAAACCCAAAGTGAAATTCAAAGACTAACATTTGGGGAAAAACCAAAAGTGAAATTCAAACGACTAACATTTGGGGAAAAACCCAAAGTGAAATTCAAACGACTAACATTTGGGGAAAAAGCCAAAGTGAAATTCAAACGACTAACATTTGGGGAAAAACCCAAAAGTGAAATTCAAACGACTAACATTTGGGGGAAAAACCCAAAGTGAAATTCAAAAAAAGACTAACATTTGGGGAAAAAACCAAAAGTGAAATTCAAACGACTAACATTTTGAGGCTTAAAAGTGAAATTCAAACGACTAACATTTGGGGAAAAACCCAAAGTAGTGAAATTCAAACGACTAACATTTGGGGAAAAACCCCAAAGTGAAATTCAAACGACTAACATTTGGGGAAAAACCCAAAGTGAAATTCAAAAGACTAACATTTGGGGAAAAAGTGAAGTGAAATTCAAACGACTAACATTTGGGGAAAAACCCAAAGTGAAATTCAAACATTAACATTTGGGGGAAAAACCCAAAGTGAGAGACTAAACGACTAACATTTGGGAAAAAGCCAAAGTGAAATTCAAACGACTAACATTTGGGGAAAAACCCAAAGTGAAATTCAAACGACTAACATTTGGGGAAAAACCCAAAATTGAAATTCAAACGACTAACATTTGGGGAAAAACCCAAAGTGAAATTCAAGACCCAACATTTGGGAAAAACCCAAAATTGAAATTCAAACGACTAACATTTGGGAAAAACCCAAGTGAAATTCAAACGACTAACATTTGGGGAAAAAGCCAAAGTGAAATTCCAAACGACTAACATTTGGGGAAAAACCCAAAGTGAAATTCAAACGACTAACATTTGGAAAAACCCAAGTGAAATTCAAACGACTAACATTTGGGAAAAAGCCAAAGTGAAATTCAAACGACTAACATTTGGGGGAAAAACCCAAAATTGAAATTCAAACGACTAACATTTGGGGAAAAACCCAAAGTGAAATTCAAACGACTAACATTTAGGGAAAAACCCAAAGTGAAATTCAAAGACTAACATTTGGGGAAAAACCCAAAGTGAAATTCAAACGACTAACATTTGGGGAAAAAACCCAAAGTGAAATTCAAACGACTAATTTGGGGAAAAACCCAAAGTGAAATTCAAACGACTAACATTTTAGGGAAAAACCCCAAAGTGAAATTCAAACGACTAACATTTGGGGAAAAAGCCAAAAGTGAAATTCAAACGACTAACATTTGGGGAAAAACCCAAAGTGAAATTCAAACGACTAACATTTTGAGGGAAAACCCAAAGTGAAATTCAAAAGACTAACATTTGGGAAAAAGCCAAAGTGAAATTCAAACGACTAACATTTGGGGAAAAAACCCAAAGTGAAATTCAAACGACTAACATTTGGGGAAAAACCCAAAATTGAAATTCAACGACTAACATTTGGGGAAAAGCCAAAGTGAAATTCAAACGACTAACATTTGGAAAAAGCCAAGTGAAATTCAAACGACTAACATTTGGGGAAAAAGCCAAAGTGAAATTCAAACGACTAACATTTGGGGAAAAACCCAAAGTGAAATTCAAAAGACTAACATTTGGGGAAAAAGCCAAAGTGAAATTCAAACGACTAACATTTGGGGAAAAACCCAAGTGAAATTCAAACGACTGAAATTAAAAACCCAAAGTGAAATTCAAACGACTAACATTTGGGGAAAAACCCAAAGTGAAATTCAAACGACTAACATTTTGGGAAAAAACCCAAAGTGAAATTCAAACGACTAACATTTGGGGAAAAAGCCAAAAGTGAAATTCAGAGCGACTAACATTTGGGAAAAAGCCAAAGTGAAATTCAAACGACTAACATTTGGGGAAAAACCCAAAGTGAAATTCAAACGACTAACATTTGGGGAAAAACCCAAAGTGAAATTCAAACGACTAACATTTGGAAAAAGCCAAGTGAAATTCAAACGACTAACATTTGGGGAAAAACCCAAAGTGAAATTCAAACGACTAACATTTGGGGAAAAACCCAAAGTGAAATTCAAACGACTAACATTTGGGGAAAAAGCCAAAGTGAAATTCAAACGACTAACATTTGGGGAAAAAATGAAAGTGAAATTCAAACGACTAACATTTGGAAAAAGCCAAGTGAAATTCAAACATTTAACATTTGGGGAAAAACCCAAAGTGAAATTCAAACGACTAACATTTGGGGAAAAACCCAAGTGAAATTCAAACGACTAACATTTGGGAAAAAGCCAAAGTGAAATTCAAACGACTAACATTTGGGAAAAACCCAAAGTGAAATTCAAACGACTAACATTTGGGGAAAAAGCCAAGTGAAATTCAAACGACTAACATTTGGGAAAATCCAAAGTGAAATTCAAACGACTAACATTTGAGGCTTAAAGTGAAATTCAAACGACTAACATTTGGGAAAAACCCAAAGTGAAATTCAAACGACTAACATTTGGGAAAAACCCAAAAATTAAATTCAAACGACTAACATTTGGGGAAAAACCCAAAGTGAAATTCAAACGACTAACATTTGGGGAAAAAGCCAAAATTGAAATTCAAACGACTAACATTTGGGGAAAAACCCAAAGTGAAATTCAAACGACTAACATTTGGGAAAAACCCAAAGTGAAATTCAAACGACTAACATTTGGGGAAAAACCCAAAATTGAAATTCAAACGACTAACATTTGGGGAAAAAGCCAAAGTGAAATTCAAACGACTAACATTTGGGAAAAAGCCAAGTGAAATTCAAACGACTAACATTTGGGGAAAAACCCAAAGTGAAATTGTAAACTAACATTTGGGGAAAAACCCAAAGTGAAATTCAAACGACTAACTTTTTGGGGAAAAACCAAAGTGAAATTCAAACGACTAACATTTGGGGAAAAACCCAAAGTGAAATTCAAACGACTAACATTTGGGGAAAAACCAAAGTGAAATTCAAACGACTAACATTTGGGAAAAAGCCAAGTGAAATTCAAACGACTAACATTTGGGGAAAACCCAAGTGAAATTCAAAGGACTAACATTTGGGGAAAAACCCAAAGTAGAAATTCAAACGACTAACATTTGGGGAAAAAGCCAAAGTGAAATTCAAACGACTAACATTTTGGGGAAAAACCCAAAGTGAAATTCAAACTAACATTTGGGGAAAAAGCCAAAAAAATTGAAATTCAAAACGACTAACATTTGGGAAAAACCCAAAGTGAAATTCAAACGACTAACATTTGGGGAAAACCCAAAGTGAAATTCAAACGACTAACATTTGGGGAAAAAGCCAAAGTGAAATTCAAACGACTTCTTTTGGGGAAAAACCCAAAAGTGAAATTCAAACGACTAACATTTGGGAAAAAGCCAAGTGAAATTCAAACGACTAACATTTGGGGAAAAACCCAAAGTGAAATTCAAACGACTAACATTTGGGGAAAAACCCAAAGTGAAATTCAAACTAACATTTGGGGAAAAACCCAAAGTGAAATTCAAAACGACTAACATTTGGGGAAAAACCCAGTGAAATTCCAAACGACTAACATTTGGGGAAAAAGCCAAAGTGAAATTCAAACGACTAACATTGGGGAAAAACCCAAAGTGAAATTCAAACGACTAACATTTGGGAAAAAACCCAAAGTGAAATTCAAACGACTAACATTTGGGAAAAAGCCAAAGTGAAATTCAAACGACTAACATTTGGGAAAAAGCCAAAAGTGAAATTCAAACGACTAACATTTGGGGAAAAACCCAAAGTGAAATTCAAACGACTAACATTTGGGAAAAAGCCAAGTGAAATTCAAACTTGACTAACATTTGGGGGAAAAACCCAAAAGTGAAATTCAAACGACTAACATTTGGGGAAAAACCCAAAGTGAAATTCAAACTGACTAACATTTGGGAAAAAGCCAAGTGAAATTCAAACGACTAACATTTGGGGAAAAAGCCAAAGTGAAATTCAAACGACTAACATTTGGGGAAAAAAGCCAAAAATTGAAATTCAAACGACTAACATTTAGGGAAAAACCCAAAGTGAAATTCAAACGACTAACATTTGGGAAAAAGCCAAGTGAAATTCAAACGACTAACATTTGGGGAAAAAGCCAAAGTGAAATTCAAACGACTAACATTTGGGGAAAAACCCAAGTGAAATTCAAACGACTAACATTTGGGGAAAAACCCAAAGTGAAATTCAAACGACTAACATTTGGGGAAAAACCCAAAGTGAAATTCAAACGACTAACATTTGGGAAAAAGCCAAGTGAAATTCAAACGACTAAAATTTGGGGAAAAACCCAAAGTGAAATTCAAACGACTAACATTTGGGGAAAAACCCAAAGTGAAATTCAAACGACTAACATTTGGGGAAAAACCCAAAGTGAAATTCAAACGGTAACATTTTGGGGAAAAACCCAAAGTGAAATTCAAACGACTAACATTTGGGGAAAAACCCAAAATTGAAATTCAAACGACTAACATTTGGGAAAAAGCCAAAGTGAAATTCAAACGACTAACATTTGGGGAAAAACCCAAAATTGAAATTCAAACGACTAACATTTGGGAAAAAGCCAAAGTGAAATTCAAACGACTAACATTTGGGAAAAAGCCAAAGTGAAATTCAAACGACTAACATTTGGGGAAAAAACCCAAAGTGAAATTCAAACGACTAACATTTGGGGAAAAACCCAAGTGAAATTCAACGACTAACATTTAGGGAAAAACCCAAAGTGAAATTCAAACGACTAACATTTGGGAAAAACCCAAAGTGAAATTCAAACGACTAACATTTGGGGAAAAACCCAAAGTGAAATTCAAACGACTAACATTTGGGGAAAAACCCAAAGTGAAATTCAAACGACTAACATTTGGGAAAAAAGCCAAAATTCAATTCAAACGACTAACATTTGGGGAAAAAGCCAAAGTGGAGAAATTCAAACGACTAACATTTGGGAAAAACCCAAAGTGAAATTCAAACGACTAACATTTGGGGAAAAACCCAAAGTGAATTCAAACGACTAACATTTGGGGAAAAACCCAAAATTGAAATTCAAACGACTAACATTTGGGGAAAAACTAAAGTGAAATTCAAACGACTAACATTTGGGGAAAAACCCAAAGTGAAATTCAAACGACTAACATTTGGGGAAAAAGCCAAAAGTGAAATTCAAACGACTAACATTTGGGAAAAAGCCAAAGTGAAATTCAAACGACTAACATTTGGGGGAAAAACCCAAAGTGAAATTCAAACGACTAACATTTGGGGAAAAAGCCAAAGTGAAATTCAAACGACTAACATTTGGGGAAAAAGCCAAAGTGAAATTCAAACGACTAACATTTGGGGAAAAACCCAAGAAGTGAAATTCA
This sequence comes from Ascarosepion bandense, assembly GCA_037127315.1. Taxonomy (NCBI): domain Eukaryota; kingdom Metazoa; phylum Mollusca; class Cephalopoda; order Sepiida; family Sepiidae; genus Ascarosepion; species Ascarosepion bandense. The sequence goes on from JBBBDQ010001313.1 coordinate 2,894,584, forward strand.
AACATTAACATTTGGGAAAAAGCCAAAGTGAAATTCAAACGACTAACATTTGGGGAAAAACCCAAAATTGAAATTCAAACGACTAACATTTGGGGAAAAACCCAAAGTGAAATTCAAACGACTAACATTTGGGAAAAACCCAAAGTGAAATTCAAACGACTAACATTTGGGGAAAAACCCAAAGTGAAATTCAAACGACTAACATTTGGGAAAAAGCTAGAAATTGAAATTCAAACGACTAACATTTGGGAAAAACCCAAGTGAAATTCAAACGACTAACGTTTTGGGGAAAAACCCAAAGTGAAATTCAAACGACCTTAACATTTGGGGAAAAACCCAAAGTGAAATTCAAACGACTAACATTTGGGGAAAAAACCCAAAGTGAAATTCAAACGACTAACATTTGGGGAAAAACCCAAAATTGAAATTCAAACGACTAACATTTGGGAAAAACCCAAAGTGAAATTCAAACGACTAACATTTGGGGAAAAACCCAAAGTGAAATTCAAACGACTAACATTTGGGGAAAAAGCCAAAGTTAAATTCAAACGACTAACATTTGGGGAAAAAGCCAAAGTGAAATTCAAACGACTAACATTTGGGGAAAAGCCAAAGTGAAATTCAAACGACTAACATTTGGGGAAAAACCCAAAGTGAAATTCAAACGACTAACATTTGGGGAAAAAGCCAAAATTGAAATTCAAACGACTAACATTTGGGGAAAAACCCAAAGTGAAATTCAAACGACTAACATTTGGGGAAAAAGCCAAAGTGAAATTCAAACGACTAACATTTGGGGAAAAACCCAAAGTGAAATTCAAACGACTAACATTTGGGGAAAAACTGAAAGTGAAATTGAAACGACTAACATTTGGGGAAAAAGCCAAGTGAAATTCAAACGACTAACATTTGGGGAAAAACCCAAAGGTGAAATTCAAACGACTAACATTTGGGAAAAAGCCAAAGTGAAATTCAAACGACTAACATTTGGGGAAAAACCCAAAGTGAAATTCAAACGACTAACATTTGGGGAAAAACCCAAAGTGAAATTCAAACGACCCAACATTTGGGGAAAAACCCAAAGTGAAATTCAAACGACAACATTTGGGGAAAAACCCAAAGTGAAATTCAAACGACTAACATTTGGGGAAAAACCCAAAATTTGAAATTCAAACGACTAACATTTGGGGAAAAAGCCAAAGTGAAATTCAAACGACTAACATTTGGGGAAAAACCCAAAGTGAAATTCAAACGACTAACATTTGGGGAAAAAGCCAAAGTGAAATTCAAACGACTAACATTTGGGGAAAAGCCAAGGCAGAAATTCAAACACTGACTAACATTTGGGGAAAAACCCAAAGTGAAATTCAAACGACTAACATTTGGGGAAAAAGCCAAAGAGTAAAATTCAAACGACTAACATTTGGGGAAAAACCCAAAAAGTGAAAATTCAAACGACTAACATTTGGGGAAAAGCCAAAGTGAAATTCAAACGACTAACATTTGGGGAAAAAGCCAAAGTGAAATTCAAACGACTAACATTTGGGGAAAAACCCAAAGTGAAATTCAAACGACTAACATTTGGGGAAAAACCCAAAGTGAAATTCAAACGACTAACATTTGGGGAAAAAGCCAAAGTGAAATTCAAACGACTAACATTTGGGGAAAAAAGCCAAAGTGAAATTCAAACGACTAACATTTGGGAAAAACCCAAAGTGAAATTCAAACGACTAACATTTGGGGAAAAACCCAAAGTGAGATTCAAACGACTAACATTTGGGAAAAACCCAAAAGTGAAATTCAAACGACTAACATTTGGGGAAAAAGCCAAAGTGAAATTCAAACGACTAACATTTTGGGAAAAACCCAAAGTGAAATTCAAACGACTAACATTTTGGGGAAAAACCCAAAGTGAAATTCAAACGACTAACATTTGGGGAAAAAGCCAAAGTGAAATTCAAACGACTAACATTTGGGGAAAAAACCCAAAATTGAAATTCAAACGACTAACATTTGGGGAAAAACCCAAAGTGAAATTCAAACATTAACATTTGAAGGAAAAACCCAAAGTGAAATTCAAACGACTAACATTTGGGGAAAACCCAAAGTTGAAATTCAAACGACTAACATTTGGGGAAAAAGCCAAAGTGAAATTCAAACGACTAACATTTGGGGGAAAAACCCAAAGTGAAATTCAAACGACTAACATTTGAGGGAAAAACCCAAAGTGAAATTCAAACGACTAACATTTGGGGAAAAACCCAAAGTGAAATTCAAACGACTAACATTTGGGGAAAAACCCAAAGTGAAATTCAAACGACTAACATTTGGGGAAAAACCCAAAGTGAAATTCAAACGACTAACATTTGGGGAAAAACCCAAAGTGAAATTCAAACGACTAACATTTGGGGAAAAAGCCAAAGTGAAATTCAAACGACTAACATTTGGGGAAAAACCCAAAGTGAAATTCAAACGACTAACATTTGGGGAAAAAGCCAAGTGAAATTCAAACGACTAACATTTGGGGAAAAACCCAAAGTGAAATTCAAACGACTAACATTTGGGGGAAAAAGTAAAGTGAAATTCAAACGACTAACATTTGGGGAAAAAGCCAAAGTGAAATTCAAACGACTAACATTTGGGAAAAAGCCAAAGTGAAATTCAAACGACTTCAACATTTGGGGAAAAACCCAAAGTGAAATTCAAAAAACGACTAACATTTGGGGAAAAACCCAAAGTGAAATTCAAACGACTAACATTTGGGGAAAAAGCCAAAATTGAAATTCGACTAACATTTGGGGAAAAACCCAAAGTGAAATTCAAACGACTAACATTTGGGGAAAAAGCCAAAGGGAAATTCAAACGACTAACATTTGGGGAAAAACCCAAAGTGAAATTCAAACGACTAACATTTGGGGAAAAACCCAAAGTGAAATTCAAACGACTAACATTTGGGGAAAAAGCCAAAGTGAAATTCAAACGACTAACATTTGGGGAAAAACCCAAAGTGAAATTCAAACGACTAACATTTGGGGAAAAAGCCAAAGTGAAATTCAAACGACTAACATTTGGGGAAAATCCCAAAGTGAAATTCAAACGACTAACATTTGGGGAAAAACCCAAAGTGAAATTCAAACGACTAACATTTGGGGAAAAACCCAAAGTGAAATTCAAACGACTAACATTTGGGGAAAAACCCAAAGTGAAATTCAAACGACTAACATTTGGGGAAAAACCCAAAGTGAAATTCAAACGACTAACATTTGGGGAAAAACCCAAAGTGAAATTCAAACGACTAACATTTGGGGAAAAAGCCAAAGTGAAATTCAAACGACTAACATTTGGGGAAAAACCCAAAGTGAAATTCAAACGACTAACATTTGGGGAAAAACCCAAAGTGAAATTCAAACGACTAACATTTGGGGAAAAACCCAAAGTGAAATTCAAACGACTAACATTTGGGGAAAAAGCCAAAGTGAAATTCAAACGACTAACATTTGGGGAAAAAGCCAAAGTGAAATTCAAACGACTAAAATTTGGGGAAAAACCCAAAGTGAAATTCAACGACTAACATTGGGAAAACCCAAAGTGAAATTCAAACGACTAACATTTGGGAAAAACCCAAAGTGAAATTCAAACGACTAACATTTGGGAAAACCCAAAGTGAAATTCAAACGACTCAACATTTTGGGAAAAGCCAAAGTGAAATTCAAACGACTAAATACTGGGAAAAAGCCAAAGCGGAATTAAACGACTAACATTTGGGAAACCCAAAGTGAAATTCAAACGACTAACATTTGGGGAAAAACCCAAAGTGAAATTCAAACGACTAACATTTGGGAAAACCCGAAATTCAAACGACTAACATTTGGGGAAAAACCCAAAGTGAAATTCAAACGACTAACATTTGGGAAAAAGCCAAAGTGAAATTCAAACGACTAACATTTGGGGAAAAACCCAAAGTGAAATTCAAACGACTAACATTTAGAAACCCAAAGAAATTCAAAACGACTAAGATTGTGGTGCCAAAGTGAAATTCAAACGACTAACATTTGGGGAAAACCCAAAGTGAAATTCAAACGACTAACATTTGGGAAAGCCAAAGTGAAATTCAAACGACTAACATTTGGGAAAACCCAAAGTGAAATTCAAACGACTAACATTTGGGAAACCCAAAGTGAAATTCAAAACGACTAACATTTGGGAAAAACCCAAAAAGTGAAATTCAAACGACTAACATTTGGGGAAAAAACCCAAAGTGAAATTCAAACGACTAACATTTGGGAAAAACCCAAAGTGAAATTCAAACGACTAACATTTGGGGAAAACCCAAAGTGAAATTCAAACGACTAACATTTAAAACCCAAAGTGAAATTCAAAACGACTAACATTTGGGGAAAAAGCCAAAAGTGAAATTCAAACGACGTAACATTTGGGGAAAAAGCCAAAGTGAAATTCAAACGACTAACATTTGGGAAAAAACCCAAAGTGAAATTCAAACGACTAACATTTTGGGGAAAAACCCAAAGTGAAATTCAAACGACTAACATTTCAGGGAAACCCAAAGAAATTCAAACGACTAACATTTGGGGAAAAACCCAAAGTGAACTAAACGACTAACATTTGGGAAAACCCAAAGTGAAATTCAAACGACTAACATTTGGGGAAAACCCAAAGTGAAATTCAAACGACTAACATTTGGGGAAAAAGCCAAAGCGAAATTCAAAACGACTACATTTGGGGAAAACCCAAAGTGAAATTCAAACGACTAACATTTGGGGAAAAAAGCCAAAGTGAAATTCAAACGACTAACATTTGGGAAAAAGCCAAAGTGAAATTCAAACGAGACTAACATTTTGGGGAAAAACCCAAAGTGAAATTCAAACGACTAACATTTCTGGGGAAAACCCAAAAAGTAAATTCAAACGACTAACATTTGGGGGAAAACCCAAAGTGAAATTCAAACGACTAACATTTGGGGAAAAAGCCAAAGTGAAATTCAACGACTAACATTTGGGGAAAAACCCAGTGAAACGACTAACATTTGGGGAAAACCCAAAGTGAAATTCAACGACTAACATTTGGGGAAAACCTCCAAAGTGAAATTCAAACGACTAACATTTGGGAAAAAACCCAAAGTGAAATTCAAACGACTAACATTTTAAAACCCAAAGTGAAATCAACACTAACATTTGGGGAAAAAGCCAAAGCAGGGAAATTGAACGACCAACATTTGGGGAAAAACCCAAAGTGAAATTCAAACGACTAACATTTGGGAAAAAGCCAAAGGAAATTCAAACGACTAACATTTTGGGGGAAAAACCCAAGTGAAATTCAAACGACTAACATTTGGGAAAACCCAAAGTGAAATTCAACGACTAACATTTGGGGAAACCCAAAGTGAAATTCAAACGACTAACATTTGGGAAAACCCAAAGTGAAATTCAAACGACTAACATTTGGGGAAAACCCAAAGTGAAATTCAAACGACTAACATTTGGGGAAAACCCAAAGTGAAATTCAAACGACTAACATTTGGGGAAAACCCAAAGTGAAATTCAAACGACTAACATTTGGGGAAAACAAAGTGAAATTCAAACGACTAACATTTGGGGAAAAAGCCAAAGTGAAATTCAAACGACTAACATTTGGGGAAAAACCCAAAGTGAAATTCAACGACTAACATTTTGGGGAAAACCCAAAAAGTGAAATTCAAACGACTAACATTTGGGGAAAACCCAAAAGGAAATTCAAACGACTAACATTCTGGGGAAAACCCAAAGTGAAATTCAAACGACTAACATTTTGGGGAAAACCCAAAGTGAAATTCAAACGACTAACATTTGGGAAACCCAAAGTGAAATTCAAACGACTAACATTTGGGAAAAAAGCCAAAGTGAAATTCAAACGACTAACATTTGGGAAAAAACCCAAAGTGAAATTCAAACGACTAACATTTGGGAAAAAGCCAAAGTGAAATTCAAACGACTAACATTTGGGGAAAATGCGAAATTCAAAACGACTAACATTTGGGAAAAAAACCCAAAGTGAAATTCAAAACGACTAACATTTTGGGGAAAAAGCCAAAGTGAAATTCAAACGACTAACATTGGGAAAAACCAAAGTGAAATTCAAACGACTAACATTTGGGGAAAAAACCCAAAGTGAAATTCAAACGACTAACATTTGGGAAAAAACCCAAAGTGAAATTCAAACGACTAACATTTGTGGGAAAACCCAAAGTGAAATTCAAAAACGACTAACATTTGGGAAAAGCCAAAGTGAAATTCAAACGACTAACATTTGGGAAAACCCAAAGTGAAATTCAAACGACTAACATTTGGGAAAACCCAAAGTGAAATTCAAACGACTAACATTTGGGGAAAACCCAAAGTGAAATTCAAACGACTAACATTTGGGAAAACCCAAAGTGAAGCACTCAAACGACTAACATTTGGGAAAAACCCAAAGTGAAATTCAAACGACTAACATTTGGGAAAAACCCAAAGTGAAATTCAAACGACTAACATTTGGGGAAACCAAAGTGAAATTCAAACGACTAACATTTGGGGAAAAAGCCAAAGTGAAATTCAAACGACTAACATTTGGGGAAAAGCCAAAGTGAAATTCAAACGACTAACATTTGGGGAAAAACCCAAAGTGAAATTCAAACGACTAACATTTGGGAAACCCAAAGTGAAATTCAAACGACTAACATTTGGGGAAAAAGCCAAAGTGAAATTCAAACGACTAACATTTGGGGAAAAACCCAAAGTGAAATTCAAACGACTAACATTTGGGGAAAAAGCCAAAGTGAAATTCAAACGACTAACATTTGGGAAAAAACCCAAAGTGAAATTCAAACGACTAACATTTGGGGAAAAACCCAAAGTGAAATTCAAACGACTAACATTTGGGAAAAGCCAAAGTGAAATTCAAACGACTAACATTGGGAAAAACCCAAAGTGAAATTCAAACGACTAACATTTGGGGAAAAAGCCAAAGTGAAATTCAAACGACTAACATTTGGGGAAAAACCTAAAGTGAAATTCAAACGACTAACATTTGGGGGAAAACCCAAAGTGAAATTCAAACGACTAACATTTGGGAAAAAAGCCAAAGTGAAATTCAAAACGACTAACATTTGGGGAAAACCTAAAGTGAAATTCAAACGACTAACATTTGGGGAAAAAGCCAAAGTGAAATTCAAAAACGACTAACATTTTGGGGAAAAACCCAAAGTGAAATTCAAACGACTAACATTTGGGAAAAAACCCAGTGAAATTCAAACGACTAACATTTGGGAAAAAGCCAAAGTAATTCAAACGACTAACATTTGGGGAAAAACCCAAAGTGAAATTCAAACGACTAACATTTGGGAAAAGCCAAAAGGAATTAAACGACTCAACATTTGGGAAAAACCCAAAGTGAAATTCAAACGACTAACATTTGGGAAAACCCAAAGGGAAATTCAAACGACTAACATTTGTGGAAAAAGCCAAAGTGAAATTCAAACGACTAACATTTGGGGAAAAAGCCAAAGTGAAATTCAAACGACTAACATTTGGGGAAAAAACCCAAAGTGAAATTCAAACGACTAACATTTGGGGAAAAACCCAAAGTGAAATTCAAACGACTAACATTTGGGGAAAAACCCAAAGTGAAATTCAAACGACTAACATTTGGGGAAAAACCCAAAGTGAAATTCAAACGACTAACATTTGGGAAAAACCCAAAGTGAAATTCAAACGACTAACATTTGGGGAAAAAGCCAAAGTGAAATTCAAACGACTAACATTTGGGGAAAAACCCAAAGTGAAATTCAAACGACTAACATTTGGGGAAAAAGCAAAGTGAAATTCAAACGACTAACATTTGGGGAAAAACCCAAAGTGAAATTCAAACGACTAACATTTGGGGAAAAACCCAAAGTGAAATTCAAACGACTAACATTTGGGGAAAAAGCCAAAGTGAAATTCAAACGACTAACATTTGGGGAAAAACCCAAAGTGAAATTCAAACGACTAACATTTGGGGAAAAAGCCAAAGTGAAATTCAAACGACTAACATTTGGGGAAAAAGCCAAAGTGAAATTCAAACGACTAACATTTGGGGAAAAACCCAAAGTGAAATTCAAACGACTAACATTTGGGGAAAAACCCAAAGTGAAATTCAAACGACTAACATTTGGGGAAAAAGCCAAAGTGAAATTCAAACGACTAACATTTGGGGAAAAAGCCAAAGTGAAATTCAAACGACTAACATTTGGGGGAAAAACCCAAAGTGAAATTCAAACGACTAACATTTGGGGAAAAACCCAAAGTGAAATTCAAACGACTAACATTTGGGGAAAAACCCAAAGTGAAATTCAAACGACTAACATTTGGGGAAAAAGCCAAAGTGAAATTCAAACGACTAACATTTGGGGAAAAACCCAAAGTGAAATTCAAACGACTAACATTTGGGGAAAAACCCAAAGTGAAATTCAAACGACTAACATTTGGGGAAAAAGCCAAAGTGAAATTCAAACGACTAACATTTGGGGAAAAACCCAAAGTGAAATTCAAACGACTAACATTTGGGGAAAAACCCAAAGTGAAATTCAAACGACTAACATTTGGGGAAAAAACCCAAGTGAAATTCAAACGACTAACATTTGGGGGAAAAACCCAAAGTGAAATTCAAACGACTAACATTTGGGGAAAAACCCAAAGTGAAATTCAAACGACTAACATTTGGGGAAATCCCAAAGTGAAATTCAAACGACTAACATTTGGGGAAAAACCCAAAGTGAAATTCAAACGACTAACATTTGGGGAAAAACCCAAAGTGAAATTCAAACGACTAACATTTGGGGAAAAAACCCAAAGTGAAATTCAAACGACTAACATTTGGGGAAAAACCCAAAGTGAAATTCAAACGACTAACATTTGGGGAAAAAGCCAAAGTGAAATTCAAACGACTAACATTTGGGGAAAAACCCAAAGTGAAATTCAAACGACTAACATTTGGGGAAAAACCCAAAGTAAAATTCAAACGATTAACATTTGGGGAAAACCCAAAGTGAAATTCAAATGACTAATATTTGGGGAAAAACCCAAAGTGAAATTCAAACGACTAACATTTGGGGAAACCCAAAGTGAAATTCAAACGACTAACATTTGGGGAAAAACCCAAAGTGAAATTCAAACGACTAACATTTGGGGAAAAACCCAAAGTGAAATTCAAACGACTAACATTTGGGGAAAAAGCCAAAGCAAATTCAAACGACTAACATTTGGGGAAAACCCAAAGTGAAATTCAAACGACTAACATTTGGGGAAAAAGCCAAAGTGAAATTCAAACGACTAACATTTGGGGAAAAGCCAAAGTGAAATTCAAACGACTAACATTTGGGGAAAACCCAAAGTGAAATTCAAACGACGAACATTTGGGGAAAACCCAAAGTGAAATTCAAACGACTAACATTTGGGGAAAACCCAAAGTGAAATTCAAACGACTAACATTTGGGGAAAAAACCTAAAGTGAAATTCAAAACGACTAACATTTGGGAAAAACCCAAAGTGAAATTCAAACGACTAACATTTGGGGAAAAAACCCAAAGTGAAATTCAAACGACTAACATTTTGGGGAAAAACCCAAAGTGAAATTCAAACGACTAACATTTGGGGAAAAACCCAAAGTGAAATTCAAACGACTAACATTTAAAAAACCCAAAGTGAAATTCAAACGACTAACATTTGGGGAAAAAGCCAAAGTGAAATTCAAACGACTAACATTTGTAAAACCCAAAGTGAAATTCAAACGACTAACATTTGGGGAAAAGCCAAAGTGAAATTCAAACGACTAACATTTGGGGAAAAGCCAAAGTGAAATTCAAACGACTAACATTTGGGGAAAAACCCAAAGTGAAATTCAAACGACTAACATTTGGGGAAAAACCCAAAGTGAAATTCAAACGACTAACATTTCTGGGGAAAAACCCAAAGTGAAATTCAAACGACTAACATTTGGGAAAAACCCAAAAGTGAAATTCAAACGACTAACATTTGGGGAAAAACCCAAAGTGAAATTCAAACGACTAACATTTAGGGAAAACCCAAAGTGAAATTCAAACGACTAACATTTGGGGAAAAAGCCAAAGTAAATCTCAACGACTAACATTTGGGGAAAAAGCCAAAGTGAAATTCAAACGACTAACATTTGGGGAAAACCCAAAGTGAAATTCAAACGACTAACATTTGGGGAAAAAACCCAAAGTGAAATTCAAACGACTAACATTTTGGGGAAAACCAAAGTGAAATTCAAACGACTAACATTTGGGGAAAAACCCAAAGTGAAATTCAACGACTAACATTTGGGAAACCCAAAGTGAAATTCAAACGACTAACATTTGGGGAAAAGCCAAAGTGAAATTCAAACGACTAACATTTGGGGAAAAAGCCAAAGTGAAATTCAAACGACTAACATTTGGGGAAAAAACCCAAAGTGAAATTCAAACGACTAATATTTGGGGAAAAAAGCCAAAGTGAAATTCAAACGACTAACATTTGGGGAAAAAGCCAAAGTGAAATTCAAACGACTAACATTTGGGAAACCAAAGTGAAATTCAAACGACTAACATTTGGGGAAAAAAGCCAAAGTGAAATTCAAACGACTAACATTTGGGGAAAAACCCAAAGTGAAATTCAAACGACTAACATTTGGGAAAAACCCAAAGTGAAATTCAAACGACTAACATTTGGGGAAAAAACCCAAAGTGAAATTCAAATCGACTAACATTTGGGGAAAACCCAAAGTGAAATTCAAATGACTAACATTTGGGGAAAAGCCAAAGTGAAATTCAAACGACTAACATTTGGGAAAAACCCAAAGTGAAATTCAAACGACTAACATTTGGGAAAAACCCAAAGTGAAATTCAAACGACTAACATTTGGGAAAACCCAAAGTGAAATTCAAACGACTAACATTTGGGAAAAAACCCAAAGTGAAATTCAAAACGACTAACATTTGGGGAAAACCCAAAGTGAAATTCAAACGACTAACATTTGGGGAAAAAACCCAAAGTGAAATTCAAACGACTAACATTTGGGGAAAAACCCAAAGTGAAATTCAAACGACTAACATTTGGGAAAAAAGCCAAAGTGAAATTCAAACGACTAACATTTGGGGAAAAAGCCAAAGTGAAATTCAAACGACTAACATTTGGGGAAAAACCCAAAGTGAAATTCAAACGACTAACATTTGGGAAAAACCCAAAGTGAAATTCAAACGACTAACATTTGGGGAAAAAGCCAAAGTGAAATTCAAACGACTAACATTTGGGGAAAAAGCCAAAGTGAAATTCAAACGACTAACATTTGGGGAAAAAAGCCAAAGTGAAATCTTCAAACGACTAACATTTGGGGAAAAACCCAAAGTGAAATTCAAACGACTAACATTTGGGAAAAAACCCAAAAGTGAAATTCAAACGACTAACATTTGGGGAAAAAGCCAAAGTGAAATTCAAACGACTAACATTTGGGGAAAAACCCAAAGTGAAATTCAAACGACTAACATTTGGGAAAACCCAAAGTGAAATTCAAACGACTAACATTTGGAAGAAAAACCCAAAGGAAATTCAAACGACTAACATTTGGGGAAACCCAAGTGAAATTCAAACGACTAACATTTGGGAAAAAACCCAAAGTGAAATTCAAACGACTAACATTTGGGGAAAAAACCCAAAGTGAAATTCAAACGACTAAATATTTGGGAAAAACCCAAAGTGAAATTCAAACGACTAACATTTGGGGAAAAAAGCCAAAGTGAAATTCAAACGACTAACATATCAGGAAAAACCCAAAGTGAAATTCAAACGACTAACATTTGGGGAAAAATCCAAAGTGAAATTCAAACGACTAACATTTGGGGAAAAACCCAAAGTGAAATTCAAACGACTAACATTTGGGGAAAACCCAAAGTGAAATTCAAACGACTAACATTTGGGGAAAAGCCAAAGTGAAATTCAAACGACTAACATTTGGGGAAAAACCCAAAGTGAAATTCAAAAAACGGACTAACATTTGGGAAAAAGCCAAAGTGAAATTCAAAACGACTACCATTTGGGAAAAAGCCAAAGTGAAATTCAAACGACTAACATTTGGGGAAAAAACCCAAAGTGAAATTCAAACGACTAACATTTGGGAAAAACCCAAAGTGAAATTCAAACGACTAACATTTGGGGAAAAGCCAAAGTGAAATTCAAACGACTAACATTTGGGAAAGTTTCAAAGTGAAATTCAAACGACTAACATTTGGGGAAAACCCAAAGTGAAATTCAAACGACTAACATTTGGGGAAAAACCCAAAGTGAAATTCAAACGACTAACATTTGGGGAAAACCCAAAGTGAAATTCAAACGACTAACATTTGGGGAAAAGCCAAAGTGAAATTAAACGACTAACATTTGGGGAAAAAACCCAAAGTGAAATTCAAATTCACTAACATTTGGGGGAAAACCCAAAGTGAAATTCAAACGACTAAATACTGGGGAAAAAGCCAAAGTGAAATTCAAACGACTAACATTTGGGGAAAAAACCCAAAGTGAAATTCAAACGGACTAACATTGGGGAAAAACCCAAAGTGAAATTCAAACGACTAACATTGGGAAAAAGCCAAAGTGAAATTCAAAACGACTAACATTTGGGAAAAACCCAAAGTGAAATTCAAACGACTAACATTTGGGGAAAAACCCAAAGTGAAATTCAAACGACTAACATTTGGGGAAAAACCCAAAGTGAAATTCAAACGACTAACATTTGGGGAAAAACCCAGCGAAATTCAAACGACTAACATTTGGGGAAAAAACCCAAAGTGAAATTCAAACGACTAACATTTGGGGAAAAAACCCAAAGTGAAATTCAAACGACTAACATTTGGGGAAAAAACCCAAAGTGAAATTCAAACGACTAACATTTAGGAAAAAACCCAAAGTGAAATTCAAACGACTAACATTTGGGGAAAAGCCAAAGTGAAATTCAAAACGACTAACATTTGGGGAAAACCCAAAGTGAAATTCAAACGACTAACATTTGGGGAAAAGCCAAAGTGAAATTCAAACGACTAACATTTGGGGAAAAAGCCAAAGTGAAATTCAACGACTAACATTTGGGGAAAAAACCCAAAGTGAAATTCAAACGACTAACATTTGGGGAAAAAGCCAAAGTGAAATTCAAACGACTAACATTTGGGGAAAACCCAAAGTGAAATTCAAAACGACTAACATTTGGGGAAAGCCAAAGTGAAATCAAACGACTAACATTTAGAAAACCCAAAGTGAAATTCAAACGACTAACATTTGGGGAAAAAAGCCAAAGTGAAATTCAAACGACTAACATTTGGGGAAAAAACCCAAAGCGGAAATCCAAACGACTAACATTTGGGGAAAAAAGCCAAAGTGAAATTCAAACGACTAACATTTGGGGGAAAAAACCCATGAAATTCAAACGACTAACATTTGGGGAAAAAGCCAAAGTGAAATTCAAACGACTAACATTTGGGGAAAAAGCCAAAGTGAAATTTAAACGACTAACATTTGGGGAAAAACCCAAAGTGAAATTCAAACGACTAACATTTGGGGAAAAACCCAAAGTGAAATTCAAACGACTAACATTTGGGGAAAAACCCAAAGTGAAATTCAAACGACTAACATTTGGGGAAAAAGCCAAAGTGAAATTCAAACGGACTAACATTTGGGGAAACCCAAAGTGAAATTCAAACGACTAACATTTGGGGAAAAAGCCAAAGTGAAATTCAAACGACTAACATTTGGGGAAAACCCAAAGTGAAATTCAAACGACTAACATTTGGGGAAAGCCAAAGTAGTTCAAACGACTAACATTTGGGGAAAAAGCTAAAGTGAAATTCAAACGACTAACATTTGGGGAAAAACCCAAAGTGAAATTCAAACGACTAACATTTGGGGAAAAGCCAAAGTGAAATTCAAACGACTAACATTTGGGGAAAACCCAAAGTGAAATTCAAACGACTAACATTTGGGGAAAAACCCAAAGTGAAATTCAACGACTAACATTTGGGGAAAACCCAAAGTGAAATTCAAAACGACTAACATTTGGGAAAAACCCAAAGTGAAATTCAAACGACTAACATTTGGGGAAAAAACCCAAAGTGAAATTCAAACGACTAACATTTGGGGAAAAACCCAAAGTGAAATTCAACGACTAACATTTGGGGAAAAACCCAAAGTGAAATCAAACGACTAACATTTGGGAAAAAGCCAAAGTGAAATTCAAACGACTAACATTTGGGGAAAAAAGCCAAAGTGAAATTCAAACGACTAACATTTGGGGAAAAAGCCAGTGAAATTCAAACGACTAACATTTGGGGAAAAAGCCAAAAGTGAAATTCAAACGACTAACATTTGGGGAAAAACCCAAAGTGAAATTCAAACGACTAACATTTGGGGAAAAAGCCAAAGTGAAATTCAAACGACTAACATTTGGGGAAAAAGCCAAAGGAAATTCAAACGACTAACATTTGGGAAAAAGCCAAAGTGAAATTCAAAACGACTAACATTTGGGGAAAAACCCAAAGTGAAATTCAAACGACTAACATTTGGGGAAAAAGCCAAAGTGAAATTCAAACGACTAACATTTGGGGAAAAAACCCAAAGTGAAATTCAAACGACTAACATTTGGGGAAAAAAGCCAAAGTGAAATTCAAACGACTAACATTTGGGGAAAAACCCAAAGTGAAATTCAAACGACTAACATTTGGGAAAAAAGCCAAAGTGAAATTCAAACGACTAACATTTGGGGAAAAAGCCAAAGTGAAATTCAAACGACTAACATTTGGGGAAAGCCAAAGTGAAATTCAAACGACTAACATTTGGGGAAAAAACCCAAAGTGAAATTCAAACGACCAACATTTGGGGAAAAACCCAAAGTGAAATTCAAACGACTAACATTTGGGGAAAAACCCAAAGTGAAATTCAAACGACTAACATTTGGGGAAAACCAAAGTGAAATTCAAACGACTAACATTTGGGAAAAAGCCAAAGTGAAATTCAAACGACTAACATTTGGGGAAAAAGCCAAAGTGAAATTTGCAACATTCAACATTTGGGAAAGCCAAAGTGAAATTCAAAACGACTAACATTTGGGGGAAAAACCCAAAGTGAAATTCAAACGACTAACATTTGGGGAAAAACCCAAAGTGAAATTCAAACGACTAAATATTTGGGGAAAAAGCCAAAGTGAAATTCAAACGACTAACATTTGGGAAAACCCAAAGTGAAATTCAAACGACTAACATTTGGGAAAAACCCAAAGTGAAATTCAAACGACTAACATTTGGGGAAAAAGCCAAAGGAAATTCAAACGACTAACATTTGGGGAAACCCAAAGTGAAATTCAAACGACTAACATTTGGGGAAAAGCCAAAGTGAAATTCAAAACGACTAACATTTGGGAAAACCCAAAGGAAATTCAAACGACTAACATTTGGGAAACCCAAAGTGAAATTCAAACGACTAACATTTGGGAAAAAACCCAAAGTGAAATTCAAACGACTAACATTTGGGGAAAAAGCCAAAGTGAAATTCAACGACTAACATTTGGGAAAAACCCAAAGTGAAATTCAAACGACTAACATTTGGGAAAAAAGCCAAAGTGAAATTCAAACGACTAACATTTGGGGAAAAAAGCCAAAGTGAAATTCAACGACTAACATTTGGGGAAAAAGCCAAAGTGAAATTCAAACGACTAACATTTGGGAAAAACCCAAAGTGAAATTCAAACGACTAACATTTGGGAAAAAAGCCACAAAGTGAAATTCAAACACTAACATTTGGGAAAAACCCAAAGTGAAATTCAAACGACTAACATTTGGGAAACCCAAAAGTGAAATTAAACGACTAACATTTGGGAAAACCCAAAGTAAATTCAAACGACTAACATTTGGGAAAACCCAAAGTGAAATTCAAACGACTAACATTTGGGAAAAGCCAAAGTGAAATTCAAACGACTAACATTTGGGGAAAAAGCCAAAGTGAAATTCAAACGACTAACATTGGGGAAAAACCCAAAGTGAAATTCAAACGACTAACATTTGGGAAAAACCCAAAGTGAAATTCAAACGACTAACATTTGGGAAAAAGCCAAAGTGAAATTCAAACGACTAACATTTGGGAAAAACCCAAAAGTGAAATTCAAACGACTAACATTTGGGAAAAACCCAAAGTGAAATTCAAACGACTAACATTTGGGGAAAAAGCCAAAGTGAAATTCAACGACTAACATTTGGGAAAACCCTAAAGGGAAATTCAAACGACTAACATTTGGGGAAAAGCCAAAGTGAAATTCAAACGACTAACATTTGGGAAAAACCCAAAGTGAAATTCAAACGACTAACATTTGGGAAAACCCAAAGTGAAATTCAAACGACTAACATTTGGGGAAAAAGCCAAAGTGAAATTCAAACGACTAACATTTGGGGAAACCCAAGTAAAATTCAAACGACTAACATTTGGGGAAAAAAGTTAAAGTGAAATTCAAACGACTAACATTTGGGAAAAACCCAAAGTGAAATTCAAACGACTAACATTTGGGAAAACCCTAAAGTGAAATTCAAACGACTAACATTTGGGGAAAAACCCAAAGTGAAATCTAAACGACTAACATTTGGGGAAAAAGCCAAAGTGAAATTCAAACGACTAACATTTGGGGAAAAAGCCAAAGTGAAATTCAAATACTAACATTTGGGAAAAACCCAAAGTGAAATTCAAACGACTAACATTTGTGAAAGCCAAAGTGAAATTCAAACGACTAACATTTGGGGAAAACCCAAAGTGAAATTCAAACGACTAACATTTGGGAAAGCCAAAGTGAAATTCAAACGACTAACATTTGGGGAAAAAGCCAAAGTGAAATTCAAACGACTAACATTTGGGGAAAAAGCCAAAGTGAAATTCAAACGACTAACATTTGGGGAAAACCCAAAAGTGAAATTCAAACGACTAACATTGGGAAAAACCCAAAGTGAAATTCAACGACTAACATTTGGGGAAAAGCCAGTGAAATTCAAACGACTAACATTTGGGGAAAAAGCCAAAGTGAAAATTAAACGACTAACATTTGGGGAAAAGCCAAAGTGAAATTCAAACGACTAACATTTGGGGAAAAAGCCAAAGTGAAATTCAAACGACTAACATTTGGGGAAAAACCCAAAGTGAAATTCAAAAACGACTAACATTTGGGGAAAAGCCAAAGTGAAATTCAAACGACTAACATTTGGGGAAAAAACCCAAAGTGAAATTCAAACGACTAACATTTGGGGAAAAAGCCAAAGTGAAATTCAAACGACTAACATTTGGGAAAAACCCAAAGTGAAATTCAAACGACTAACATTTGGGGAAAAAAGCCAAAGTGAAATTCAAACGACTAACATTTGGGAAACCCAAAGTGAAATTCAAACGACTAACATTTGGGGAAAAAGCCAAAGTGAAATTCAAACGACTAACATTTGGGGAAAAAGCCAAAGTGAAATTCAAACGAGACTAACATTTGGGGAAAAAAGCCAAAGTGAAATTCAAACGACTAACATTTAGGAAAAACCCAAAGTGAAATTCAACGACTAACATTTGGGGAAAAAGCCAAAGTGAAATTCAAACGACTAACATTTGGGGAAAACCCAAAGTGAAATTCAAACGACTAACATTTGGGGAAAAAGCCAAAGTGAAATTCAAACACTAACATTTGGGGAAAAAGCCAAAGTGAAATTCAAACGACTAACATTTGGGGAAAAAAGCCAAAGTGAAATTCAAACGACTAACATTTGGGGAAAAGCCAAAGTAAATTCAAACGACTAACATTTGGGGAAAAAGCCAAAGTGAAATTCAAACGACTAACATTTTGGGGAAAAGCCAAAGTGAAATTCAAACGACTAACATTTGGGGAAAAAAATCTAAAGTGAAATTCAAACGACTAACATTTGGGGAAAAGCCAAAGTGAAATTCAAAACGCTTCTGGAGGGGAAAAACCCAAAGTGACCCAAACGACTAACATTTGGGGAAAAAAGCCAAAGTGAAATTCAAACGACTAACATTTGGGGGAAAACCCAAAGTGAAATTCAAACGACTAACATTTGGGGAAAAAGCCAAAGTGAAATTCAAACGACTAACATTTGGGGAAAAACCCAAAGTGAAATTCAAACGACTAACATTTGGGGAAAAAGCCAAAGTGAAATTCAACGACTAACATTTGGGAAAAAAGCCAAAGTGAAATTCAACGACTAACATTTGGGGAAAACCCAAAGTGAAATTCAAACGACTAACATTTGGGAAAAAACCCAAAGTGAAATTCAAACGACTAACATTTGGGAAAAGCCAAAGTGAAATTCAAACGACTAGGGAAAAGCCAAAGTGAAATTCAAACGACTAACATTTGGGGAAAACCCAAAGTGAAATTCAAACGACTAACATTTGGGAAAAGCCAAAGTGAAATTCAAACGACTAACATTTGGGGAAAAAATAAAGTGAAATTCAAAACGGACTAACATTTGGGGAAAAACCCAAAGAAATTCAAACGACTAACATTTGGGAAAAGCCAAAGTGAAATTCAAACGACTAACATTTGGGGAAAAAAGCCATGAAATTCAAACGACTAACATTTGGGGAAAACCCAAAGTGAAATTCAAACGACTAACATTTGGGGAAAAAGCCAAAGTGAAATTCAAACGACTACCATTTGGGAAAACCCAAAGTGAAATTCAAATGACTAAGCTTCTGGGGAAAAACCCAAAGTGAAATTCAAACGACTAACATTTGGGAAAACCCAAAAGTGAAATTCAAACGTCTAACATTTGGGAAAACCCAAAGTGAAATTCAAACGACTAACATTTGGGAAAAGCCAAAGTGAAATTCAAACGACTAACATTTGGGAAAACCCAAAGTGAAATTCAAACGACTAACATTTGGGAAAACCCAAAGTGAAATTCAAACGACTAACATTTGGGAAAACCCAAAGTGAAATTCAAACGACTAACATTTGGGAAAACCCAAAGTGAAATTCAAACGACTAACATTTGGGGAAAACCCCAAAGTGAAATTCAAACGACTAACATTTGGGAAAACCCAAAGTGAAATTCAAACGACTAACATTTGGGAAAACCCAAAGTGAAATTCAAACGACTAACATTTGGGAAAACCCAAAGTGAAATTCAAACGACTAACATTTGGGAAAACCCAAAGTGAAATTCAAACGACTAACATTTGGGGAAAACCCCAAAGTGAAATTCAAACGACTAACATTTGGGGAAAACCCCAAAGTGAAATTCAAACGACTAACATTTGGGAAAACCCCAAAGTGAAATTCAAACGACTAACATTTGGGAAAACCCAAAGTGAAATTCAAACGACTAACATTTGGGGAAAACCCCAAAGTGAAATTCAAACGACTAACATTTGGGGAAAACCCCAAAGTGAAATTCAAACGACTAACA
The DNA here is from genome assembly GCA_037127315.1 of Ascarosepion bandense. Taxonomy (NCBI): domain Eukaryota; kingdom Metazoa; phylum Mollusca; class Cephalopoda; order Sepiida; family Sepiidae; genus Ascarosepion; species Ascarosepion bandense. The sequence goes on from JBBBDQ010001313.1 coordinate 2,914,085, forward strand.
TTTGTGGAAAACCCCAAAGTGAAATTCAAACGACTAACATTTTGGGAAAACCCCAAAGTGAAATTCAAACGACTAACATTTTGGGAAAACCCCAAAGTGAAATTCAAACGACTAACATTTGGGAAAACCCGAATAACATTTGGGGAAAACCCAAAGTGAAATTCAAACGACTAACATTTGGGGAAAACCCAAAGTGAAATTCAAACGACTAACATTTGGGGAAAACCCAAAGTGAAATTCAAACGACTAACATTTGGGGAAAACCCAAAGTGAAATTCAAACGACTAACATTTGGGGAAAACCCAAAGTGAAATTCAAACGACTAACATTTGGGGAAAACCCAAAGTGAAATTCAAACGACTAACATTTGGGGAAAACCCAAAGTGAAATTCAAACGACTAACATTTGGGGAAAACCCAAAGTGAAATTCAAACGACTAACATTTGGGGAAAACCCAAAGTGAAATTCAAACGACTAACATTTGGGGAAAACCCAAAGTGAAATTCAAACGACTAACATTTGGGGAAAACCCAAAGTGAAATTCAAACGACTAACATTTGGGGAAAACCCAAAGTGAAATTCAAACGACTAACATTTGGGGAAAACCCAAAGTGAAATTCAAACGACTAACATTTGGGGAAAACCCAAAGTGAAATTCAAACGACTAACATTTGGGGAAAACCCAAATTGAAATTCAAACGACTAACATTTGGGAAAACCCAAAGTGAAATTCAAACGACTAACATTTGGGGAAAACCCAAAGTGAAATTCAAACGACTAACATTTGGGGAAAACCCAAAGTGAAATTCAAACGACTAACATTTGGGAAAAACCCAAAGTGAAATTCAAACGACTAACATTTGGGAAAAACCCAATTTAAAATTTCACACCCGCAAAAGATGTTTCAAACAGCAAAAATCTTTTTTTTTTTACAAGTCAGTGTGAAAATTGAAACTCTAGATCCTCGAAAAATTCAAATAACGTCAGCAAAAAGGTTTTTTCTCAGCTAAAGAAAAAAAAACGGCCTGGGAGCCTACCACGTGACCATATTTCAATATTTTAGTATGGCCCCTGACCAGTCACAGCAGTCATTCAGATAGAAACAATGTAAGGAAGAAACTTCAAGCTGACTCGCCTTGCCAATTTTCTTTTCTTCTTTTTCACTCCATGCCGACCCGGACGCAGGGCACGCCACAGTTTCATTCGCCCTCTTCTTCCAACGTCTTTTTCTTCATTTTCACTCCACGTCGACCCGGACGCAGGGCACGCCACAGTTTCATTCGCCCTCTTCTTCCAACGTCCTTTTCTTCATTTTCACACCGCACCGCTAAAGAGCACAAAGACAAAATACAACTTCTTTATTTGTTTTACCTTCTCTTTCTCTCAATCTGTTGCGCCCTACTAAAAAGAGGAAGGAACAAAGACATTACATTCTGCTACTACATAACCATGAATTTCGGCGGACATTTTAAATACCTACATTTCTCTAGGAACAATTTTAACCACAAAACTGCATGCATTTTCTCAATGAACATTTTTCTTTTCACAAATATATCATAGTGTTCAGTTAACAAATTTTACTTGTTTTCCTTATGTATTTTTTTGTCATTCTGTAAATAAATTTTTGCTTTGATGTACATACGAAATATTTTATCTTTTCACATTTCCACCTTCAACCTTCTGGAATTTAAACTCTGGAGAATTCGGACGTGTTTGGCACAAGGTCAATTTACTAAGCATCACGAGGCCCCTACACAACGAATATTATCCTGGATTAATATGCCCTAGAAAAACATTTGTAAATAGTTTAAGATTTAGTGTTGTGTAAAGATTAGGTTATTTGTTAATTTTACAGAGAACACAAAGTACAAGGGAGAAAAGGTGGTAATTGTTTTGTATTCTTGCTCTACTTTAAACTCTCCTTGTGTCATTATCCGTAAACGAAGCAGCTACAAATATATTTAAGCGAATTTTTGTCCAGGAGGATTGATGCGTTTGTTATGTACTTGTAAACAAGAATTGACAGATTTAATTATGTTATGCCGCTGAATGTCATGGAAAAATGAAAGAAAAAAACGACAAAATAGGGGAGATAATCCTTCGTAAAGGACGATATAACGCTTCAAAGAATCTAACGAATAGACGAATTACCATTAACGAAATAATGATTTTCCACTGTATTCAAAATTTATACTTATCTGAGAAAAGATTGTCCATCATTCACTGTCATACACAAAGACTGGTTATACGTGTGTTAAATACAGGAATGTGCGTTGTGGAGCAGTGGATATCGGCTTGGAACAATAAATCGGGGTGCCGAGTTCGAATTCCAGTTGAATTCTTTGCATTCACATAGGCACAAATACTCTTGGGAAAGGTATTAATCCGTCTCTTTCCTCCAGTTATGGATTAAATATAAGGACAGATTGGGTTCTATAGCCTTGGTCGGCAACCAGTCTACCGCAGAAAGTAATGGCAATCTACTGCGGGATAATCTTCTGCCCAGTTAGTCATGTCTCTTTCGAGACATGATCGCCCAAGCGTCTATCACGTATGGCACTTAACTGACTGACTGAAATACAGAAAGACTGACATTACGTTACCTTTCAGCACTCTTTTCTTTGTTTCTGTTGCTTTAAGTTTCTTCTTTGTTTGTGATGAGTTTGTCCGGCATTCACTGTGATACAGGAGGACAAATATTACTTCACAGTTTAATAATTTTTCTTTGTTTATACGTGTGTTAAATACATGAGTACTAATATCACGTAACAGGTTAGCACTTTTTCCTTTGTTCCTAACGAAATTTTCCTGTTTCTTAATAAGGAACTTAAAAAAAAAATTAATAAATACGTTATTCAAGAATTCTACCTTTCTAGGAGAGAAATGTTCAGCATCCACCGCCATATTGGAAGATTGATATTACATAAGAGTTCAACACACTTTTATTATCTTTTGTGCCAGCCTCTGAGTCGCTTCCTTGTAGAAATAATTGACTCACATGGGAAATTTATCATCATATATTCGAAACTCCTCATATTTTGTGGAACTTATAAAAGAAGCTCTTATCCGAGATGGTGAGTTTGGATGTGGTGAATCTGTTCACCAAGGTACCCACGGTGGAGACACTATCGATAGTCAGGGACAGACTAGCGTCGGACTCATTTCTAGGAGAACCTACCGGTATTCCGCTAAATAACCTGATGACTTTCTGCAAAGAAGCAATACATTTCGGAAAGGCATCAGCCATATATGGACAGAATGAAGGCTTAACGATAATCTCGCTATTATCACCATCACTGGCTAACATATACATGGCATACTTTGAAGAGATGGCATTAGAATCCACAGCTCTAGCTCTATAGTCAACTCTATGGCTGAGATACGTTGATAACACCTTCATCCTCTGGCCACACCTGGAAGAGATCAGGACGCTACTGGACCAAATGAAATCAATAAGATAATCGATACAGATCATTGTGGAAAAAAAGAGAGACAAAAATGAGCATTTCTGAATATTTGTTAATAAAAAACTTAAAAATGAATTAAAAATGTTAATAAATACGCCTTATTTAAGAATTCTACCTTTCTAGGAAGAAAATGTTGAGCACTCACCGCCATATTGGAAGATTGATATTACATGAGAGTTCAGCAGTCTTTTAATTGTTTTTAACGAAATTCTTCTGTTTTTACTTCCCTGGGATTTTCAGTATGCTCATGTAGGATCACATCGCCGTTTCCAAAGATTCCTCTTCATTTTGGAAGAAATTATCCAGCATCCACTACCATTGACTGATATTACAGAGTTGGTTGTTTACATCAGCGTCATTTTGGCTCTACAAAGTCAAAACTAGTTTTATGTCTCAATCAATGAAAAGTCATAATTTCAAAATGATTTTATATGGTTCGCAACAACTTTTTTTTTATCTGAAAAGTATTATAAAGACAACAAAGACTTCAAGTTTTGACCTTATCGTATCCCAAACCCCCGTAAGTAGAAAAACGAATTCTAACATAGAACAAATTTGTTAAAGACATTTTTCAAAGAAACTCATAGCAGGAATAAAGAAACTTTTACCTTCCAACGTTTGACATTCGGGGTTTCTTTTCAACTTTCAGACGTTACCACCTTTTATTACCAATAGAAGATCTTCGTTTAAAAAGATTATTCTGTACTTAATGTTATACAACAAAGAGAGCTTCAAACAAGACAGTGGAAATTAATCTTAAAGTATTTTTCAGTCATGATTAAAGTCTTTGATTTATTGAAGTAAGCTGATGCAAATGTTCCCAGTACCAACCTTGGGAAGAATATTAGGAAAAACTTAGAAGTGGGTATTTATTATTATTGTGTGTATAATAATTGCGACATTAAGAAGCGGAAGAATGTATGGCTGTCAGCAAGAGGAACAGTCTAACATGTCAAGTACGAATTGGAAAAGTCGAAATGAAGGACGTGCGAAAATCTAAATAAAGTGTTGCAATATAGGACGAAAATTGTTTTATCGAAATCTGAAGGTTCATCTTAATAGCAAAGTATCGTCGTCGCTGTCTTCTTCTTCTTTGTTCCGTGTTCCTTCAGGACGAAGGCGACCATGGCCCTCCACATCACCCTATCCCTTGTCGCTCGTAAGACCCCTTCTTCTATTATCTCACTCAATGCCCACTCTGCCATCTGCTCAAGCCCATTAAGTATCTCATATCTTGCTTTTCTTGTCTCTCTTCCTCTCTTTCCGTCCCATGAGCACCATGCTCTCTAAGTCGTCCTTTCTAATTACATCTTCCTAAAACTTCAGCTGTCTTTTTTCTGATGTTAAATATCAGTTTCTTTCTTGTGTCAATCCTCTCCAAAGCCTAGTCGTTGCTCACATGTTCTGTCCATGGTATCCTCAGCATCCTTCTGTAGAACCACAAATCGGTTGCTTCAAGTCTTTTTCTCAACGTTGATGAAATTGTCCAGCATTCGCTGCCATACTGAATGACAGACATTACATGTCAATCCAAGGCTCTCTTTTTTTGTTTCCAGCGAAATCTTCCTGTTTCTCAATACTCTACTATTAAACACCGAAACTTTATAGCTATTGAGTTACAGTATGCTGTTATTACTAGAATAATAATAGATTTATATATATATATGAATGAAATTATTTGTTTGAACATTATTTTTGATCGATACTCGTATGTAAGTAGAGATTCTGTTTATAATCAAAGAATATTATATATTGATTTCTACCGGCCTGATTATTTACGATAATCATCATATTACGGAAATTAACGAAGATTAACGAAACAGGTTATAATCAAACCGACAATTTGAAATGATTTGTTTGAACATTATTTTTTATCTATACTCGTATTTAAGTAGAGATTCTGTTTATAATCAAACAATATTATATATTTATTTCTACCGGCCTGATTATTTATGAGAATGTTTTGTTACGAAAATGTGTATCATTCGGCAGGATTCGAACTTGTGGCCCTTATCTACATAGCCACCAATTGATTTGACTTTGTTTAGACTGTTGGTCACTCGTGGTCGAGAGGTCTAAGACGCGCCAGATCAATTGGTGGCTTTCCCTATGTGAATAGGGTTAAAATCCGGGGCGTACAACGATCGAAACGTCGGAAACATGGTAGTAAAGATGAGGACAATAGTCTGAATAATGTAAATAGTGTAAATAAAGAAACCCTTTATTAATTCAAGGCCGAGTGGAAGAATTCTTGAAAAACCAAGGAATACATATAGGCTTGAAAAGATCATAAAATAATATGTTCTTAATTTGTTTACACATTATTCAAAATGGTTACTGAAATTTGAGTAGATGCTATGTTTTTCTTATTAAACCGTATATTAATCTATCTGCATTTATCTTGGGCGCCTCAGTCTAGTGTAATGGTTAACAAGCTTGTCTTGCTAGAACCTATTACAACTAAGTATCGAGCATTGGAGCAATGGTGAAGTTTTGGAAATGATGGAAACGAAAAGGAAATTAATACTGAGCATCAAGAGACAGCTGAAATTCCTGGGACATGCAATGAGGAAAGAGGGCTTGGAGAAGATAGGGCCAGATAGAGGGAAAAAGAGACAGGGGAAAGCAACGGATAACATATTTGAAGGACCTAATCAGGTGGATGACAGAACGAGGATTGCATGGTGGAACAGGAGAAGGCGTGCTCAGAGCCACCAGGGATAGGGAAACGTAGAAAGCCATGATCGCCTACGTTCTGAAAGGGCATGGCACATAGAAGAAGAAGAAGAAGAAGAAGAAGAAGAAGAAGAAGACCTGCGTTTGATCCTCATTGAGTAACTCATACTTTCGGCCTTGTGCCACATCTAAGCGGCGCTCATAAAATCAACTATCTGCATTTACCTGCCTGAATATTATTCGAGTAATCTTGTCAAAAAAAAAAAAATGCATCCTCTGGCAGGGTTCGAACTCGTACATACAAAAATATACTTTCCGATTCAGATGGACATCCGCATCTTAGTTTCAGGCATACGCCATCCGGCCTTTCACAGTGTGTCTGTCTTAGTGTGTCTGTCTTAGTAGACCTTTCTATACAAACCGGCACACACAGCTTAGATTTTTATTCGCAACATTTTGCGTATACTAACATTTGATCTTCTTTAAGGGTTTCTCTCATTAAAGACATTTCTTATTCAAACTGGCAGACACATCTTAGACGTTATGCTCACAACATCTCGGCTCTTATAAAATGCAACCGTTTTCAGTGCGACGTTCTTGATATATACATTCCTATTACAACCAATATACTCATCTTACTTTTTATACTGACAAAGTTTCGAGCGTTGTACAATTCGGCCTTCTTCAGCGTGTTTGTCTTAGTATATACTTTCCTATTCAGATCAGCATAAGTTTGTTATACGGACATTTTAAATGTACCTTTTGGGCATTTTAATTTTCAGCATTTCTCTCTCTTACTCTCTCTCTCTCTCTGTGTGAGAGAGAGAGAGAGAGAGAGGTCTTATATATTTCCCTATTCCAAACATACTCATCATCGATGTTATATATACAACCTTTCGGTCATTGCATTTTTCTGGCGTGACGGGCAGACATAATCTCGCTGCTGATCTTGAACGGGATCTACACTCTGTGGTGAATTGGGGCAAGAAGTGGCTTGTCAATTTCAACGCGTTTAAGACCAAGCTGTTGTCTGTCAACCATCACAGGCAACCTCTCTTACCTCCCATAAGCATGGATCAAGCGATTCTCCCTGAGTGCAATACACTGCGCCTCCTCGGCCTTACCCTCTCTTCTGATCTCAAATGGAAGCGCTACATCGAATCCATAGCTAAATCCACTGCTAAGAAGGCTGGGTCACTGTGTCGATCCAGGACGTTTTTTTCCGCCTGAATCCATCCTGCATATATACAAGTCTACCGTTCGACCCTGCATGGAGTACTGCTGCCATTTATTGGTCAGGCGCCCCTGCCGTTCTCCTCAGTGTTCTCGACAGGCTCCAAAGGAGAATCAGTAACGTGATAGGTGCTGACTTGGCGGCTCGACTTCAGCCACTTCCCCACCGACGAAATGTGGCCTTCCTTTGTCTGTTCTATAAGTACTTTCATGGCTTCTGCTCGGACGAACTCAAGTCACTGGTGCCTCCTCAACAGGTGTTTGCTCGTGCAACCAGATTGGTAACTGGGTCCCACCCTTTCACTGTTAGGTTAGCCAAATGCAGACAACAATTCTACTCCTGCAGCTTCTTCTCTCGCACTTCCCGCCTGTGGAACTCGGTCCCATATTCTTGCTTTCCTGACGGCTACAACCTCCAGAAGTTTAAATGCAATGTCAATACTCATCTACTAACCACTTGACTCTAGCCCTTCCCCCACCCCGTATATCCCTCCCTTTCTCTCCTAGCTTGAAACTGTCATCTCACCTGCATTCTCATCTTTCTATTGCTCTTTTCTAATTGGTTTGTACTCCTCTCTTCTAATTAATTTTCTTTCAGTTATGTCGCCCCCCGCACATCAGTGGCATTTCCGCCTTGCTCGGGGTGAAATGATTAAAAAAAATGCCAGGCTCTTGATAATAATGGCGCAGCTCGAGCTATGGCTCTAGATATATCTCGAAAGCGTTTGACAGGGTTTCGGTATGCTGGCCTTCTACGCAGGCTGTAGGGTTATGGTATTACTGGACGACAGTTTGCTTCAATCCAATCGTTCTAATCAAATCTTGAAATGAAAGTTGTTTTGAACGGGTAAGCTTCCTGATTCTTTCACACGAACGGGTATCCTAGTTTCTGTGATGATTCTGGTCTTCATCAATGATCTTACTGATGTCATCAGTTCCCGAGTGGGTATTTATTCGGATCATACCATCATTTAGTCCCCTTCTCAATATGAAATCTGCCAAGGTTGACATAGAACGTAAACCTGTCTGCTACTCTTGAAACGGACTTCTAATCAGAGGTTAACTGGGACAAGAAATGGCTTGTAAGTTTGAATACCTCCAAAACAAAACTACTATTCTTTAACCACCACTGACAATCTTTTCTGCCCGTCATCCTCATGGCTGATTCTTGTCGCTTGGAGAACAACACAATGCCACACTTTGACCTCATTTTGACGTAAAATGACCACATCGAATAAATAGCTGCATTTACTGTTAAAAAAGTTTGGTTACTGCGCCGGGCTAGAAAAATTTTCCCGTAGGAATCCATTTTGTGCATTTATAAATCTCTCATTCGTCCGTGCATTGAATAGTGTGGCTATATAGTAGGACACGAAATAAATGTTTAAAAATGTGAGAAAATAATTACGAGTCGAAATGTGTCTTTTCTACAAATACTTTCGCGGCTTCTGCTTCGATGAACTTAGCTCACTGGCTCCCAGCTATATATAAATTTACTCGAGCCACAATATTAGCAACTATGTCCCACCCTTTTACTGTGGAACCAATAAATTGTAAACGCAAATTCTGCTCAACAGTTTCTTTTCTCGTACTTCCCGCCCGTGGAATTCCCTTCCATTTACTTGCTTTCCCGACAGCTACAATCTCCAAGACTAAATGTAAAGTCAATAATCTCCTATCTCCTTAACTTGCATCCTCTCTCTCATGCTGTTTTCTCCGTCCACTCCACTCCACTCTCATCAGTATTCTCATCCTTCTCTTACCCACTTCCTGACCCCCCCCCCTATAACCTGTCACTCTTTCTCATAACTTTCCTCGTATGTAACCCTCTGCAAAACAGTGGCAGTAAAATGACTTGCTTGGGGCGATATGATGATAAAAAAAAATTCTATAATATTATAAGTAGATATAGATGGGGGATCAGTTCTATATTGCAATCACTATATAAACTCATCCCTCACTTTATGGACACAATTATCCTTCTCTCAATCACTTCCTGACACCCCATATAACCTGTCACTCTTTGTCATAACTTCCCTCCTATGTAACCCCCTGCAAAACAGTGGCAGTAAAACGCCTTACTTGGGGCGATATTATTATCAAAAAAAAAAAAAAAAATTCTCGATGTGTAGCTGTAAAAGTTCAACCGAGTGAAATATTTTGCTTGGAGAATTTGTTAAATTGAACAAACATAAATTATCCCGAGGCAAGTTTTCTTTTTTCTTTTTTTTTTTTTGCACAAATCTACGTATTTTTTCTCTTTTAATCTTTCTCCTATATTTTCAATATCATTTTTTGTGAATATTTATAACAGCTGTTGTTTTTATACATTTTTATATTAAATTCTTAATTTTTTATTATTTTTGCTCATATATATTTTACATTATTTTCCCTTTCTTTTTGTTTTAATCACTAAAATTTTTTACATTTCTATTTTCATACTTTACTTTGCTTTTCCACAACAGATGTTGGAGAATCCCTACCGATCACTAAAAAAGAAAAGAAATCCGAGAAAAGTCACCCAACTCGATATTTTCTTACTGCACACTTGTGTATGTAATGTTTAATGCGATCAATGAACCAAGGTATAGGCATCACGAGGTTGTCTATTCTTTGACAACGGCTCGTCGCCGACAAAAGTGAAACTTTTAGCATTGGCTTCGCTATAATGCGATCCTGTCTACTTACATGTGTCCAGCGCGGCAATGTGAAGGAGCCAAGCGGACAGCGAAGTCTTATTTGATTATGGAATTCCAGCAGAACTTGTGCTATCGATAGGACGTCGATGGGCGGAGAAGAGGTCGACCGACTAATGAATAATAAGCCGTGAAATTAACAGAGGAGAACACAATGAATCGAAGTTGATGGTTAAAGTCGTGGCTTGCGTAAACTTCGAGACAGGACACACAAATGAACACGCACATGAACACATACACACGCGCACATACACACATAAACATTTACACACACGCACATATATATGTGTATATATACACACACTCTCTCTCTTTATCTATCTATCTATCTATCTATCTATCTATCTATCTATATACATGTATTTTCGTGCGCACACACACATACATATATATATATATATATATATAAACGTATATATATATATCCGAGTGAATACAGAACGAAGAAAGAATTCTTACAACGTCCAAAAACATTAATTTAAAACAGTGCTCGATATATAATATATAGAGCTGTGAACATTTATTATAAATTATATTTTAGAACATGTACATAATTTTATATATATATATATATATATATATATATATAAATGTACATGTTCTAAAATATATATATATATATATATATATATATACGTTTGTGTGTGTATTTCTATATATCCCCATAAGAGTATACTTTTATTCTGTCTTAATACAAAATATATACATATATAGTTAGATAGAAAGAAACATGGATTTTTAGTATAAAAGAAAGAAAGAAGTCGTAGAAAATAAGCCGAGAAATAAAGAGAGAGAGAGAGAGAGAGAGAGAGAGAGATGAGAGAGAGAGAAATGCTGCTGCTGCTGATGATGTAATTGAAGTAATAAGTGAGGTGAAAGAGACAAAGATATTAAGAGATAAAAAAGATAGAAAGTTGCTAATTAATATGAGTGAAATGAAAAATTTGTAAAGTAAGAGAGAGAGAGAGAGATAACGAGAAAGAGAGAGAGAGAGAGAGAGAGAGAGAGAAAGAGAGAGAGAGAGCGAACGACATAGAATGACAAAAACTAGCAAGAGAAATTGTGTGGATGAAGAAACAAAAATGAAGGAGGAGAGATAACAAAGAGAAAATGTAGTTAAAGTGAGACAAAGAAACAGAGAGAAAGACAAAGAAAGAGGCACGAGAGGAGAGAGAAAAATGAGAGAAAGAGAGAAGCGAAGAGAGAAGCACAAAGAGGCAGATATGACAAGCGAGAGAGAAGGAGACAGAGAAAATGAAAGAAAGATAAAAGAGAGAAAATAAAGAAAGAATGATATTAAAGTAGTAAGGAGAGGAAAGAAAAAAGCATGAAATTTGACTTGGAAAAGAAAAAGGAAAGAGAGAAAATAAAAACGGAAAATGAGCGAAAAAAGGAGTGAGTAATATATATACATATATTTACCAATTATATATATATATTTTTTTTTTGCCAATTATATATATATATATATATATATATATATATATATATATATATATATATATATAAAATAAGGCAAAAGTACATTTGAAAGAAAGAGACATTACGTAATCGATATAATGGATGTATTCTGACCCAAAAAGATTAGATTAACTGATTGAAAGCGGGAATAATTCTCATTAATTTAATATTAAGAATTTGATCTCCGCTTTTTTTGTTCCAATAACAAATCGTTCATCAAATATTTCAGAAAACGAATTATAGAAATTAATACAACTACAGAGTGCCGTTCGTTTGACATGTGACTAAGTGGTGAACTCATTCGTATGGCTTTAAGTCCGACATCGGACATTCAGTCATGGTTTAGAACTTATAAAACGAGGAAATACGTCATTCAGCTGACTCAGGAAAATATACGTGATTGAGAAAACAAAAAAACAAAAAAACAAAAAAAAATCTTAGTTTTGAATGTAACTGACTCAGAAAAGTAATAATGACGGCTCGATCGTTTTTGAGTAGGTTGATTTGTTAGGACGACTAACAAAACCCTGTCTCTGGCAGAACTGCGGTTCATACTTATGTCCAGTGGACCTTAGTTACAGATTTTAGGAGAGAGAGAGTATAATCTGGCGTGATCAAGTTTGAACAAAGGCCGATTGAATCAGACTCACGATCACAATGACTTGTGGATTCGTGCTGGAACAATTATCATTGAATAGGTTCATCTAATGAATCTCACTCACAAAACTAGCGTAAAACGATGCTGTCATTTTCAGGCACATCTCATAGGTACTGAACCTTGATAGCGGCTCCACATGCAGATGACATCCAGTTGTGATCTCACTGACAAATCAACCAGGTTAGTTACCAGTTCAATAACCGACATTTTGTATATAATGCGATACAAACGTTAATCTCGGGCAAAAAATTAAAACCTACGTAACTTGTGGCGAGAACCATAATCCCATCTATCTATCGATGTGGGTATGTTCCTTATCTATCTATCTATCTACACAAGTTTCTACAATTTAGTAATGATAATATTATATATATCCCTTTTCGGGACATATCAATATATATACATGCTTGAACCGGCTTCTAATGCTCCAGTGTGAGCGGCTCGGTGATAGTAGATAGTGATTGTAATATAGAACTTATTTGTTTAAACAATATTTTTTATCGATATTCGTATTTAAGTGGATATTCTGTTTTGAATAAAACAGTATTATATATTTATATCTACTGGCCTGATTATTTGCGATAAATTTTTATTATGAAAATGTGTGTCACTCGGCAGAATTCGAACCTGCGACCCCTGTCAACATAAGGGAAGCTACCATGTGATCTGGCACGTCTTAGACCTCTCGGCCATGAATGACCATTAGTCTAAACGAGGATTTAATCAATACTTAAAAAAAATCTACTTAAATACGAGTATCGATAAAAAATAATGTTCAAACAAAACATGTTATATATATATATATATATATATATATTAATGCAGGTTTCATTGAATAATATAGACAAGTTTTGTCTATTAATTTTGTGTAGGATCCGTTCATACCGTCTGATATACTTGATGGTGATGTCGTTAAAAGACAACAAAAAATCACAGTATTTGTTGAATTTTTTATCGGGTCTAAGCTTTCGGCTCACATAAGCCATTATCAAAGAGTAAATAATAACACACAGTAAACATAGAACATTTAAGCTATTAACAATAAAGATAATTGAATTGAAAATATAAGTCCATCCCTACCGTGGCGGATGGCTGAAGACAGTGACAAAATAGTGGTGTTGTGGTCCCTGGTCTGATTACAGACATTTGAGTACGTTGTTGGAAATATCGAAATTGATTGTATTCAAACCAGGTTTAAACTGTTTAATGTAGAGTGCTTCGAGGATTTTAGTTTCTGCTTATTATCCTCGAAGCACTCTACATTAAACAGTTTAAACCTGGTTTGAATACAATCAATTTCGATATTTCCAACAACGTACTCAAATGTCTGTAATCAGACCAGGGACCACAACACCACTATTTTGTCACTGTCTTCAGCCATCCGCCACGGTAGGGATGGACTTATATTTTCAATTCAATTATCTTTATTGTTAATAGCTTAAATGTTCTATGTTTACTGTGTGTTATTATTTACTCTTTGATAATGGCTTATGTGAGCCGAAAGCTTAGACCCGATAAAAAATTCAACAAATACTGTGATTTTTTGTTGTCTTTTAACGACATCACCATCAAGTATATCAGACGGTATGAACGGATCCTACACAAAATTAATAGACAAAACTTGTCTATATTATTCAATGAAACCTGCATTAATGAAAAAATGCTGCCAAAATACACACAATATATATATATATATATATATATAATGTGGAGAAACTTGTCGCATAGCTGAGTGGTGTTATTTCAGTTATACTGACTTCGAAATTTCGTGAGGACATTATCGTAATGTCTTCGCTTGTCAAGTAAAGAAATTTAAATACCTGGGAATCATTTTGACAGAGAATGTAACGTCCTGCGGCCTTTGCCGAGCTAGAACTCATTTCACCCCTCCGGTATTCCCTGTGCATTTGGAACCCTGGCGCAGTTTATAGCGAAATTCATAATCTTGTCAAATAGCTGAATACTTGATGCTTCGCCAGGGCTACCAAGGTTTTTTTTTATTGTGACACCAACTCTAGATATGTTATTTAACCCATACGTAAAGTGCAACACTGAGAGCTGAATACGCATTGGCAGGTCAAGGACGCATTTCAAATGCAAACCGGAGTACTGAGAATCAGAAAAATCTTTTGGAAACAAAGAAAAGACTACTGGACTGCTACGTGATATCAGTTCTTCTGTATGGGAGCGGTTGTTTAATGATCTCTTCAAGGATGAGGAAGAGGCTTAGGAAGCAGAAATGTGATTCTACAGAAGGATGCTTAGGATACATTGGACCTAGCACTTGAGTAATGGCGAGGTGTTGCACACGAAAACAAAACTCATAATTAACACCAGAATGAGACAGATGAAGTTTCTGGGAGACGTAATAAGGAAAGAGGGCCTGGAGAATCTAATACCTACAGGATGGATAGACGGATAGGGGAAAGCAGCGGGAAACATACTTGATAGGCCTTAGCAAAAGGGTGGTCGAGAGGAGTTTGAGACAGATACTAAGAGGAAAGTTATCAAGAGTGACAAGCGACAGGGACAAATAGAATTTCATGATCACCTACGACCTGAAGGACACGGCACACGAAGGAAAAGAATAATGTAATATATACACTACCGGCCATAATTATTAGGCCACCCCAGTTTTTTTTTAAAGAAATTATGTATTTCATACTATTTTTTCGTATTTATTGCATGAAAATAGAATGCTTCTTTTGTTATTATTACTTTGTAAAATTTTACAAGGCAAGGAAGCAAAGATGAACTCGTCTGAATCACCCTAAATTTTCTTCATTCTTTCATTGAAGCTACAATATAGGTAAACTAAACTTATTTATAAATGGAACTTTGTCTGTGTGTATGTATGTGTGTGTGTGTGTGTGTGTGTCTGTGTGTGTGTCCCCGTTACCTATAGACTCCGAAACTGCTAAACCGATTTTCTTGAACATTTACACGGTTGTACTATAAGTGTCTGCGAGTGTTCATAGCTAGGTTTTGTGTCGAGGAACCCCGATAAATATCGAAAATCGATAATCGAAAAAATCGGGTTATAGAAGGAGTGGTCCGATTTTAATCAAATTTGATACACTCATAGACAAAGACATAAGAAACGATATTCAGAAGTTTCAAGGTTGCAGTTCTTACAATAGTGCAGAAAAGCGATAATATATATATATAAAAGGCAAGATGTGTGTGTGTGTGTGTGTGTGTGTGTGTGTGTGTGTGTGTGTGTGTGTGTGTGTGTGTCTGTTTATCTGCCTGTATGTCAGTATTTTCTTCAGCTCTTTTATTTTAGATTTTGCTTCGGGTTTGGCTCTAAGTAGGTATAATTGTAGTTCTTAGTCTCAGCCATGATACCATTTACTCAGAGGACTTATTTAGCCTTCAAAATTGTCATTTGAATCACGGATGGGCGTTGTGGTACAGTGGATATCGGCTCGGAACGAGAAACCGGGAAGCCGAGTTAAAATTCCAGTTGAATTCATTCCATTCACTTACGCGCAAATACCCTTGAGAAAGGTATTAATCCGTCTCTTTCCTCCAGTTATGGGTTAAGTAACAGGACAGATTGGGTTCTATAGCCTTGGCTGGCAACCAGTCTACCCCAGAAAGTAATGGCAACCTACTGCGGGATAATCATCAACCCAGTCAGTCATGTCTCGTTCGATACATGATCGCCCAAAGTGTGTATCACGTATGGCACTTAACTGACTGAATGAATATAATAGTTGGAAATATAATTAAAACTTATACTGGAAGTGGTGGATCGGTTTTATATTGTTATGAAGTAATAAACTGATCCCCCACTAATTATACTTAATATAATAATGTAATATAATCTATCTCGTCTCCATTCAGCTATGAGTTAAATGGCAGGGACAGATTGGGTTCTATAGCCTTGGTTGGCAACCAGTCTACCGCAGAAAGCAAAGACCACCTACAGCGAGATAATCTTCTGCCCAGTCAGTCATGTCTCTTGCGAGACATGATCGCCCAAGCGTGTTTCACGTATGGCACTTAACTGACTGACATTTAAATCATGGCAATTATATGTGAAAAATAATATTGCCAAGGGTTCGGCACCACACCTCCAGTCGATGGTCAACATTTTCGATGACGTCCCTGCATAGTTGCTCCTCGATCTCACCAATATAACTTGCCTTTGCTCGTGCATCCAATTGACGAATGGACAGCGCTTTAAATGGTCAGCAGGCTTCAGTTCTTGTGTCACTTGTCTTTTGTTACCATTTAGAGACAAATCTTTCTAAATTAAAATTCGATGTAACGTTGTTGTGGAGACGTTCCATTTCTGCGCGCAATTATGAATAGAATTGTCTGAAAAGTTTGAATGTTTATTTTCGTAATAACTTTAACACGTTGTTCGGTTGTTAATCTTTCTGTGGTTGAAACTGCCAAAAATTGAATTTGAAAAGAAAAGAAAAAAATCATTAAACGTTTAAATTTGATTCACATTTAAAAGCGGTCCAAGTTATTGCAACACCCTATATGTATAAATTACAATCAAATATAGAAATTTAATAACGACATGCAGTACTACTTGGTATTCGTCAAATGTAACGGGTGTCGTAGTCTCAGAAATTTTTTCACAGCAATGACTAGGTTGTCCTGTTAGTGTGACAATGCAGAGTCCTATTGCCACAGTGTTTTCTATCAGCCACCCTCTTGACACAGAGCAGCATTAAATTCTCAAGATACTTGATGTAGGCCTCCATGTTGAGTCTGAGGCCTTGTGAAAATATAAATAATGGCATAACGTTACACTCACTAGTGATCACTCCAAACAACTTCGTGATAATCATTAGACTCATCCAACTCTTTTGAAATCCTCTAAACTGTTATCAGATTAACACTGAAACAATCTAAAATGCTCGTATTCAAGATTCCGGTGCAAATGCCAAGCAGTACAGCATGCAGTTTTCAAATTTCCGTCGGAGTAAATTGCGTCATAGTGTCTTTGTTCACAGACGGTGCCCAACTGACCCTGCTATACTTTGCAGTCGACAAATTACAAAACAACGCAGAAATTAAAAGTATAAAATGGAGATAATTTACTCATCGCACCCTCAGTGTGTGTATGTATGTATATATACATATATATGTGTGTGTGTGCCTTTTGTGTGTGTGTAAGTGTGTTTATATGCGGGTGTACGTGTGTTCTCAAGAGACCAGCTGTCGGCTAGATAAAAAATAATTTTGCATAGGCCTTTCAATAAAATTTCCTATTCTTGGGGAAATTAAAATTCTTATCTCTTTTTTTCACCCGACTACAAAGTTGGCACTTATTTTCATCTATGTCGATGCTATCCCTGACTACGAATCCATTTTTTCAGCATTGGTGGGTTTCAAAAACTTGGCTTACTTGTAAATGTCATGATCAGAATAGGATCGATATTGGAAATTAAAGGCTCCAGTCAATAATTGCACCGGGCAAAAACAATTAAATCCCGATGAATTAACGAATACTCCTGATACGTACCCACAGACACCCGCACCAATATTGTACACATACACCCGAAGAAGCGAATCTACAATTTAAGCATCTAACTTAGATATACACGTTTATGTATGCGCACATACATACGCATGGATGGGTACCTCGAGGTGGTGTAATGGTTAACAAGCTTATCTTGTTTGAACCTACTACAACTGAGTAGTAAGTTCAATCCTCACTTGGTACCCCATACTTTTGGCTTTGCCACATCTAAGCGGCGGCGCTTAGAAAATCACCATTGGGCACTTCGGCGTGGTGTAATGGTTAACAAGCTTATCTCGTTTGAACCTACTACAACTGAGTAGTAAGTTCAATTCTTACTGGGTACCCCATACTTTCGGCTTTGCCACATCTAAGCGGCGATTAGAAAATTAATTATGTGGGTACCTCGAGGTGGTGTAATTTCGCTAGAATCATTACAGTTGAGTAGTGAGTTCGATCCTCACTGTGTGTCCCACAAATTCAGCCATGTACTTCATCTAAGCTGCGCTTTGAAAATCACCATATATACGCATGGATATAAGAAGTTCGCTCTGACATTAATACCTCTTTTTTTTTAATTTCAATTGAAACTACAATAGGGTATAACACAGCCGGATTGAAGAAGTTTTCTCGTACAAAAACGGTATTTTTTTTTCGCTTAGTCGCTAATATCGAATATGGAATATGGAATATGTTTTTTTTCCACAGACAGAAATGTGATTTGACATACAACTTATTGTTGTTACTAACGAAATATTTTGAGATCGGTTAAGCTCTACTGGTGTACCACCAACAATCAACTCAAATGTCCTGCGTCAATATAATGAAGTACTGTCAGCACTGGGGATTGACCTCAATGTCCAGTAACGTACCTTCAGTCAGTTCGAATTCCAGTTGAATTCCTTGCATTCACTTACGCGCAAATACCCTTGGGAAAGTTATTAATCCGTCTCTTCCCTCCAGTTATGGGTTAAATAATAGGACAGATTGGGTTCTATAGCTTTGGCTGGCAACCAGTCTACCGCAGAAAGCAATGGCAACCTACTGCGGGATAATCTTCTGCCCAGTCAGTCATGTCTCTTTCGAGACATGATAGCCCAAGCGTGTATCGCGCATGGCAATTAACTGACTGAAGGTGCGTTACTGGACATTGAGGTCAATCCCCAGTGCTGACAGTCTGTTTCATGCTTAAACACAATAATCAGGGCTGAATATTGCAATTTAAGCATGAAACAGCCACTGGGGGTTGAATGAATGTCCAAATAAGTGAAATATTTGAATTAAAATAAATTTAAATGAATAAATTAAATGTTGTCGATGATTAAAGATGGCATTAAAGAAGAAAGAAAAAGAATAAAGAATTAAAAAAATTAACAAAAAGGAAAGCAAAAAGGAAAAATGTTAAAGAAAAAAAAACAAACGAAGGAAAACAAAAAAAAGGAAAGAAGCGATAAAATGAAAAAGATTTCAGAAACAGGAAAGAAAAAGAAAAGAAGAAAAGCAAAAGAAAGACAAAGAAAAAAGAATGAAAAAATAGAAATAAAAGAATAAGAGCGAAAAAAGAAAAGGAAAGATAAAGAAAAATAAAAAAGAGAAAAATAACGAATAAAAGAATGAAACTAAAAAAGAAGAAGAAAAGACAAAGAAACAAAGAGAAATTAAAAATACAAACAGAAAAAGAAACATACTCGTTGCTGATTTATACAAAACATTGCACAAATCATATCCATAAAAAAAGGAAAAGAAAAAGAAAAAAAAAAAAGGAATTCCTTCACCATCTACTTAAATACACATATCTACATACCGGTGTACTCACATGCGTATTAGCATACGTACATATTTATCCACATAAACAAACACACATGGATTGTTTTTCTTACGCCAATTCTTTCTGAATATCTCTTTCAAATGTTTTTCTCCTTTATAAAAGTCAATGATATTCTTTGATTTAATGCCGGGAATCTGCCATTTAATTTCTGAAGATATATTATTCCGTGCATATTTTTGAATTTTAAAATACGTTCGTAAAAATATCATCTGTTTCCCCAGAACCTAATTAATAATACACTACTTTGGCGATTCAATTATTTTCTTATCTTACGTTCCACGAATGCCGATTTGGATCAGATTCTGCCTATCAATCGAGATAAGAAAAAGACAAAAACGAGGAAAAATTTTGATGCTGGGATATGATATTTTACTTGCTGCCTAAAAATTACAAACAGAAGAAAAGATAAAGAAATAAAATTAAAGCATTTTAAAGACAAAAATCCCAGAAAATTTAAGATATTTTTCCGTGAGACAACAGCTGCAAGAAAAGTAGGACGCAAATCTAATTCAGGGCGTCGGTACGGTTGGTTTATTGTCAAACAAAATAGCCAGTTGGATTGTTATTTCTATCGTCTGCTTCTGTGGATATCTACCAGTTTAAATGTCGCCATTTAATGATAAATAAAAAAGACAACATAATAAATTCAATCGGCATAAATTCTCAAACAAACGCTACAACGGACGCCAGAATGTAGAAAAACATGGTTATACAAAAATAATCATGTGCAAATAAGATACACGCACCTAATAGCTACTTTTTTTTCTCACAAACAACGGAAGGCAGTGAGGTATTCATTTTCAAATATTTGATACAAATGAAAACAATGATATTGATCCTAGGCATGACGGCAAACTGCATCCGACAGCAAGGCCTCTCTAATTGGGAGGTTGTGAGGAGCATGAAACTACCTCTTAATTGCTGTTGTTCTCAGGTCCACTCTGACCCGGAGTGGTAGCACCTGTTAGGGTCTCAGCTATGGGCAAATAGTTAACCTCCAAACTGGAGTCAAAGTACTATGAAAGTATAAAAATACACTTTTATAGAAATATATACATAAAAATAGACTTTGATAGAAAAATTTTATATCTTTGAAGAAAAAATATTACCAACAATACATTTTTTAAGAAAAAATTAATACCATAACACACTTTTGAATGAAAAATAAATATTGTCAACAAAACTATTTTGAATACAAAACTAGAAGACATTTTCAGTTTTCTAAAATAAAATAGAATAAAAACAAAAAATATTAATTAAAATCTGACTAAATTAAACCTCTCAGTATAATCAAACATTAAAAAAATACCTTAAGACCCCACCCTTTTGGCATTAAATAATCCACAAAGGTTGATATGCCGTTAACCAAAACTTAAAATCAAACAATGATATATGTACAGGGTGGGCCATGAGTCGCGTACCAAAACATTTAAAACAATTCTGATAATAATAAACGTTATTTTATTAAAACCAAGCTTAACTAATAAATTGAGAAACCCGTTGTACCCGCTGGTACAATCCGAAATGCTCCAAATGCCCGCCATTTGCGCTGGTGCACAATTCCATCACTTCACGTAATTCTTTGGTGCGCGACTTATGCCCCCCCCCCCCCATGTATATTATAGATTTCATTTAAGTAAGCGTAATATTGTGTGTGTAAAATAAGAGAATAATTTAAGGCTAACAACAGAGAAGAAGTCAGATCTTCTAATTAATAAAACACCAAACAGATTGTTTGAAACATATTTTCTTCTTCTTTCTTGTGCCGTGTCCCTTCAGGACGTAGGCAATCATGGCCCTCCACTGATCCCTATCACTTGTCTCTCTTTCTCTAGGTATCTCTCCCAAACCCCGTTTCGTCATCCACATGCTCACGCCCATCAAGTATGCTTTTCCTTTGACTCTCTTTCCTCTCTCTCCGTCCCGTGAGTATTTGATTTTCCAAGCCCTCCTTCCTCATTAAGTATCCCAGAAACTTCAACTGTCTCGTCCTGATGTTATGCATGTTTCCTTTTCGTTTCCATTCTCTACAAAACCTCATCGTTCGGTTTATTGTATCCTCAGCATCCTTCTGTAGAACCACATTTCTGTAGCTCTGTGTCTCTCTTTCATCTTTGAGGAGATTGTCCAATATTCGCTGCCATTTAAGAGGACTGATATTACGTAAGAGTTCAGTATTCTTTTCTTTGTTTCTAGCGAAAATTTCCTGTCTCTTAATACTCTGCTTAGATTTTGAAATGCACCCCTGACCATGCCAATGCGCGTTCGGATCTTCGCACCTACCGTCCTCTGTTAGAACACTTCCCGGGTATTTTAGTTTCTGAACCTATTCAGTCAGTAAAGTGCCATACGTGATACACGCTTTGGGCGATCATGTCTCGAAAGGGACATGACTGACTGGGTTGATGATTATCCCGCAGTAGGTTGCCATTACTTTCTGGGGTAGACTGGTTCCCAGCCAAGGCTATAGAACCCAATCTGTCCTGTTACTTAACCCATAACTGGAGGAAAGAGACGGATTAATACCTTTCTCAAGGGTATTTGCGCGTAAGTGAATGCAAAAATTAACTGGAAATCGAACTCGGCTCCCTGATTTCTCGTTTTGAGCCGATATCCACTACACCCCAACGCACATCCTGCCAGTCTATTACCGAGCTTTAATTCAAAGAATTTAGGCGAAGAGCTCACCCGGCTATGAAAGGCAAATTGAGGCAACCCTACGGCGGTGAGAAACTAGCTGAAGCCGAGATGCATATCAGGGCTGAAAGTATTGCTGAATCTTCTTTGGTTAGCTGGACAAATAGCAGGAGCCTAGACCATATGTCACAGTAATGTTCTAAGTATGGGCGGATCATCGGCTTATAAATATTTAAGATAAACTCTTATTTGTTTCAATTATTTCACCCCAAGCAAGACATTCCACTGCCACTATTGCGCAGAGGGTTACATAGGGGAAGGTGTTGAGAAAGAGTGGTTAGATATAGGAAATGTCAGAAGGAGGGTGATAGACGGGTAAGGATGTAGATGGGAAGAGTGTTTGAGAGAATGGATGCGAGTTAGTGTGTTAGGAGATGTCTATTGACCTTACATTTAAACTCCTGGAGATTGTAGATGTCGGGGAAGCAAGTATGTGGAAGGGAATTTCACAGGCGGGAAGTGCGATAAAAGAAGCTGTTGGAGTAGAAATTGCAGTTACATCTTATCGGTTTCACTGGAAAAGGGTGGGACCTAGTTCCTAAGCTAGTATGGGGCACCAGGGGGCACCAGTGATCTAAGTTCATCGGAGCAGAATCCGTGAAAGTATTTATAGAAGAGGCACAGGGAAGCCATGTCACGCCGGTGAAAGAGTGACTGGAGGCGGTCTGCCAAGTCTGTATCGATCACATTACAGATTCTCTGTTGTATTTTGCCAAGAACCTAGAGGAGAATAGCAGAGGCACCCGACCAGATGTAGCAGCAGTATTCAGTACACGGGCGGATGGTAGATTTATAAATGTGCGGGATAGATTCAGACGGGAAAAACTTCCGGGCCCTGCACAGAGAACCGACTTTCTTAGCAGCGGATTGAAAGAGAAATTATCTAGAATGACACAGTAACCCCAACTTCGTAGCAGTTTACAAAAATATTTTTCGGTGTCTCTTACGTATTTTCTCACATTACCTGAGGCCATCGTTATGAGAAGAAATAGTGTACAGAGCAAACGAATGAAAGTCTGAAGATGAAATATTTTGAGAATGTTCTAGCAGTGGTGGTCGGGGGAACACTGTATACTGTCATGATCACTTCCAACACAGGAAGAGGCACGCTAAAAATCACCAGTTAGCTTTGTCTGTAATGTACTGAGACTATTGAAGAAGTTGGCGATCATGGATCTCCACAACTTCTTATCTTTTGTAGGAGTAATCAATGTTTGTATTCTTACTCTCTTTTTCAATCCCTGTTCAGCCATCCATTTGTACCAACACGTTATGAAGGTTACTCGATGTTTCCTTCTGTCTCTAAGATCTTCATGTGAGGGTCAAATTTGCCTAGATCACTGTCCGATTCTTAGAAAAGGTGTTTTGTTGCGTTCTGTATCTCAATTTCATGGATAACATCAACAAAAAATGCTTTCTTTTTCTTTTTTTAAAATAATTTCTCCCCAAGCAAGGCTGTTACTGGTGCACAGTGGGTTGCATAAGAAGAGAGTGAAAAAAAAAAGTTTTATTTTTATGGTATATCAACCTCGGCGGGTCATTTATTGCTAACTAAATTTTTTATTTATTTATTGCTGGTAATACCTTTTTCTTTCAACAATTTATTGTTGTTTTTATATAAGTTTTGTGTCTAGTAATACTTTTTTCTTTTCGAGTATCAAGATTCATTGGGATTTCTTTTTAAGGGCAGGGTCCCCAAGTCCTACCCTGCTACTTAACCAATAACTGGAAGGAAGGGACGGATTAATACCTTTCGCAAGGGTACCAGTGCTTAAGTGAATGCAGGGCATTCAACTGGAATTCGAACTCGGCTCACCGATTTCTCTTTCCGAGCCGATATCCACTGCACCACAACGCACACCCGTCACTATACGCTTACAGCATTCACAAGCGGTCACCCATCTAAGTCCTGACAAGGCTCAACGTTGCTTAACTTCGGTGATCGAGCGAGAACCGGTGTATTCAACGTGATATGGCCGTAAGCACGCACATCCGTCACTAAACGCTTACATCACCTGGTATTCCCAAGCGGTTACCCATCTAAGTACTGATCTGGCTCAACGTTGCTTAACTTCGGTGATCGAGCAAGAACCGGTGTATTCAACATGATATGGCCGTAAGCCAAAAGAAAAAGGAGCAGGTTACAGACGTGGTCAGAGAATGGGTAAAAGAAGAATGGGAACATTGGCGTGAAGAGAGCTGCGTAAGAGTAGAGTGGAAAGGGAGAATAGCAAGATACACGGGTTGTCAGGGAAAGGATTGCTAGTCAAAAAGATCAGAGATGGCAATTGACAATTCATTTAAATTAATGTAGATTGTAGCTTTCAGGGAAGCAAGTATACGAAAGGGCAAATACAATTTTATATAAGCAGGTATAATTTTATTTCTTGGTTTATTAGACAAGCGGGAAAGACGTGACAGTAGGAGAGGAAGGGTCTTAAGGAGTCACATGCTGCTCGTTGGTGTCAATATCTTTCGGGTGTGGTCTAAACTAATCTCTCGAACCAGGGTGTGCTAAGCGTATCGACGTTTCAAAATTACTGTGATCTTTGGTAACTTAGTGCCAATTTAGACATATCCAGAATTTAGAAAAAGGCAATCAGTCACTCTTACAATATCACGCCCACGTGATATTCTAACCAATCAGCGACCATCCAGGCCCAGCCTCTCCATTCTGTAATATTCCCTTTGTTCCAATTTCTGTCAAAATTTCTCGTTTTTCACATATTCCGCCTATGTTATTGTCATGGCGACATCACCCATCAAACGGAACGAACTCTCATAACCATTACATATACCTCCCCTCACAAGAGGTGAGAGGAGATAGCCTGAGTGAGTAGCCAGTAAATAGCCTGAGAGAGTAGCCTGAGGAGAGTTCTCTGAACATAGCCGAGAGTCGTCTACGAACACTGCTACCGTAACGACCATTACGAGTCCCAGTTCGAGGGTCGGATTATAGTATTACACACTGACCCGTATTATCGTTCTACTAACAAAATTCCAAGTGTTCTACCTTGCCGTATTTAATATATATTCGTTATTTCCTATTTTGGTTGTTTTTGTATTATTCTTGCTAGACCTTTAACCGGGTCCATGACAGCTATTCTCAGCATGTTTCTGTAGAACCATATCTCTATTGCCACACATCTGCTCTTATGTCATTACATTGTCCCATTAATATTTTTCTTTATTTCTAATAAAAGGTTTCACGTCTCTTGCTGTCCGTCCTTCAATATGGCAGTGAATGCTAGAAAATATCATCAAAGATGAAGGAAAAACTTGAAGCAACTGAAATGTGGTTCTACAGAATGATGCTGAGGATATCATGGATCGAGCATGTGAGCAATGATGAGGTGTTGGAAATGATGGAAACGAAAAGGAAATTAATAGTGAGCATCAGGAAGAGACAGCTGAAGCTCCTGGGACACGCAATGAGGAAGGAAGGCGTGGAGAATCTGATACTAACAGGTCAGATAGAGGGAAAAAGAGACAGGAGAAAGCAACGATAATATATTTGAAGGACCTAATCAGCTGGATTACGGAACGAGGATTGTATGGTGTAACAGGAGAAGGCATGCTCAGAGCCATGATCGCCTACGTCCTGAAGGGACAGGGCACATAGAAGAAGATATATGCCAACTGTTTATAAGAAATAATAATGTGGATATAAAATGGAGGATCAATTCTATATAATAATCAATATATAAACTGATCCCTCATTGTGTGGCCATGTTAGTTTCTATACATTTATATTCTAGATTTATGGGCTTGAGCTAGTGGATGACAGGGCGGTGTTTGGTTGGTGTAACAGGAGAAAGCGTGCTAAGAGCCACCAGGGATAGGTAAACGTGGAAAGCCATGCTCGCCTACGTCCTAAAGGGACAGGGCACATAGAAGAAGAATATCTTGATACATTTTTTAGCTTTTGGAAGGTATCTTTCTCTGTTATAATACGCCTTCGAATTGCTTTGAAACATTAGCCATAGTCTGTTATAACACTTCCCAGATAGTTCAATTTCTGTACTTGATTGATTTTATGTTCTCATATGTCATTCAAATGAGACAACTTCTCACGGTTGTTTTGCGCATTAACAGTTTATCTACATTCGAGAAGTAAAAAAATCCATTTTCAATCTTATTTAGAACTTCTTTCTCCTCGAAACAGACTCAACACAGGTTGAGTCAACGCAAATTTCCCTGATTATATTTACAATTTATTTCCTTTTGTCTTCTCCATGATAAATCCAATTTTTCCAGTGACATTTAAGATATTGTCTCACAATATCATTTCGCTGAAACGAACAAGAAAATGACAAAATATTAACTAATGATGGTTTCTTTTAATTCATAGGCAACCCATTTTCAAAGGCTATGAATTTCACCCTATGACTTTACTGACAAAACAGGCACAAAAGAACTGAGTAAACTCAAGTACAATTCTACGATACAATATTGATAAACATCTTACTAATTAACCCATATATGGGAGAGAAGAGATAGATTCATACCTTTCCCGGGAGTATATTCGCGTAAATGAATATAATGAACCCAACAGGAAAATGGAACTCGGCACTTAGATTAACAATTCCGAGTCATTACACCACCCGCACATGCAAGCTTACAACGTCTAGTATTCTCAAGTGGTTACCAATCAAGGCTCTGAATTGGCTCGACGTTGCTTAACTTTAGTGTTCGGACGGGAACTGATATTTTAACGAGATGTGGCTGTAATCCTATTATGCAAAAAACAAAAACAAAAAACAAAAACTCTAGATAAATATAAAAATGCAGGTGGTGAATAGTTAGAGTCTCGAAACGTGTTATCGGAGATCAGAGTTCGAATTTCAGTCAATATCCATGCATTCAGATTCACAGTTTCGAATTTAAAAATATCTTAAAACCCCACCTTTTTGGCATCAAATAACCCAAAGAGGTTGATATACCGTTAAGCAAAACTCAAACTCAAACTGACTAACCGAACATTTAAAAAATTATAAAAACCCCACCATTTTGGCATTAAATAACCCACAGAGGTGTTGATATGCCGTTAAACAAAACTTAAACTCAAACTGACTAAACGAACCTTCTCACTATAACCGAACATTAAAAAATACCTTAAAACCCCACCTTTTTGGCATTAAATAACCCAAAGAGGTTGATATACCGTTAAACAAAACTCAAACTGAAACCCTTATACTTGCTATGTGATAGAGTCATAGAGGAAGAACATCATTTCCCTACTTTACGAAATCTGGGTTCTGATCGACCAACCTTTCATGCATACGTAACTCGAGGTACAAAGTGCATTGTGCTTTAAGAATTTCGGAATGGTGGTCTCCCCATTTTCTCTAGCCACATATTAAATCATAAGATGAGTCTTAAGGAATTTCCGTTTTAGGGAACCAAATGTAATGACCATTATACCATAATGTTAACTTCACCAAACAACACGACTCAGTCAGTCAGTTAAGTGACTGGGCAGAAGTTTAACCTGCAGTGGGTTACCATTGCTTTCTGCGGTAGACTGGGTGCTAACCAAAGATATAGAACCCAATGTGTTCTATTATTTAACCCATAACTGGAGGGAAGAGACGGATTAATACCTTTATCAAGAGTATTAATCCGTCCTACATAGTTCAATTTCTCTACTTGATTGATTTTATGTTCTCACGGTTGCTTTGCGCATTAACAGTTTATCTACATTCGAGAAGTAAAAAAAGAATCCATTTTCAATCTTATTTAGAACTTTCTCCTCGAAACAGACTCAACACAGGTTGAGTCAACGCAAATTTCCCTGATTATATTTACAATTTATTTTCTTTTGTCTTCTCCATGATAAATCCAATTTTTTCAGTGACATTTAAGATATTGTCTCACAATATCATTTCGCTAAAATGAACAAGAAAATGATAAAATATTAACTAATGATGGTTTCTTTTAATTCATAGGCAACCCATTTTCAAAGGCTATGAATTTCACCCCATGACTTTACTGACAAAACAGGCACAAAAGAACTGAGTAAAATCAGTGACATTTAAGATATTTGTGCGGAAGTGAATGCAAGGAATTCAACTGGAATTCGAGCTCGTCACCCCGATTTGTCGTTCCGAGTCGATATCCACTGCACCACATGTAATATAGCATAATGCGAACTTCACCGAAGCTTCAGACTAATGAGCCATATAACAAAACTCATCATCCGACTTTTGATAAATAAATAGAAGTGCGGGTTCATTAAAGACAACGGAAGGTGTTTATGCTGAGAATGTTATGACAGAGACTAATGCAAATGCAGAAGGATATATACATACATTTTATAGACGACGCAAAGGTGTTCGACAAAGTACGACACAAAAATCTATTAAAGCTGCTTGGCAAAGTAGACATATTCAGGAAAGACATATGTCTTCTCACCGGATTTATTTACCCTTTACAGCGGGGCAATTCAGTGAGAACTAAAAGTCCTGATATGATTAGTCACTGGCGGACACAACCATAACACTATAAGATATTGAAATTATTTATTTGAACATTATTTTTAATCGATACTCGTATTTGAGTAGATATTCTGTTTTTAATCAAACAGTATATTTATATATTTATTCCTACCAGTATATCAATTGATAAATTTTGTTACGAAAATATGTGTCATTCGGTGGGATTCGAACCTGTGACAATTGATATATTGGTAGAAATGAAAATATGAATACACTGTTTGGTTAAAAACAGAATATCTATTCAAATATGAGTACCAATCGAAAATAAAGTTCAACCAAATCTATCTATCTAAACTTATTTATAAATGGAACTTTGTTTGTGTGTGTGTGTCTGTGTGTGTGTGTCCGTTACCTATAGACTCCAAAACGGCTGGACCGATTTTCTTAAAAATTTACACAGTTGTACTATAAGTGTCTGTGAGTGTTCTTAGCTAGGTTTTGTGTCGAGGTACCACCGATAAATATCGAAAATCGATAATCAAAAATATCAGGTTATAGAAGGAGTGATCCGATTTTTGTGTCTGTTTATCTGCCTGTACGTCTGTATTTTTTCAGCCCTTTTATTTTAGTTTGTGTTTCGGGTTTGGCTCTAAGCAGGTATAATTGTAGTTCTTAGTCTCAGCAATGATACCATTTACTCAGAGGACCTATTTAGCCTTCAACATTCAGTTTACGACGAAAAAATCTCATTTGATATCGATACCAGGAAATCAAAATTTGACTTTCATCCATTCATTTTTCTTTCGGTCTACGGTTTCGCTTTAACTGGAAACAACTATTGCTTTTTAGTCTTTCGTGCCAACGTCCAAAGAGTCTGGGCTCCAGGACCATGGATTAGTTTTGAAGCTTTCATTACACCCGAGCAACACCGGGCTATACTGCTAGTAATTTCAATATGTCACTTGTTAAACCATTTTGTAACACTATAAGATATGTAGATGACAGTGCCGATAGAAGGCACAGAAAGGAAACTACAAACCTCTTACATAATGTAGCTGAGGAAATCTAGAAGAAATGACTAAACATAAGCTATAAGAAAACTGAATGCATGGTCATCAGCATAAAGAGGAAGCTAAAATGCCAATTATAGTTGGGGATACTAAGATGAAGCGTGTACAAAACATTTAAGTGTTCTAACAGAATGTGGCACTGAGATCCATAGCTTACCGGGATGACCAAGAAAGCATTTCCAAAGCTAAGCAGAGAATTATGAGACAGGAAAATTTGTTAGAAACAAAGAAATTCAGTTTGAGTTTAAGTTTTGTTTAACGGCATATAAACACCTCTGTGGGTTATTTGATACCAAAAAGGTTGGGTTTTAAGATATTTTTTAATGTTCGGTTATAGTGATAAGGTAGATTTAGTCAAATTTTGAAATCTTTGAAATCTGAAGATGTCTTCTAGTTTGTATTCAAAAATGTATTGCTGGTGATAATTTTTTCCTTAAAAAAATTATTCTGGCAGTAATTTTTTCTTCAAAAATGTGTTATGGTAAAGAATTTTCCTTAAAAATGTATATTTTTCTAAAAAAATCTATTTTTATGTATATATTTCTATAAAAGTGTATTTTTATACTTTCATCATGTTTTGACCCCAGTTTGGGGATTAACTAATTTCCCATAGCTGGGACCCTAACAGGTGCTACCACTCCGGGTCAGTGTGGACCTGGGAGTGATAGCAATTAATAGGTGGTTCCATGCTCCTCACAATCTTCTAATTAGAAGCCTTAATAATCAGATGGTTTAAGGCACGAGAAAGATTTAAAACTCGGTTGGTCTAACTCACCCGTCATGTTCACAGGATCTTACACCAGCTGATTATTACGATTGTCGATCAATCATAAGGCGAAAAACTGATGCGAAACCATCAGATAGCCGAACACATTTTCTATTTTAAACCGGATTCAAAATTTTAGCGAAAAATGTTCCTTTCCTGAAAAACGTTAGAATTGAGTTAGGGTTAGGGTTGAGTTAGGGTTGAGTTAGAGTAAGGGTTGAGTTAGGGTTAGGGTTGAGTTAGGGTTAGGGTTGAGTTAGGGTTAGGGTTGAGTTAGGGTTAGGGTTGGGTTAGGGTTAGGCTTGAGTTAGGGTTAGTGTTGAGTTAGGGTTGAGTTAGGGTTAGGGTTGAGTTAGGGTTAGGGTTGAGTTAGGGTTAGGGTTGGGTTAGGGTTAGGCTTGAGTTAGGGTTAGTGTTGAGTTAGGGTTGAGTTAGGGTTAGTGTTGAGTTAGGGTTAGGGTTGGGTTTGGGTTAGGCTTGAGTTAGGGTTAGTGTTGAGTTAGGGTTGAGTTAGGGTTAGGGTTGAGTTAGGGTTAGGGTTGGGTTAGGGTTAGGCTTGAGTTAGGGTTAGTGTTGAGTTAGGGTTGAGTTAGGGTTAGGGTTGAGTTAGGGTTAGGGTTGGGTTAGGGTTAGGCTTGAGTTAGGGTTAGTGTTGAGTTAGGGTTGAGTTAGGGTTAGGGTTGAGTTAGGGTTAGGGTTGGGTTAGGGTTAGGCTTGAGTTAGGGTTAGTGTTGAGTTAGGGTTGAGTTAGGGTTAGGGTTGAGTTAGGGTTAGGGTTGGGTTAGGGTTAGGCTTGAGTTAGGGTTAGTGTTGAGTTAGGGTTGAGTTAGGGTTAGGGTTGAGTTAGGGTTAGGGTTGGGTTAGGGTTAGGCTTGAGTTAGGGTTAGTGTTGAGTTAGGGTTGAGTTAGGGTTAGGGTTGAGTTAGGGTTAGGGTGGGGTTAGGGTTAGGCTTGAGTTAGGGTTAGTGTTGAGTTAGGGTTGAGTTAGGGATAGGGTTGAGTTAGGGTTAGGGTTGGGTTAGGGTTAGGCTTGAGTTAGGGTTAGTGTTGAGTTAGGGTTGAGTTAGGGTTAGGGTTGGGTTAGGGTTAGGCTTGAGTTAGGGTTAGTGTTGAGTTAGGGTTGAGTTAGGGTTAGGGTTGAGTTAGGGTTAGGGTTGAGTTAGGGTTAGGGTTGAGTTAGGGTTAGTGTTGAGTTAGGGTTGAGTTAGGGTTAGGGTTGAGTTAGGGTTAGGGTTGGGTTAGGGTAAGGCTTGAGTTAGGGTTAGTGTTGAGTTAGGGTTGAGTTAGGGTTAGGCTTGAGTTAGTGTTAGGGTTGAGTTAGGGTTAGGCTTGAGTTAGGGTTAGTGTTGAGTTAGTGTTGAGTTAGGGTTAGGGTTGAGTTAGGGTTAGGGTTGAGTTAGGGTTAGGCTTGAGTTAGGGTTAGTGTTGAGTTAGGGTTGAGTTAGGATTAGGGTTGAGTTAGGGTTAGGGTTGGGTTAGGGTTAGGCTTGAGTTAGGGTTAGTGTTGAGTTAGGGTTAGTGTTGAGTTAGGGTTGAGTTAGGGTTAGGGTTGAGTTAGGGTTAGGGTTGAGTTAGGGTTAGGGTTGAGTTAGGGTTAGGCTTGAGTTAGGGTTAGGGTTGAGTTAGGGTTAGGGTTGAGTTAGGGTTAGGGTTGAGTTAGGGTTAGTGTTGAGTTAGGTTTGAGTTAGAGTTAGGGTTGAGTTAGGGTTAGGGTTGGGTTAGGGTTGAGTTAGGGTTAGGGTTGAGTTAGGGTTAGTGTTGAGTTAGGGTTGAGTTAGGGTTAGGGTTGAGTTAGGGTTAGGGTTGAGTTAGGGTTAGGCTTGAGTTAGGGTTAGTGTTGAGTCAGGGTTGAGTTAGGGTTAGGGTTGAGTTAGGGTTAGTGTTGAGTTAGGGTTGAGTTAGAGTGAGGGTTGAGTTAGGGTTAGGTTTGAGTTTGGGTTAAGGTTGGGTTAGGGTTAGGGT
This sequence comes from Ascarosepion bandense, assembly GCA_037127315.1. NCBI lineage: Eukaryota > Metazoa > Mollusca > Cephalopoda > Sepiida > Sepiidae > Ascarosepion > Ascarosepion bandense. The sequence continues at coordinate 2,946,521 of JBBBDQ010001313.1, forward strand.
TGAGTTAGGTTCAGGGTTGAGTTAGGGTTAGGGTTGAGTTAGCGTTAGGGTTGAGTTAGCGTTAGGTTTAAAAAAAGCTATCAAAGAGCGAACAAGACTTTGCAAATAATTTTGAATATATAATTAAATAAAATATAATTGCCTTTATTTTTGGATAAATAAAGTTGCTAATTATTTAACATTCAATTTAGAAGTACGGCAGATTACTCTCTGTAGCCTTGGTTGGTAGCTGGTTTAGGAGAGAGACAAAAGGAGGACGACTATTAAGGTACATCGTGGTATATTATGTACACAAGTTATTGAAAGGCACATGCCGGAGGGATTAAAACGTTCACTTTCTAACCATGAGAACCACGTATGAATCCGGAACCCTGGACAACTCGACAGGGGCTTCTTGATGTTATTTCTCTGGGGGAGACTTTGGAAAGTGCCTGAAAACTATAATACCGGTTGATCCACGCCTTGTGATCGGAACTATTTGAGAGTAGATATTTCGTGCTGGCACGAAATCACAAGTCATCGTGACCGAAGGTTTGAGAGTACTGGTCTTGTTCAAACTGTTAAACAACAGATAATGCGCTCTATCCGAGGGAATATAACTCATATCCGCTCAGCGTAGTTGCAGGATAAATCACAAATTTTGAAGAAACATAAATGTGCCTGAGCAGTCGCTTGCAACAGGGATTGCTCATAAATAGTCATCCTAGGATATGAATGACCAGTCATAATCTATCTGTATTCAGTCAGTTAAGTGCCAAACGTGAAACACTCTTAGGCGATCATGTCTCGAAAGAGACATGACTGAATGGGCAGAAGATTATCCCGCAGTAGGTTGCCATTGCTTTCTGCGGTAGACTGGTTGTCAACCAAGGCTATAGGATCCAATCTTTCCTATTATTTGACTCATATTTAGAGGGGGAAAAGATGTATTATATTATTAAGTAGTAATTAGTGGGGGATCAGTTTATTACTTCATAACAATATAAAAATGATCCCCCACTTTATGCCTAGTAGAAGCCTTAATCATGTTTCCAACTATTATATTCAGTCAGTCAGTTAAGTGCCATACGTGAAACACGCTTGGGCGATCATGTCTCTTGGGAGACATGACTGACTGGGCAGAAGATTATCCCGCAGTAGGTTGGCATTGCTTTTGCGGTAGACTGATTGCCAGCCAAGGCTATAGAACCCAATCTGTCCTGCCATTTAACTCATAGCTGAATGGAGACGAGATAGATTATATTACATTATTATATTAAGTATAATTAGTGGGGGATCAGTTTATTACTTCATAACAATATAAAACCGATCCACCACTTGATGCCCAGTATAAGTTTTAATTATATTTCCAACTATTATATTCAGTCAGTCAGTTATGTGCCATACGTGATACACGTTTTGGGCGATCATGTCTCGAAAGAGACATGACTGACTGTGGGCAGAAGATTATCCCGCAGTAGGTTGCCATTGCTTTCTGCGGTAGACTGGTTGCCAACCAAGGCTATAGAACCCAATCTGTCCTGCTATTTAACCCATAACTAGAAGGAAGAGACGGATTAATACCTTTCCCAAGGGTATTTGCGCGTATACAATGGATTCAATTGGAATTCGAACTCGGCTCCCCGGCTTCTCGTTCCGAGCCGATATCCACTGTACCACAGCGTACAGATACTGACCCTAAACTGGATGCCAGCTAGCGACATTCTGATTTTTGACAGAGCTCACTCGCCAACCTTTGTCTCCTATATCCCTAACTTTGTCGTATGAGTTGTTGGCTGAATAGCGCCACTCTGCTCTATTGTGCTCTACAGCAACATTCTTCCAATAACGACGCCAAAATGAAGCTCGGATTTCACCAAATGTGAATGGAGGAATGACTGTTCACAAGTCTTTCATATATACATAAATATAGCGTATGAATAAATTTATGTTTAAAGACAGCAAACAAAGAGTAGACATTTCTGCATAAAATGAATGCAAATACTGGTCATGCGCTTATGAAGGCTTTCGGTCATAACTCGTTATCAAGATCAGACAATATTAGTAACAAAAAACAAAAAAAAAACAGATAGATACTTGGATCCATTAATCTAAAATCAAGATACCCGATATCATATATATATATATATATATAATGTCGACATGTAGGTAGAAGATATAGAAAAAATTAAGCATAAAAATGAGTCTCATCGGTTCGATTGCCAGTTAATTAAAAAAAATTACATGCAATCTTTTGTTAAATGGGGCAAGTAGTGGTTTCTTAATTTTAAGTTAATATGATTTATATTTCATTCCAATTCATTATATATATATATATATATATATAGAGAGAGAGAGAGAGAGAGAGAGGGAAATAGATACATGTGTGTGTGTGTGTGTGTGTGTGTGTGTGTGTGTGTGTGAAATTGCTGCCTAAATACACACTTTTTATTTACAATGACCCGGCAGCCAACAATGAAAGTAAATTTGCATCAGCCGGTGAAAAGTGCAAGAATTTTCCGCAAGTTGCAGGAGTCATAAAATTTATTAAAACCACAAGATTTTGTCCTGTTATTTTTAATGAAACGTGGACAAAAGTAGGGTAACTGACTATATATATATATATATATATATATATATATATATATATATTACTGGCCATATCTGTTAGGACACCCGAAGTTTTTAAAAAGAAATTTCATACTCTTTTTAGTATTTAACTTAATAGAATGGTTCTTTTGTTATTATTACCTTTGCAAAATTTTACAAGGCAGCCAGGATGTCTTTGCTTCGACCATCCAATCATAAGAAGAGACTAGCATAGGGAAGAGAGTACAAAAACTGGACACTAGTACGGCTCATCTGCTGCACATGTTATAATGCAGTGTTAATAAAAGAACCATTCTATTTTCATTTAGAATTATTTAATTGAAAATAAATACTAAAAATAGTATGAAATACATCACTTTTTTAAAAATGGGGTGGTCCAATAATTATGGCCGGTAGTGTGTATATTTATATTAAATCCAAAAGGGAAAGGCAAATTGGTAAAATTCCAAAATCAGATCCTATCAATATTGATTTTATTAATATTAAAATTGATCAATTATCTATTTACGGAGCCAAATATATCAACTTATTTACAAATGGAACTTTATCTGTGTGTGTGTCCGTTACCTATAGACTCCGAAACGGCTGGACCGATTTTCTTGAAAATTTACATACTTATACTATAAGCGTCTGCGAGTGTTCTTAGCTAGGTTTTGTGTCGCGGTACCCCCGATAAATATCGAAAATCGATAATCGAAAATATCAGGTTATAGAAGGAGTGATCCGATTTTAATCAAATTTGATACACTAATAGACAAAGACATAAGAAACGATATTCAGAAGTTTCAAGGTTGCAGTTCTTACAATAGTGCAGAAAATCGATAATATATATATAAAAGGCAAGATATTTGTGTGTGTCTGTTTATCTGCCTGTATGTCTCTATTTTTTTCAGCCCTTTTATTTTAGTTTTTGTTTCGAGTTTAGCTCTAATTAGGTATAATTGTAGTTTTTAGTCTCAGCCATGATACTATTTACTCAGAGGACTTATTTAGCCTTCAATATTCAGTTTAGGACGAAAAAAACATATTTGATATCGATACCAGGAAATCAAAATTTGACTGACATCCATTCATTTTCGGTCTACGGTTTCGCTTTAACTGGAAACAACTATTGCTTTTTAGTCTTTGGTGCCAACGTCCAAAGAGTCTCAGCTCCAGGACCATGGATTAGTTTTGAAGCTTTTTTTGAAGAAATGATATTCAGAATTTTCAAGGTTGCAGTTCTTACAAGAGTGCAGAAAATCAATAATATATATATATATATAAACGGCAAGATATTTGTGTGTGTGTGTCTGTTTGTCTGTCTGTATGTCCTTTATACAAATCTACAATTTTTATACGATTCTCACCAAACTTCACACAAATATTCTTTAGGCTGAGTCTGAACTCCAAGACAATGGATTAGTTTGAAAGCTTTCAAACTTTCAAATGCTAGTAAATAATAAAAAAATGTTATAAGAATTTTTGGATATATTAAAATAAAGGATAAATTTTAAATTTTAAGGTAGATCTAAATATTTACTTATTCCTTATAACAAGAATTATGCACGCACACTCTCACGCGTACATTAAAAAAGCAATAAAAAGAAATCAAGCGTAAAAAAAAAACAAATAAAAAAAAACAACCAATCGAAAACACGACAAATCCCACAAAATATAAAATCCCTCCGAGTTCTTTATAAATAAGAAAATTAACCGGGGTACAACAGTACGAAACCCAGCCCCGATATTTAAAGATATCATAACGGTGTTCTCACGATATGTTGAAGTTTGCATGAATTTGCTCAGTTCATGTGGCAAATTCGTTGCTCCAAAACTATATATATATATAGTCATCCGCAGACAGATCTGTTTCGCTGTATCACAGCTCATCAGTACGGTTAGACATCCAATTGCTTTTAACCCAGGATTGAAACCTGGCCGAATTGGCGTCAGTCAGCGATTCTACCTCTGAGCTATGGGCGCTCGGATTGGACAATCCACTACTTTTTTTTTTTTTTTTTTTTTAATCATATCACCCCGAGCAAGGCGGTAACGCCACTGATGCGCAGGGGGCTACGTAAGGGTAAAAAGAATGGAAAAGAAAAGCCGGAAACCACATCCTAAACAGGAAACAAGGGATGAGCCTCTTCACCTGTTCAATAGATGTGGGTGGAGTGTGAACCGGGCGATAGTTTAGTCTATCTACTCCAATTGAAAAAAATGAATAATAAAGGAAAAGAGTGAAAAGATTGGAAAAGAGAAAACCGGAAACCGCATCCTAAACAGGGAACAAGGGATGAGCCTCTTCACCTGTTCAATAGATGTGGGTGGAGTGTGAACCGGGCGATAGTTTAGTCTATCTACTCCAATTGAAAAAAAAAAGAATAATAAAGGAAAAGAGTGAAAAGATTGGAAAAGAGAAAACCGGAAACCGCATCCTAAACAGGAAACAAGGGATGAGTCTCTTCACCTGTTCAATAGATGTGGGTGGAGTGTGAACCGGGCGATAGTTTAGTCTATCTACTCCAATTGAAAAAAAAAATAAGGAAAAGAGTGAAAAGATTGGAAAAGAGAAAACCGGAAACCGCATCCTAAACAGGAAACAAGGGATGAGCCTCTTCACCTGTTCAATAGATGTGGGTGGAGTGTGAACCGGGCGATAGTTTAGTCTATCTACTCCAATTGAAAAAAAAAATAAGGAAAAGAGTGAAAAGATTGGAAAAGAGAAAACCGGAAACCGCATCCTAAACAGGAAACAAGGGATGAGCCTCTTATGTATGAAGGATGTAGTTCCGTATTCTTGTTAGCCTTTTTTAACCTAACATTCCAGTCTTATCTTCTACGTTTAAAGTTAAAATCAACAAACAAGACCGTAATAAACATGAACATTTTTATGTGTAGTTTCTTAAGTAGAGATTTATTACGTGCATATGACAGACATGACAGTCCGGTTAAGAAATGGGAAAAAATGTTGACTAAACAAACAACAGAGAAGAACAAAAACGACACACAAGAGGCAGACACTTGACAAAGTTTAATGTCATTGCACACAGCGAGCTTTGCGTCAATGACGTTTAACTGTGAAGTGTTGTGGGTTAAATATCCAACCACTTTTTATTGGTTTCTTTGTGGTGAAAATTCTACCATTTTATTTTTATAAGCGAAGATGGAGGATTAATAATGATGTGAATAAAAGTTATGTGACTCAAACAGTTAAATTATGTTTTTTTTTCTACGCGTAGCATGAAAATGTGGCACAAAAACGATAAATATGGGGCGCCAAATTGAAATATTTGGAGCTGGTGAGAGTGAATGCGGTTGACTTTGATTAGCAATCCGTATCCATAGACTCGGCGGCGACAAATCGGGGAGACGAGTTCGAATTCCAGTTGAAATCCTTACATTCACTTAAGCGCAAATACCCTTGAGAAAAGTTTTAATCCGTCTCTTCCCTCCAATTATAGGTTAAATAATAGGACAGATTGGGTTCTATAGCCTTGGCTGGCAACCGGTCTATCGCAGAAATTAATGGCAACCTACTGCGGGATACTCTTCTGCCTTTTCGAGACATAATCGCCCAAAGCTTGTATCACGTATGGTACTTAACTGACTAACTGAATATAATAGTTGAAAACATTAAGGCTTTTACTGGGCGTAAAGTGGGAGATCAGTTTTATATTGTTATGAAGTAATAAACTGATCCCCCACAAATTACTACTTAATAATATAATACATTTCTTCCCTCTCTAACTATAAGTAAAAAAACAGGACAGATTGGGTTCTATAGCCTTGGCTGGCAACCAGTCTACCGCAGAAAGCAATGGCAACCTACTGCGGGATAATTTTCTGTCTAGCCAGTCATGTCTCGAAAGAGACATGATCGCCCAAAGTGTTTATCACGTATGGCACCTAACTGACTGATCCGTGGATTCAGGGAGCTAGCGAGACCGAAAACCTAGAATACTGCTATCATATATGGTCAGACCCCACTGCTGTTCATTTCAGTGTTCTCGTCTGGCTCCAAAGGAGAATCTGTAATGTGATAGGTCCCGACTTGGTGGCTCGACTCCAGCCATTTTCTGACCGGCGGGATGTGGCTTCCCTCTGTCTATTCTACAAATATTTTATGGCTTCTGCTCCGACGAAATTAAGTCGTTGGTGTCCCCACCACAAGAATTTATTCGGGCAACCAAACTGGCAACAAGACCCCACCCATTTACAGTTAGATCAACCAAATTCATCCCAAAATTCTACTCCCCAGATTCTTTTCTCGCACTTCCCGCCTGTGGAACTCGCTTCCATATACTTGATTTCCTGTTGGCTACAACCTCCAGGAATTTCAATGCAATGTCAATACCGATCTTTTATCCCCTTGACTCCAGTTCTGTCTACACCGCCCCGTATACCTTGTTTTTTTTTCTTTCTCTCTACCTTCGCAACTGTCTTCACATCTGTATTCTCATCCTTCTCTTGCCCCCTTCTCTGACACCCCCTGTAACTGGTTCGTCTGTCTCTTTACTCTCCTCCTATCTAAACTTTTATTCTTATGTAGCCCCCTGCACATCAGTGGCGGTACTGCCTTTGCTTGGGGTGTAACGATTAACAAAAACATTGTTCGGACTGTTGTCCTCAACGTTACTACTATATACACGCCGTTTTGGCCTTTGTACGCTCCGAACTTCCTGATTAGAATTTCGAACTGAACCCTTTATTTCGATCACTTGAGTAGATTGTTCTCGTTCCACGAGTCATGCCACTTCCGGACACGTTAGTTATCTCTCTTTAACTCAGCTCTCTAATTTTCTTTTACCACTGCTGTAGAGAGGTGATGAACTCATAAATCTTTTGGCGAATTCACTAGATCTAATCAACGCTTTTATCCACTAAACCGTGTGTTCCTGTTTATGCATTTTTGTTCTGGGTGTTAATTGTCCCTTTTCTCACCTTTTGTCTTCAATATGGTTCGTGTCTAGTTGCTGTCCTTTAACTGAGTTTAGTTGGAGACTACAACAGTATCGAAATATTCAGTCATAATTAATCGAGTGAGACAAGCTTGTTAACCATTTCACCTGGTCAAAGTGCCTCAAATAGTTAAATTAGGTTCATTTTTGGGAAGAAGAATTATCATTATTTACATTCTCTATATTCGAATTCGGATGTGCGTTGTGGTGCAGTGGATATCGGCTCGAAACACGAAATCGGAGAGCTGAGTTCGAATTCCAGTTGAATTTGTGGCATACACTTACGCGCAAATACTCTTGTGAAAAGTATTAATCAATCTCTTCTCTCTCCAGCTAGAATTTGAATAGCAGAACAGACTGGGTTCTTTAGCATTGGCTGGCAACCAGTCTACCACAAAAAATAATAGAAATCTATTGCGGAAAAATTATTTGACTGACTGATATTCGAATTCAGGTGTTCATCATTGTTAACATCACAAAGCTTTGGCCGCTGTGCTCTTTGGCATTCAGACGTATGTTGGTTGGTTGGTCGGCTGTTTTGTTTTTATGGCATATCAACCTCGGCGGGTCATCTATTGCCAACTAAATTTTATTTATTTATTGCTGGTAATACCTTTTTCTTTCAACAATTTATTGTCTTTTTTTTATATAAGTTTTGTGTCGATAATATTTTTCTTTTTCGAGTATCAAGATTCATTGGGATTTTGTTTTTAAGGGCAGGCTCCCCAAGTCCTACCCATGTTATTTAACCCATAACTGGAGGGAAGAGACGGATTAATACCTTTCCCAATGCAGGGTAATTCAACTGGAAATTCGAACTCGGCTCACCGATTTCTCTTTCCGAGCCGATATCCACTGCAACACAACGCACATCCGTCACTAAACGCTTACAGCACCTGGTATTCCCAAGCGGTTACCCATCTAAGTACTGACCAGGCTCGACGATGCTTAACTTCGGTGATCGAGAGAGAACCGGTGTATTCAACGTGATATGGCCGTAAGCCTCAGATGTATGTAAAACCGGATAAACTTCGGGGAATTTTGAACTAAACACTTTATTCAATATGCAGTGTTAGTGTGTTCTCGTTCCGCTATGTCCATGTCTCGGTATAACTCGTTTTATTTTAGCTTCGGGAATATTTCACAAATTCTTTTGACTTGACAAAAGAAATGTGAGTTCAATTCCTTAGCCAAGTAATATAGACAAAGATTCAGTTGAAATTGCGACAAGTAATAACTGAACTGCAATTCATAAAAAATTAATCTGTGTCTAAATCCTTCACCTGTTTTTTTAGCTCTATTGAGTAACAATATAAATTAAAGACATGTTAGAAAGGGGCCTAGAATATGTCGACTGAATCCAATGCAGACAGGTGTTCCTTCTTCAAAGAGTACACCTATCAAATCCATTCTTGCAGACTAGGGTATAGCGAACTATTGTCTAATTATAGAGTGAAGCACAAATCTGAACAATATTTACCGATAGTCTCAAGTATAAAACAGACCCATATTTATCTAACGACTGAGATTTACTCAAATTTATCTAATGTTATAAATATAAACTCGGCGAATATTTACCGCTAGACTTAAATATACGGCAAGCGGTTGTTTATCTCTCGACTCAAATATATTCAAATTTAAGTAGACTCGAATATAAAAAGAACTAATTTCTACCAATAGACTCAAGTATAAAGCACACCAATGTTTACTTAAATCCTCATATATGCTCAGATTGACTCAGGAGTGAAGTGGGGGATCCATGTTTTATCTATTTATGAAAAACACTCCTTGTTGCTTTGAAACAGTTGCAAACAACGATCTGAATCTTCGACGGGTTGTTGTTTTTGATCGACTGTGAGCAAACACTGCACCCACTTTGAACACAGCTTTCTCATCCACAAATGCTCATGAAACAAAATCGTGAATACACTGCCTTCTGATGTGTTCAACTATCTGCTATCTCACGCAAATTCAATTTACAATCCGCCAAAACGAGTTTGTGGACTTTTTAGTTTTTTTCCGGGACAAGTGCCGATTTTGGGTAACCTGAGCGTTCAGCACCATTTTCGTCTGTACGAGCGCGTTTAGAGTCAGCATACCACCTCTTAACCGTTTAGAGTCAGCATACCACCTCTTAACCGTTGTTTCTGACGGAGCAGAGTCCGAATAACATTTATCAAGGCATTACCTTACTTGAATATTATTTTTCCCATCAGAAATCAATGTTTTATCAACACACGAAGTTCAGATTTTTCCATCTTTTTGAACATTTTCAGTAGTAGCTTCACTTAAATAACCGTAATTTGTAAACTAATAAAACAATTGGGCCCAACTTTCTCACGTGCCATTTGAAGGTTAGTACTTCATAAAAATTATATGGATTTTTTATTAGTGGTGCCAAAGTCAGGCTCGGGACTTATTGAGTGATGTATTCAGTTAAGTGCCATAAGTGATACACGCTTGGGCGATCATGTCTCGAAAGAGACATGACTGACTGGGCAGAAGATGTATCCCGCAGTAGGTTGCCATTGCTTTCTGCGGTAGACGGGTTGCCGATCAAGGCTATAGAATCCACTCTGTCCTATTATTTAACCCATAACTGGAAGAAAGAGACGGATTAATACCTTTCCCAAGGGTATTTGTACGTAAGTGAATGCAAGGAATCCACCAGAAATTCGAACTCGGCTCCCCGATTTTTCATGTATTAGCTATCCCAAAAGCAAATCTTCATCCTAAGAAAGCCGTACAGTATATCTGATAGAAGTAGAAAGGAATCTTGTACTAAGAGATATACCAAGTAACCAGTCAAATGATTATGAAAAGTACTGCTCGCAACTGAACGAATTAAAAGTAGCAATTCAAGAAAAACGCCCAGAGTTGGCAAACAGAAATGGTGTTGTTTTGCATCCAAATAATACCAGACATCACCTGGCAAAAATTGTTCCAGCTAGGCTGGGATGTGTTACCCCACACGCTATATTTAATAAACATTGTGAAGACGGAATCTGTAAGTTGAAGGTTGGTTGGTTGTTTTTGTTTTACGGCATATCAACCTCGGTGGATCATTTATTCCAACTAAATTTTATTTATTTATTGCTGGTAATAACTTTTTTCTTTCAACAATGAATCGTTTTTTTTTTAAATATAAGTTTTGTGTCTAGTAATACTTTTTCTTTTCGAGTATCAAGATTCATTAGGATTTGTTTTTGAGGGCAGGGTCCCCAAGTCCTACCCTTGTTATTTAACCCATAACTGGAGGGAAGGGACGGATTAATACCTTTCCCAAGAGTACCAGTGCTTAAGTGAATGCAGGGTATTCAACTGGAATTCGAACTCGGCTCACCGATTTCTCTTTCTGAGCCGATATCCACTGCATCACAACGCACATCCACCATTAAACATTTACATCACCTGCTATTCCCAAGCGGTCACCCATCTAAGTACTGACCAGACTCAACGTTGCTTAACTTCGGTGATCGAACGAGAACCGGTGTATTCAACGTAATATGGCCGTAAGCACGCACATCCGTCACTAAACGTTTACAGCACCTGCTATTCCCAAGCGGTCACCCATCTAAGTACTGACCAAACTCAACGTTGCTTAACTTCGGTGATCGAGCGAAAACCGGTGTATTCAACGTGATATGGCCGTAAGCTTAAGTTGAAGTAAAATGGAGAAAAGTTTGGCAAGAAAATAGTTCATGTTTAATTGAATAAATATTTAATGGCATAACTTTTTTTTGGGTGTTTTGATTTCCGGTAAATTTTCGTTTTAGGCCCCGAATGCTTCTCCCCCTTCAAATTTATCCAAAATAGCATTATTTCTGTGCAAATGTAAATGCTGAACTCAAATCAAAAATTAGTTATTGAAGAAACCTACCTTTTTTGATCTGAAAGTCCATAAGAAAACGAATTATATCTCGCACTTTTTCTCTCCCGTAACTCTCACGAAGTCATGTAATTAGTTGCAGAATGACGTTCTGCGTAGGCAACAAATTTCGGTCTATTTACTTCCTTTACTGAAACTTCCGGCTATTTACTTCCTGTAATAAAAGTAATACGCGTAGAAATACAATAGCGTATTACTTTCATTACAGGAAGTAAATAGCCGGAAGTTTCATTAAAGGAAGAAAATCGACCGAAAATAGACCGAAATTTGTTGTTCTACGAAGAAAGTCATTCAACAGTTAATTACAATATTAATTAGAGTTACGGGAGATAAAATGTAGTTCGATTTTTTCTGGACGTTCAGATAAAAAAAGGTAGGTTTCTTCAATAACTAATTGTTGATTTGAGTTCAGCATTTACATTTGCTCAGAAATAATGCTATTTTGGATAAATATGAAGTGGGGAATGCCTTCGGGACTTCAAATGAAAATTTACCTGATTTCTTTTAAAAATTGGTGTGAATTCTCTGGACAGCCTAATAATATTGACAAGCCTCAAGAAATTTATGCTATCAAACAAGTTTGGAGACATATCAAATATTCAGGATGTTTTCCATCCTCGTGTAAAAACACAAACTAGTAGGCGTGGCTTAGTCTGCTACAAGTGTTTACTTAAACTGGAACCATTTAAGTTCTAGCGGAGGAATTTCAAATCAAACGAAGAATTTAAAAATTGCGTGTTTGAACAATAAAACTTTTTTGTTCATTTGACGGAAGTTAATAAAATAAATTGGTTTCATATATATATTTTCGGTTATTACGTCTGAAATATAACATTGGTCAGCAAAATCTTTAAAATGGTGTCGAGGCAGAAAACTTCTCAGTCACCCATCTAGTCACTGTCCAGACTCGACGTTACTCACCTTTAGTGATCGTACGGGAATCATAATGTCAACATTTCCTTAGAGCAGGGGTCGGCAACCTTTTGGAGAGTGAGTGCCAAAGAGCTATGTAAAGTCATGGAGGAGGGCCAAACAGCTATGGCTCCAGTTTCATGGAAGAGAATCATGTTATTAAATATGTGAATAAATTTTCTATCTGTTTGAAGAAAGCAAGGATTCAATATAATGTAATATCTGACAAGAATTTTGTTAAAAAATATTACATCTCAAAAATAAATGTTTCATAAATCATTATTGAAAAAAAATCTATTAAAATCGGTTTAAAACACTATTTTATATTCATTTAAAAGTGCCCGGTCACGAAAGCAATTTCACAGGAAAGTGAAAGTGAGGTTGTACGCTAATTTTTGCGATCCCTACAAATAAAAAATAAAAGTAAAACACATTCTCCAGGTAAAAAGAAATATATATTTTTTTTAATTCCGACGCAATATATTCAGACTATCAACTGTCACTTTGCTTTGGTTTATCAATATTTATATCGTGTCCAGATTAAGGTAGCGGGCCGGACAAGATTCACTCGAGGGTCAGATGTGGCCCGCGGGCCGGGGGTTGCCGACTCCTGCCTTAGTCTATAGTAAGATCCAAGCTCGGTATTTACCTGAGCTTCCCACAAAAACGGAATGTAGCACAAGGCCGATTTTACTGTGGGGCTTTTCAATCACGTATGCTTAGGGAAGAGCCTCGTCAACGTTACTTTTCATCCGAAGGCGGAGAGCTCGACAAGGACAGAGTTTTGGCATTCCAAATTTCTTCATTGTCGCAAACTTACACAATTAGAGCGGTTTATACAGAGAAAGGCTTTTATTTGTATCCTGACGAGTCGTATGACCGTGAAACCACATGCACAAGAACGAAAAGTACAGCACAAGTGAGCACAAGTTTAGCAGAAAGAAATAATAGGATCCAGAGTGGCCCCACGAAACATAAAATCCGAGAATTATGATCAATTGTTAGCGTTGAAATATCTCTTTATTGTCAGAACATGAGTTGAATTAATGTCCGTGACATCATTCATTTTGAGCGCTGATTTTACTTTTACAGTAATTACCACTTACAGAGAATTTCTCATGCGAAACAGATTACAGAAAATGTGAATCTCACGACACGATTGTTAATTGGCTATTTAATGTCCAATGTCCTCTGGCGAATCCGCGCCGGGGCTTTTATTATGCATTAATTTTTAAAGACCTGTCTCGCCTATTTTTTATTTTGTTTTAATATCTTTTATCTTTTTAAAAGCTTTGTATGTCTTTTGTCTTTTTATGTCTGTTATTTCTTATTTATTTTATAAGATAAGAAAAATGAACACAGAAAAAGTTATTTTTCTCACAAGCCCCAAGTCGCTTCAAAATCAAAATCAAAAATTTAACCAAATAAAACTTGCGTCATGAAAATAGGTAAATATCTGTTGGCTTCCATTAAAGATACATGGTAGAAATTTATTTATTTATTCGGCGGACCTGTACAACATTACCACCACTTGTAAATTTGTTGATTATCATTTTCTTTTACTTTTTTCAGTGCAATATCATCGATTAGACTCTGAACTTACCGATTCTCAAAGACAATTCGGAAAAAATCATTATTTAAGATTTTTAGTGGGTGCCCAGTTTCTCATACAACCTTATAGTAAATCGATCCTCTATTTTGGAAGCATTCGCGTTGGGGTCGCTTTAATGTCGCTGAGACCATGTGTAGAGAAGCTTACAATTTGAATATCGACAAACCCATGGAAAATTTTTAATTATCCCTACTTCATATCAATGAAAAATAAGTTATTTGAAACATTAAAAAAAGTTTTGGAAAGAGTTTCTTTAAAATAATTCCTGTTGTAAAAAAATCTGGAATGAAAAATATGACATGTAAAACATTAAAAAAAATTTTATCAGAAAATCTTTAAAATAATTCCTATTCTAAAAAAACTTTAAATAAAAACATATTTCAGGAAGAATTTTTTTTCATTAATTTTCTACAAGTTTTAGAAAAAAAAGAAAAAAAAAGAAAAAAAGGGCAACAACTCAAAGCAAGTATTCCAAAATGGAGGATAGATTTACCATAATTTTGTATGAGAAACTGAGCACCCACTAAAAATCTTTAAATATTGAATTTTTTCCATTTTTTTTTTATTCGGAAACTTTATGCATTAATCGATACGAATACACAGAAAAAAGTAAAAAAGAATGCTAATCAATAAATTTACAGGTGGTGGTAATGTCGTACAGGTCCGCCGTTTATTATTCTGGCCACTGTGTAATGAAATTTGACAGCAGTAACAAGACCCTCGGAATAATAACAAGAGCGAGGGTCACGGCAGTACCCAGTTGCATGAAAACACACATATGCGCATGCGTGTACCAGTGCGCACAAAAATGAAGAACAACGCATTAATGGAAGAAAAATAATAAAGTTTAAAATAAGTTAATCTTTGCCAGCGTTCGGTAGCGTTTATTTTACGCAGGACCCAATAATAAAAAGCGGTGCTAATATAGGGTGAAATCTACCTCAATATATCGTCTAACCAGTTGCAGCGTAGAGGTCTATCTTGCTCCTCCCTTCATATGGCCATAAGGCCATGTAAGGTGTAACATGGGTGTTTCTGCGCCTCCTAGGCCTTACCCTCTCTTCCGATCTCAAGTGGAACCATTACATTGAGTCAATAGCTAAATCCACTGCTAGGAAGGTTGGGTCACTGTGTCAGGCCAGGGTGTTTTTTCTCCTGAATCCTATTTGCATCTACACAAATTAAACAGCCGTCCTTGCATGGAATACTACTGTCATATATGGCCAGACGCACCCGCTGTTCATCTCAGTATTCTTGACAGGCTCCAAAGGAGAATCAGTAATGTGATAGATACCGACTTGGCTGCTCGACTCCAGCCGCTTTCTCACCGACAGGATGTGGCTTCCCTCTGGCTGTTCTATAAATATTTTCATGGCTTCTGCTCAAACGAACTTTAGTCACTGGAGTTCCTGCCACAGATATTTACTCGTGCAACCAGACTGGCCACTTGGTTCCACCCATTCACAGTTAGTTCAACCAAATGTAGACGACAATTCTACTCCAATAGCTTGTTTTCTCGCACTTCCCGCCTGTGGAACTCGCTTCCATATACTTGTTTTCCTGACGGCTACAACCTCCAGGAATTTAAATGCAATGTCAATATCCATCTCTTAACCAATTGACTCTAGTTCTTTCTACATCTCCCTGTATATCTTTTTCTTTCTTTCTACCTTTCACGTGTATTTCCATCCTTCTCTTGCTCCTTTCTAACTGGGTTGTCCTTCTCTTTACTCTCCTCCTATCTATTCTTTTTACTCTTATGTAGCCCCCTGCACATCAGTGACGTTACCGCCTTGCTCGGAGTGACACGATTTAAAAAAGGTATCTGTCTCACATTTGAGCTTTTGGGGTTCAGTCAGTTAAGTGCCATGCGCAATACACGCTTTGGGCGATCATGTCTCGAAAGAGACATGACTGACTGGGCAGAAGATTATCCCGCAGTAGGTTGCCATTGCTTTCTGCGGTAGACTGGTTGCCGACCAAGGCTATAGAACCCAATCTGTCCTATTATTTAACCCATAACTGGAGGGAAGAGACGGATTAATACCTTACCCAAGGGTATTTGCGCGTAAGTGAATACAATGAATTCAACTGGAATTCGAACTCGGTTCCTCCGATTTCTTATTCCGAGCCGATATCCACTGCGCCACAACGCACATCCATTGGGGTTAGATGATAAAATAATGATTGTTCCAGTCACATTTTCATCATTTTTGCTGGAAGATGATGATACAAAATTCCAATGATCTATTTGTGTCATTCTTAAAAGACATACGAAGTGTATGTCGCTTAAATAAATATATGTATTGTCTTTGAGGATATGCGTTGTGGTGCAATGGATATCAACTCGGAACGACAAATCGGGGAGCTGTGTTCGAATTCCAGTTGAATTCCTTGCATTCACTTACGCACGAATACTCTCTTTTTCGAGTTATGGGTTAAGCAAGTCTACCGCAGAATAATAACCTACTGTGGGATAATCTTCTGCCCAGTCAGTCATGTCTCTTTCGAGACATGATTGCTCAAAGCGTGTATTATGTATGGCATTTAACTAACTGAATATAATAGTTAGAAACATAATTAAAACATCTACTGGGCATAAAGTGGGAGATCGGTTTTCTATTGTTATGAAGTAGTAAACTGATCCCCCACTAATTATACATAATATAATAATATAATATAATCTCTTTTCTTTCTAGATATTAGTTAAATGGTAGGACAGATTGGGTTTTGTAGACTTCGCTGGCCACCAGTCTACCGCAGAAAGCAATGGCAACCTACTGCGGGATAATCAGTCATGTCATATTCGAGACATATATATTTTTTATTAATTATATATATTTCTTAATTATATATATATATATATATACATATATATATATATATATATATATTGTGTGTATTTTGGCAGCATTTTTTCATTAATGCAGGTTTCATTGAATAATATAGACAAGTGTCTTCGGCCATCCGCCACGGTAGGGATGGACTTATATTTTCAATTCAATTATCTTTATTGTTAATAGCTTAAATGTTCTATGTTTACTGTGTGTTAATATTTACTCTTTGATAATGGCTTATGTGAGCCGAAAGCTTAGACCCGATAAAAAATTCAACAAATACTGTGATTTTTTGTTGTCTTTCAACGACATCACCATCAAATATATCAGACGGTATGAACGGATCCTACACAAAATTAATAGACAAATCTTGTCTATATTATTCAATGAAACCTGCATTAATATATATATATATATATATGTGTGTGTGTGTGTGTGTGTGTGTGTGTGTTTGTTGTGTGTGTGTGTGTGTGTGTGTGTGTGTGTGTGTATCCCCCCCACTTCTTATTCCTGTTACACGTTTAAATTGTATATCTTTAATACAGGCGTAATCATACAGTCGTCTTCTAATATCGAGTCGTGAATCCCTGGACGAGACATTTTAAATTAATTTTTTTCTTTCTTAATCCCCAACCAGTTTTTTTTTTAATTCCCGTATATGGATACGTTTTTAGGCTCCTTTTATGAATTTTTGTAATATATCTGAATTAATAAATTATTTTTTGATCGTTGCTGATGAAGCGAGAGTTTTCTCGCTGAAATAGTTATTCAATGAAATGTAATTTTCGGAATTCATTGATATATATATATATATATATATATATATATATATATATATATATATATATGATTTCAGCTTTTGAATAACACATGAAATAAACTGAATGCATAAGTCTCAACAACGTTACAAACAGAAGAAAATATCGAGTTACTTATGACGGACCCATTATAATTAGTAGTTAAGATAACACATTGGTCATGTTTATATATTTCTTTGAATCGAGTATTATTTCTGGATTAATATGCCTCAGAAAAAACATTTGTAAATTGTTTAAGCTTAGGTTATGTGTTCATTTTACAAAAAAGAAAAAAAAAAGAAACAACAGATACAAAAGCAAAAAGGTGGTAATTCTTTTGTATTCTTGCTCTACTTTAAACCGTCCTTGTGTCATTATCCGTAAACGAAGCAGCTACGAATATATTTAAGCGAATGCTGTCCAGGAGGATTTATGTGCTTGTTATGTACTTGTAAACAAGAATTGACAGATTTAATTATGTTATGCCGCTGAATGTCATGGAAAAATGAAAGAAAAAGAACAACAAAATAGGGGAGATAATCCTTCCTAAAGGACGATAGAACTCTTCAAAGAACGTAACGAATAGACGAATTACCATTAACGAAATAAAAATTCCATTTTTATCTATATTTGATCAAGATCAAGGGAAGCCAAAGTCGAGCTTTCTAAATAAATACAGACGCATATATATATATATATATATATATATATATATATATATATATATATATATATATATATATATATATATATATATATATATATATATATTGTTTTGTGGATTATGTGTTTTGTGGGCGATGGCGCCCACAGAAGGTTATGTTCTTTTATACGCAAAAATTTGAACTCGACAAATCGGGGAGCCGAGTTCGAATTCAAGTTGAATTCCTTGCATTCACTTACGCACAAATACCCTTGGGAAAGGTATTAATCCGTCTCTCCCCTCCAGTTATATATTAAATAACATGACAGATTGAGTTTTATAGCCTCTTTCGAGACATGATCGCCTAAAGCGTGTATCACGTATGGCACTTAACTGACTGACTGAATATAATGGTTGGAAACATATTTAAAACATCTGCGGGGCACAAAGTGGGGGTCGGTTTTCAATTGTTATGAAGTAATAAACTGATCCCGCACTAATTACTCCTTAATAATAGAATACATCTCTTCCCCTTCTAGCTATGTGTCAAATAATAGGACAGATTGGGTTCTATTGCCTTGATTGGCAACCAGTCTACCGCAGAAAGCAATGTCAACCTACTGCGGGATAATCTTCTGTTCAGTCAGTAATGTCTCTTTCGAGACATGATCGTCCAAAGCGTGTGTTACGTATGACACTTAACGGATACCCCAAAAGAATTATGAAAACTTATCAAGTGCGTTAAAAGAAGCAGGAAGAGTAAAAACGTTTAAAAGAAATGAAGAAAAAACAGAACGTAAAAATCAAGAGTGAGAAAGAAAAGTGTAATAGATGAATAAACACAAAGGAAAGAAAGAAAAAAGAAAGAAAGAAAGAAAAAAGGAAGAAAGATATTAAGAAAGAAAGGAAGAAAGAAAAAAGAAAGAAATAAAAAAGAAAGGAAAAAGCAAGAAAAAGGAAAAAGCAAG
This sequence comes from Ascarosepion bandense, assembly GCA_037127315.1. NCBI lineage: Eukaryota > Metazoa > Mollusca > Cephalopoda > Sepiida > Sepiidae > Ascarosepion > Ascarosepion bandense. The sequence continues at coordinate 2,965,711 of JBBBDQ010001313.1, forward strand.
AAAGAAAAAAGAAATAGAAAGAAAGAAAAAGAAGGAAGAAAGAAAGAAAGAAAGAAAAAGGAAGAAAGAAAGAATGAAGAAACAAAGAAATAAGAAGGAAAAAGAAAGAAAGAAAGGAAGAAAAGAAAGAAAAAGAAGGAAGAAAGAAACAAAAGGAATAAAGAAAGAAAAGGAAGAAAGAAAGAAAGAAAGAAGAAGGAAGAAAGAAAAAAGAAGGAAAGAAAGAAAAAGGAAGAAAGAAAGAATGAAGAAAGAAAGAAAAAAGAGAAAAAGGAAAAGAAAGAAAAAAAGGAAGAAAGAAAGAAAAAAGGAAGAAAGAAAAAGGAAGATAGAATGAATGAAAGGGAAGAAAAGAAAGAAAAAAGAAAGCTAAGAGACAATAAACAAACAGAAACATAAAAGAAAACAGAGATAAATTGAAATAAATAAACACGAACGATATTTTGCACCATTTGTATTGTTCGGCCTTTTGTTCTCGTTCTTATCAACATATTGACGACATTTCGGCTGTTGTATCATCCGGCATTTTTTCAAGTTATATAATTTTTGAATTTTTGAACTGGACCCTTTATTTCGTTCATCGGGGTAGATTGTTCCCTTTCCACGTGCCATACAGGAGCGTACAACGACCGAAACGTTCTTTATATGACATCTTTATGATGAGGACAACAGTTTGATGGTGTAAATTGTGTAAATAGTTAAAATATCACATCCTCGAAATATAGATAGATAACGACAGAAAGAAAAAAAATCACGGAAGTTAAAACCTTATGTAATGGATAACATGGGATAAATTAATAAAAAATATAAATATATAAGTAAATAAATAAATAAAAAATAAATAAGTGACTTCCGGTTTGAAATGTTTCGAAAGAAATCTACTCTTTCCTAAAAGATTCTGGATGATTCTTGAATCATTTCGAACCGGAAGTGGAACTATTCCCGACCCCCGCAAAAAAAAAAAAAAAAAAAAAAAAAAGACAAAAATGTTATATAATAGGAAGAACTTTGGAAGAGAGGGCGGGGAGAAAGGACAGAAAATAACTCGGCGCTTTTTTTTAATTCTCTCATTTTCTCTTTTCTCCCTTCATGAAAAACGAAAAAAGAAAATGGTACAACATGCACATAGAACCACGCATCGTTTGTTCAGGCCTACATAAAAGCAGACGATAAACATTGGCTCTGTCACTATCTCTCTCTCTCTCTCTCTCTCACACACTCACACACACACACACACACACACACACACACACACACACACACACACACTGATATACGTCTTTGTTTCCCCAAAGTTGTCCGGAAGCTGAAAGAAGAAAGAGAGGAACAAGAAATCAACCCACGGAAGTTTTCTACTGTTCAAATGGCACGTAGAAAATTCAAGAAACTTAACACTTGGCAAATATTTTTACACAACAAAACCATCTGATGACGACATAAACTCGTTGTAATGAATTAATTAATAAATAACATCATTATTATTACTAGACAAAAAAGATTAATCTCTCAATTGTTGTTCAACCTTGTGAAATTTCAAATGTGGGGAGTACATTGTTACAGAAAGATTTATTTTACTTTCATATTTATAGCATTTTTCTTTAGCAATAAATACGAAAGTAAAAAATAAAACAGATTAAAAATGGCACAGAGAAAAATATCATGAGGAACCAAAATTTTTTAAGTGTTTTTAACATAATTTTTTATTCATCAAGTTTCATGGCAATATTATTCAGTCACGAAAGTATTTTCTTGGGTTTTACGCGTTTTTCCGCCGCCGTTTAATCAAATTAATGCAAAAGTTTACAACCTTTTTGTCAGAATTTTTTATTCATATATAAAAATCTGTATCGAATGGCTCTTATACGCCGTACAAGATGAACATTATTACAAAAAAATATAGCATCATTATTCATCCATTAAATACTTTCTCCTGGATCTCCAAACGTTCTGGCTTACGGCCTATCACGTTGAATGCACCGGTTCTCGCTCGATCACCGAAGTTAAGTTACGTTGAGTCTGGTCAGTACTTAGATGGGTGACCGCTGGGGAATACCAGGTGCTGTAAGCGTATAGTGACAGATATGCGTTGTGGTGCAGTGGATATCGGCTTGGAAAATGAAATCAGTGAGCCGAGTTCGAATTTCAGTTGAATACCCTGCGTTCATTTAAGTATTTGTCCCTTCCTTCCAGTTATGGGTTAAATAACAAGGGTAGGACTTGGGGACCCTGCTATTTTTGTTCTTCAAAACAAATCCCAATGAAAATGAATCTTGATACTCGAAAAGAAAATGTTGTAAAAATAAAATAACCTTACCCAAAATCATTGGTTATGACCTTAAATGAACCCATAAGGATTGATAGGTCGTTAAACCTTGAAACAAACATCCAAACGGTCCTTTTCAAATATTTGGTCAGTAAAGTGCCATAATCGTTACACGCTTAAACAATAATGTCTTTAGATTCATGACTGACTAGACAAATGATTTCCCCGTGGCAGACGGCGTTTCTTTCTGCGACAGATTGGTCACCAACCCATTCTGTCCTGCTATTCAAGCAATACGTAATACACGCCTGAACGATCATGTCTCTTTCAATCCATGACTGACTAGGCAGAAGAATTTCTCGCAGCAGATTGCCGTTTCTTTCTGCGATAGACTGGTCGCCAACCAAGGCTACAGAACCTAACCTGTTCTGCTATTCAACCCATACGTGATACACGCTTGGGATCATGTCTCATTCGATTTATGACTGACTAATCAGAAGATTTTCCCTACAGTAGGATGCCGTTTCTTTCGATTGTAACCTTATTGTCAGCCAATGCTTACGGCATATCACGTTGAATATGCCGGTTCTCGTTCGATCACTGAAGTTTAGCAACGTTGAGCCTGGTTGGTACTTAGATGGGTGACCACTTGGGAATACCAGGCGCTGTAAGCGTTCAGTGACGGATGTGCATTGTGGTGCAGTGGATATCGGCTTGGAATAAGAAATCCGTGAGCCGAGTTCGAATTCCAGTTGAGCACCCTGCATTAACCTCAGCACTGGTACCCTTGAAAAAGGTATTAATCCGTCACTTCCCTCCAGTTATGGGTTAAATAGCAGGATGGGGCCTGGAGGCAACCCATCTAGTGTTGGTGTCACAACAAAAACAACCTTGGTAGCCCTGGCGAAGCATCAAGTATTCAGATATTTGACAAGATTATGCATTTCGCTGCAAACTGCACCAGGGTTCCAAATGCACAGGGAATACTGGAGGTTGTGTAGTGAGTTTTATCTCAGCCAATGGCCACAAGACGACGACGATATGGGACCCAGTATGTCCTGTTGTTCACCCAACAGCTGGTTGTAGATGAAATGGGTTCATGCTTTTCTCAATCGTATTTGTGCGCAAGTGAAAGCAACAAACTTTTCAGAAATCCAAATTCGGTTCTCCGATTTCTCCTTCTGAAACCATTACATCGTTTTTTCAAGCAAATTTCTTATTTTTTTATATCTTCATTTTTTCATTCAGTAGAATTCTGCTTTCCCTCATAAAAGAAAACAAGTTTTGTTCCTTATTAAAGAATTAGAAACAGACATTAAAATCTTCTCATTCATTTTCATTTCCAGTTCTCCCTTTTAACTTGGTGGTATCCTCTCCTTGCTTGGGGTGAAATGATTAAAAAGATAAATGTACAAAAATATGCGTGTCATCGTTAAGCAGTTCACTGGACGGAAATGACGTTTACATCGCTGCGACTACGCATGCGCCCGAACGAAAGAGACGAAAATGTGAACTTTTAATTTAAATTTTTTTAAAGATATATTTTTTGTATATATAATGTAACCGATTATATTTACTTTCTTTTTGTTTTTGGTTATTTTTGCATCACCTTTATTAAATAGTCCACTTTATGATAATAGACGATCTACCCAGAAAGGTTAAATATTGTAAGAAACTGGATGTAAATTGACTGAAATGATCTAACAATTCAAAAATTTTTAAAAATAAATTTTGGTCTTGGTATATTGTTTCTTCTTTTAATCCGAGGACTATTTTTTTAAATCGAAATTATGTGCGATATTGAATAACAGGGATGGTAACATAAATGATAAGTAAATAAATGAAATCATATTATATGCCCAGAACATCTCTCTCTCTCTCGCTATATATATATATATATATATATATATATATATATAAGTAAATCAACGTAGTGAGCCAACAAAGCTACCAAGATTTCACCTAAACGGATCTTCAGGGAAGGTTGGCTCTTCCCTTAAGATCCGTTTAGGTGAAACGTTGGTAGGTTTGTTAGCTAACTAGGTTAATTTACTTATTCTGTTCGTTTTGCCTAATGTTTGCTTGATTTTAAAACTTTTCATGCTTAATTGAAGGATTGATTTTGTTTTGTTAGCAGAAATTTCATTGCCTGGACTTTAAATAAGTTAAAACTTCAACTCAACAACGTTTTTTTTCCCGATTGGATTAGATAGACTGGATTATATATATATATATATATATATATATATATATATATATGTGTGTGTGTGTGTGTGTGAATTTTTTCTAAACATATACCGTTAAATATAAGAGACAATAAATGTCTATTATGTTTAATCATGAGCCGTTCTAAACGTCGTATTTTTGCTTTAATTTCAGTTGAAAATAAAGACAAAAATTCTCCAACATTTGGATAATTTTTTATTAATTTGGTTCTAAGCTTTCGGCTCATCTTCAGAGAGATTATTAAGACGGTAACACAATAACATCCACAATCAGCGACGATTTTATTTTGTCTTGAGATAAAACTCCGCTAGGCAACGGCAATAGTTACCAAAAATATCAAACGCAGTTCGCAAATTTGCAATGCGGTTCTATGACGTCACACCGCGTGATAGCGCGAAATGACAACAGGACCATGTATTCAGATACAATGTAATGTGTTATGGCCAGATTTAAAAGTGATTTTATTAAGTGTGGGTTGTTTGGATTTAATGTACATGACCTCCAATATCTGAAGTTTCTTTTTACTGTATGTATGAGTAAGGATTATTGTATTGTTGACTAAAATCTGTCTGATATTACCTACATGTTTATGTTTTTTCTGAGAAATGTTGTTTAATTGTACTCTTGTCAGAAATGTGACATGTAAGTCGACAGGAGAGCGTGGTTGTAATATAAGCTTAGAACCAAATTAATAAAAAATTATCCAAATGTTGGAGAATTTTTGTCTTTATTTTCAACTGAAATTAAAGCCAACATACGACGTTTAGAACGGCTCATGATCAAATATAATAGACCTTCATTGTCTCTTATATTTAACAGTATATGTTTAGAAAATTATTTGCTGCTTCGATACACTATATATATATATATATATATATATATATATATATATGGCACATGACCAAACAATTGCATTTAGCATGAAACAGACTGTCGCCTCTAGATGTTGATTTCAATGCCCATTTTTATATTTTCATATTGCTTTATCCATGATATTGAGCACTCTAATCCATAAACATAGCATGCATTAAAACTATATTTTATCATAAATATATGTGTATTTTCGTGTGTGTGTGTGTGTGTGTGTGAGGGTGTGTGTGTTTGCGTGCCTGTGAGTGTGTTTGTATGGCGGTTGTATGTTAATCTATAAATAGACTAGCAGGATACGCCAGGCGTTACTCGGGTGTAATGAAAGCTTGAAAACTAATCCATGGTCCTGGAGCTCAGACTCAGCCTAAAGAATATTTGAAATAATAAAATAATTGTGACAATTTATCAATCGCACCTGGAAATTAGACTCTTTGGGCGTTGGCACCAAAGACTAAAAAGCAATAGTTGCTTCCAGTTAAAGCGAAACCGGAGATTGAAAGAAAAATGAATGGATGTAAGTCAAATTTTGATTTCCTGGTATCGATATCAAATAAGTTTTTTTCGTCGTAAACTGAATTTTGAAGGCTAAATAAATCCTCTGAGTAAATGGTATCATGGCTGAGACTAAGAACTACAATTATGCCTACTTAGAGCCAAACCCGAAGCACAAACTAAAATAAAAGGGCTGAAAAAATACAGACATACAGACAGATAAACAGACACACACACAAACATCTTGCTTTATATATATATATATATATATATATATATATATATATATATTATCGATTTTAATCAAATTTGATACACTCATAAACAAAGACATAAGAAACGATATTCAGAAGTTTCAAGGTTGCAGTTTTTACAATAGTGCAAAGAATCGATAATATATATATATATATATAAAAGAGAATAAATTGAGCTGGATTATTCCCTGTTTTCTCACAGGTGTTCTCCCCTAAGCGTCCCTGGAGGGAAATACACACACACACACACACACACACACACACACACACACACACACACACACACACATATATATATATATATATATATATATATATATATATACACACCGTTCATTATAGAGACGATTTTTGTCTTAGTTTCATCAACGGTTGCATGATTAACACGTAGGAAAATCTGCCGTGGACTTCCTTCTTCTGCTAAAGTTTTTTTTCTTTTCTTTCAATGTGTCTTTAACAAGAACCGTTTAACCATTATAACGTTTATCTCAATCATGTTTAAGTCCTTGAATTTCTAATAAAAATCATTTCATTCTACCAAACAAGAAAATAAGTTTTTCTTTCCAGATAATCTTATTTTGAGTCAGATTTTGGAGACTACCCTGGACCCGATCCTTTTTCATATTGAATTTTTATGCTAATGCTATCGTTGAGGAGTTTGAAATTATAAGGTAGATTTCGAAGCAAAATAAAAAAATCAAGAAAATTGTGTTTAAAGTTTGTCGAATTTTGAAATGCCATGATTTTTATCTATTTGAGATAAACCACTCAATTCCATTTAAAAGGAAGCTAAAAGCACCTACATTTAACATGCAAACACTTACTTAATTGACTGATTTTTCTCATACATGGCAGAAGGTACCTTCTTGTACTGATGGCCTCAATGGCTAGTGAATATCAAGGAAAAAGAAAAACGAAAAAAAAAAGTTTAATACATTGAAAGAGAAGAATAAAAAACGTGTTAATGTCAGTATTACATACAAATATACATTGGATGTTTCAAGCAGAGGGCCACATCATCACACAAAATGTTGATACTCAGATTTTCGTGCGAAGGTAAGTTTTATGAGATCGAAATGCTAGCGATTTTATGAGATGAAATTCCCTAACCGGTTTTAAATTCATAATTGACTGACCTGTAGCTACCCTCAAAATGATGGAGTAAAAAAGAGAGAATGATTCATAATGTTTCAATAAGTATTTGTGCTAAACCAAAAGCAACAGCCGAGACCGGGATTCGATCCCCCAGTCTCATCTTTTCTCGCCAATAAACACGACATTTCTGCCGGTTTTCAGGAGAGTAACGTGAAATTCAATTTCCTAGATTGACAAAAATATTTGAAACATGTAAATTACTGACTACTGTCTATTGAAAGTAGCCATAAGAACATTCTTATTGCACCTCAACAATATTTTTCTCTTCAAAAACTATCTTACATATGTATAAGTCTACAATTCGTCCATACTTTGAATACCGCTGTCACATCAGATCATGCATTCCTGCTTTATATCTAGAGATCCTTGATAAAATCCAAAGAAGAAACGGCAATGTTATTAGTCTTGACCTAACATCTCGGTTTTGGTTAATTTCCCATCATAATGTAGCTTCCATGTGCCTTTTCTGTGAATATTGTCATAATAATTGTTCTGATTAACTTTCATCTATGGTTGGTTGGTTTTTATGGCAAATCAACCTCGGCGGATCATTTATTGCCAACTAAACTTTATTTATTTATTGTTTGTAATACCTTTTTCTTTCAACAATTTATTGTTGTTCATATAAGTTTTTGTGTCTAGTAATACATTTTTCTTTTCGAGTATCAAGATACATTGGGATTTGTTTTTAAGAGCAGGGTCCCCAAGTCCTACCCTTATTATTTAAGCCATAATTGAAGGGAAGGGACGGATTAATACCTTTCCCAAGGATACCAGTGCTTAAGTGAATGCAGGGTATTCAATTGGAATTCGAACTCGGCTAACCGATTTCTTTTTCCGAGCCGATATCCACTGCACCACAACTCACATCCGTCACTATACTCTTACAAGTACCATCTAAGTACCAACCAGGCTCAAGGCTTGAGTTTTGTTTAACGGCACATCAACCTCTGTGGGTTATTCAATTCCAAAAAATGTAGGGTTTTAAGGTATTTTTTTAATGTTCTGTTATAGTGAGAAGGTTAATTTAGTCAGATTTTGATGAAAAACTTAAATTGTTTTCTTTTTTATTTTAGAAAATAATGTCTTCTAGTTTTTTATTCAAAAAAGTATTGCATGTAATAACTTTTTTCCTTCAGAAATGTATTGTTGGCAATAATTTTCCTTCAAGAATTTATATTTTTGTAAAAAAGTCTAATTTTATGTATATATTTCCATAAAGGTCTATTTTTATACTTTCATAGTGTTTTGACCCCAGTGTAAGGGTTAACTATTTGCCCATAGTTGGGACCCTAACGGGTGCTACCACTCCGAGTCAGGTTGGACCTGGGAACAACAGCAATTAAGAGGTGATTCCATGCTCATCACAACCTCCTAATCAGAGGCCTTGCTGCCGGATGCAGTTTACCGTCATACCCAGGACCACGCTTGTAGAACTGTCAGCTTCTTGTTTTCCAGTCAAACTTTGATTTTCAAATATTTAAATGAAATATCAATCTACCATTTTCTTAATTCTTGTTTATTTGTTGTTCCTCCTTCTTAAACATGTTTTCGTTTTGCATATATTCTTCTATGAAGGTAGTATTAAACGGGTATGTCTCCCAATACTATCACACGAACACAGGTGTCCCTCAAGACTCTATTCTAGATCCCACGCTTGTCCTTATCTACATTAACGATCTCCCAGATATAATAAGATCCCAAGTAGGCATAAACTACAGTTTACTCTCGCCTTGATAAAAAATCTGCCGAGGCTGACAAAGCAAACCTCGCTGCCGAGCATGAAAAGGAACTCCAATCCGTGGCGGACTGGGGTAAGAAATGGCTCGTGAATTTTAATGCTTCCAAAATGAAGCTGCTACTTATTAACCACCACTGACAACCTCTCCTACTTCCCATTAGCATAGATCAGGCTAGGCTCCCTGAAAGTAAAACACTGCGTCTCCTCGGGTTAACTCTCACAACAGACGTCAAGTGGAATGACTATATAGAATCCATCGCTAAATCCGTTGCTAAGAAGGTCGGTTCTCTCTGTAGGACCAGAAAGTTTTTTCAGTCTGAAATAATCCTGCACATATGCAAATCTACCATCCGCCCGGACATTGAATACTGCTGCCATACTGGTCGTGTGCTCCTGCTATCCACCTAGGAGTCCTTGACAAAATCCACCGGAGAATCTGTAATGTGATCGATCCCGACTTGGCAGCTCAGACACAGTAACTTTCTCACCGGCTCAATGTGACTTCCCTTTTTCTCTTCTACGAATACTTTCACGGCTTTTGCTTCGAGTTCACTGGTGTCCCCTATATATGAATTTACTCGAGTAACAAGATTAGCAACTAGGTCGCAGCCTTTTACTGTGAAACGAATAAAATGTAAACGCAAATTCTATTCCCTCAGCTTCTTTTCTCGCACTTCCCACCTGTGGAATTTACTTGATTTCCCGACAGCTATAATCTCCAAGAATTTAAATGTAAAGTCAATAGTCATCTCCTATCTCACTAACCTGCATCCTCTCTTTTATGCTCTTTTCTCCCTCCACTCCACTCTCATCAGTATTATCACCCTTCTCTTACCCACTTCTTGACACCCTCTGTAACCTGTCACACTTTCCTCTTATGTAACCCTCTGCAAAACAGTGGCAGTAAATTGCCGTGCTTGGGGTGATATGATTATAAAAACAAAAGGTCATCTCCTATCTCAATAACCTGCATCCTTTCTTCCATGCTCCTTTCTTTAACCACTCTACTCTCATCAGTACTCTCATCCTTCTTTTACCCACTTCCTGACACCCAATATAACCTGTCACTCTTTCTCATAACTTTCCTCCTATGTAAGCCCCTGCTAAACAGTGGCTGTAAAATGCCTTACTTGGGGCGACACGATTATAAAAAAAAATTGGGCGAAATGATTAAGATGAAAGATTTTTAATAATAATGGGACGTTTACATCAGGGTAACAGGGAATAGGGAGTTAAAGACTACACGAAATAGAAAAGAACGCAATGTAAAAGATAAGCGATAAAGATCAGAAAAATATTAAATGAATGAAAATAAAGCGGAATGAAAGAATGAGTTGAGATGCGATGAAAGATGAACTGAATGACGCTAAGAAGAAAATTTAGAGACGATTAAAAATAGAAGTAAGAATTATGAATGAAAAGTCTGAAGAAAACAAGAAATTGAAAAAATAATCGGAAAGTAAAAATGAAACTGAAACTGAAAATAAACGGAAGAAACGGTGAGCAGAAAAGCCGAACGAAAATGGGAGAATGTGCAAAAGAAGATTCTTTCTTTCGTATTTATTTCAGTTTATCTTTGTTTATATGTCTTGTAGTTTTCTTCTTTCTTTCTTTTCGTTTCTTTCTTTCTTGCTTTCTTTCTTTTTCTTTCTTTCATTCTTTCTTTCTTTTTATTCTTTCTTTCTTTCTTCTTTCTTTCTTTCATAATTTTTCCTTTTTTCTTTCTTCCTCTTTCTTTCTTTTTCTTTTTCTTTAATTTATTCTTTCTTTTTCTTTCTTTCTTTCTTTCTTTTTTATTCATTCTTTTCCTTCTTTCTATCTTTTTGTTTGTTTGTCTATTTCTTCCAAAAGTGAAAGTGAAAGTGAAAATGAAAATAAACAGAAAGAAAAATTGAATGTACAGGAAATTGATTGATTTACGTGTTCAATTTGTCAGCCCCCTTCAGGTTATTTATTTTCAGATTCGGAGAATTTTATTTTAGAGATAACAATTGTTTAGTGATACAAGGCTTACTAATTAACCCATAGCTGGTGGAAGAAGGGATAGATTGAAACTTTTTCCGATGGTATTTAGGTGTAAATAAATATAACCAAACTAATGGAAATTAGATTTCTGCCCTCTGATTAACAATTACAATCCATTATCCAAGTTTAAATCATCTTGCATTCTCAAGAAGTTACCAATCTAGGCACCGACTAGGTTCAACGTTTACTTCGATGATCGTATGGGAATCTATTATAAAAGGAAAATGAAAGTGAAAGTAAAATGCGGTCAAAGAAAAGATCAACGCGAATAAAAATCTGAAAATGAAAGTGAAAGTGAAAGAAACTGAAGAAAACGTGAAAGTGAACCGAAGCCGAAGGAAAAAAAATAATGTAAAAGAAAGATGAAAGAAAAAATGTTTATGTGAATTAAAAAAATTTAAAGAAAAACTGATAGCGGAAGAAAACCGATAGAAAATAATAAATGCCAAGAAAAAGTAAAAAGTAAAGTATGTGAAAGAGAGCCGAATGAAAATAGGGATTTGAAAGAAATTTGAAAGAAAAGGGAATCTGAAAACGAGGTGAAAGAAAAAAATAGAAAGAAAGCAGAAAGTAAAAGTTAGAATATTGAAATGAAAGTGAATTTGAAAAAATGTTGAAGAAATCTTGGAAGTGAATGCAAGTTGAAAGAAAAAGTGAGAGCGAAAGTTAAAAAGCTTAAAAGAAAAATTCATCTGAAAAAAACATATATGTAAAAAAAGTAAGAAAAAGTGTAAATGAAAGAAAAAGTGAAAGTGAAAGAAAAGCTGAATGAAAAGATGCATTTAAAAAAAAGTTGAAAAATAGAAAACGGAAAGTAAAAAAAATAAACTGAAAGAAAAAGTAAAAGTGAAAGAAAGTCGAGAGTAAAATCTGGAAGGAAATTTAGCTAAGAAACAATTAACTGAATGAAGCAGAAAAAAGAAAGAATCAAAGAGTTAAAATTAAAAAGTAGAAAATATGTACACGTGAACAAAAGAATAATAAATTTGTTTCGGAAGAAATTAATGATTTAGTTCGTTGTGAAATAAATTTGTCGGTTTCCAAGAGGATTAAACAAAAAAAACAAAAAACAAAAAACAAAAAAAACAAAAAAAAAAAAACAGAAAAAAGAAAAGAAAAGAAAACGAAAAAGCAAATCTATCCCAAAACAGAAACGCATTAATTTCATTTCCAAGTTAATAAATCAGATTTAATTTAAATTAGATTACAAACTTCGAACAAGACGGAAAGCGTCTTATGTCGCATGCGTCAGGTAGGAAATGGTAATATGGAACTTCAGTGAATTTAGAAAATTAAGGAAACAGAACAGCAGAAAGAAACAAGGACCAATATTTATGAGTATTATTTTCAGGATCATGTCGCTAAGGATTATATACAGGACAACTAGCAAGGTATTGATTTGTTCATGCAAACACATGCATACATGCAAAAAGAGACTTGGACAAATATTTTTCTGTATTAATTGCGATGATCACACGTCAAGATCACATACAAATATGACTTCCATGCTTATCTAAAAACGTCCACATATATTTGAGTGTCAGATATATATATATATATATATATATATATATATATATATATATATATTATATAGTCATCCGCAGACAGATCTGTTTCGCTGTATCACAACTCATCAGTACGGTTAGACTCCGAATACTTTTAACCCAGGATTGAAACCCGACCGAATTGGCGTCAGTCGGTGATTCTACTTCTGCGCTATGGGCGCTCGGTAGAAGAAGGCAGACTTTTTAGCGTGTATATTATCATTATACACGCCCAATAGCCAGAGTGGTGCTCTAATTCATTACTGAATGAGCGATATATATATATATATATATATATATATGTGTGTGTGTGTGTGTGTGTGTGTGTGTGTGTGTGTGTGTGTATATATATATATATATAACTGGCTATAATTATAAGAGAAGACAATTCAAAGTAGGAGATATAGATAGTGTGAACATCAGAACCAACATTGGATGGTTTCTGCCAAATTTGGCTCTCTCTCTCTCTCTCTCTCTCTCTCTCTCTCTCTCTCTCTCAATCCCCTCTAATCTTTATTTCCTTCTCTTTCTACTTGTTTTTATTCCATTTTTTGTCCTCTTCTTCTCTCTTCCTAAAAATCTATTACTGTTTTCTCTCTTCACCCCCACAGGCCAGTCTCGCATATCCGACCCTCTTTCTCTTCTTTCCTTTATATATATATTTAAAATTTATGATTGATATATGTATATATATATTTGATATATATGATTGGTAGATATATATATATCTATATATACATATATAGGGTATAGTTATGTATATTTATGATATATATATATATATATATATATATTTGATATTTATGATTGGTTTATATATATATATATATATATATATATATTTGAAATGATTGTCTGGATCTATAAGGATTTTAGAATGAGGGCAGTGACAAAGACCTCAACTTCAGCGTGGCACAATCTTGAAAGAGGGATAATAACAGGCTGCACCATTTCAGCGACTCTCTTTGCATTATCAATGAATATGCTGATAAAGGCGGCTGAAGTGGAATGTCAAGGACCAGTCTCCAGATCCGGTGTAAGGCAACCACCGATTCGCGCGTATATGGATGACATGACCATAACCAGCACGTACGCCACTGGGGCAAGGCGGTTGCTGCAGGACATCGGAGAACTCATCAACTGGGCAAGAATGACTTTTAACGCTTCCAAATCACGTTCCCTAGTAATGAAGAAAGGTCAGCTTTCGAAAAACGAAAGATTTAAGATCTTTGGAGATGCCATACCTACAATACATCAAAAGCCAGTAAAATGCGTGGGGAAGCGGTTCGATGAAACCCTAAAAGATTCAAGATCCGTAATATTAATAAAGGAGAATCTAGAAGGGTGGTTAATCAGGGTTGATAAGTCTGGCTTACCTGGCAGATATAAAGCTTGGATTCATCAACACGTCATTCTTTCAAAAATACTCTGGCCTGTAACGATCTATGATTTCACTTCCTCCACGGTAGAACTAACGGAAAGAAACTTAACATCACGACTACGTAGGTGGTTAGGTTTGCCAAGATCTCTATGCAGCGCAGCGTTATACGGGAAAACAAACGCACTGAAACTCCCGTTTAAAAGCCTACACGAAGAATTTAAAGTAGCTAAAGTGAGAGCCACAATCCAGTACGAGTGCTCGAAAGATCCCAAAGTAGCCGGTGCGGCAATATCAGTATATACAGGTAGAGAATGGAACGCCTCGAAAGAACTGAATACAGCAAAAGAAAGAATCCGAGAAAAGGCAATACTAGGGACCATAGCTACTGGACGCGCAGGCCTTGGGGTTTTTTCCCTCAGAAAAATATGACAAACTGCAAGGAAAAAAGAAAAGTCATCTTTTGCAGGAAGAAATCAGAAACGGCGAAGAAGAAAAACGAATAGCAATCCAAGTCGGGATGAGACAGCAAGGGGAATGGACCAAATGGAGCTCTATGTTGAAACGCCATATCAAATGGTCCGAAATATGGCACGGTGACACCAGATTAAAATTTCTGATTCGGGCAGTATACGACACCCTGCCAAGCCCCACAAACTTACAATTATGGTATAAAACCCAGTCGCCAAATTGTCATCTTTGTGGGCGCGGAGTAGCTGTAAATCTGCACTAGATGATGGGCGTTACAGGTGGCGCCATGACGAAATTCTAAAGGAGATCGTGAAAATAGTTCAAAATGCTATCAAAGAGAATGTTTAAAACCCAGACACAAGGCAGATAAAATTTATTAAAGCGGGCGCGAAAATCCCACGAAATAGAAAGGTAAATCCAAACCTGCTATCTCCTGCAACAGACTGGGAACTAAGGGCCAATATAGGCTCAAGATTGAAATTCCCAGAGCAAATTGCCATCACAAAACTTCGCCCAGATATAGTTTTCTTCTCACATAAATTGAAGAAGATAGTCTTGTGGGAACTGACGGTCCTCTGGGAAGAAAACGCAGAGGAAGCTCACGAAAGGAAGAAGTTAAAATATGACGAACTGCTGGAGAGTTGCAGGGTTAAAGGCTGGAGGGCTGGCTGCACTCCTATAGAAGTGGGGACCAGAGGATTAGCAGCAAGGTCCTTATGCAAAGCCTTAACAGATATTGGGATAGTGGGAGTAAAAAAAGGAAAGCACTCAAGTCCATAACCGAAACAGCGGAAAGAACAGCTAATTGGTTATGGATCAAAAGAGAGAGTGCCTGGATTCTAAATTGTTAGCTAAAATTCCCCGAAATTCTGCGTCTAAATTAATGTTTCGGACGAGCTCATGTGCGGTTCGCCTCTAAATGGAAAGTGGCTCTGACTGTCACCAATCGGAAGCATTTGCAAGGTTTCGTACGGGGTCTAAACGTAATTTTCCAGTGTCTGAAAGCGCTTATCGGGGGTGGGCCGGAGGCTGATCATCTCTGGTCGGGTCGGCGCGATGAGGGGGGTATGATGTTGAAAGACCCGAAACCCCTTAGTGATCTTCGCGATGACATCACTGACAACACCCTCTAGCGCCCCCATTACGGTGCGTATGTTTGAAAAAAGAAATGATTGTTTGCACATCATTTTTCATCGATACTCGTATTTAAGTAAATATCCTGTTTATAATCAAACAGTACTATTTATTTATTTTTACCGGCCTGATTACTTACGATAAATTTATGTTACGAAAATGTGTGTTGTTCGGTATGTGATTATAGTCGCAGATTAAATTACCTTGGGAAAGGTATTAATCCGTAACTTCCCCCCAGTTATGGGTTAAATATAAGGACAGATTGGGTTCTATAGCCTTAGCTGGCAACCAGTCTACCGCAGAAAGCAATAGCAACCTACTGAGGGATAATCTTCTGCTCAGTCAGTCATGTCTCTTTCGAGACGTGGTCACCCAAAGCGTGTATTGCGTATGGCACTCAACTGACTGGTGAATAATTAAAACCGCTAACCTTATTGTCGAAAATAATATTCTATCTGCAAGAACTAAGTTACAGAGTACGACTATCATTTACGAATTTACGTTAATGAATTATGCAGTTGCAGAATTGAAATCAGTTTGGGAAAAGGAAGTAGACATTTTGAACAGCACATAAAATAATTAAATAACTAGTAAATAAAAGTTCATGTGCAATTATACATTTAAAAAAGTGTCCCCGTTTTGTGTGACTTTTACATAACCCTGCATATATATATATATATATATGAGAATAAATCTAACCTAGAGCCAACGAACCTATGTAAGTTCCACCTAACGGATCCTCAGGGCAAGTCGGCTTGCCCTGAAACCTAGGTAGGAGCGCTTTAGTGTTAGGATTCTCGTCTCGGGGGTTTTTTCTTTCAAATGAGTACTTTGACTGCTGTTCTGATGATTAGTTTTTTTCTTATTTCCTTTTTTTTTTTCCTCGCCGTTTATACTCGGTCGGTTTTTTCGAGACGGGTTTAAAAATAAAGTAATTATTATATATATATATATATATATATATATATATATATATATATATATATATATATTGTCGAAACAGAATGTACACTTTGTAGCAGATGATAATTTGTACATGTTCTAAAGTATAATTCGTAAATATTCATAGATCTATTTGTATACTGAGCGGTGTTTTAAATTAATGTTTTGAACGTTTTCTTCGTTTCTTATTCACTTGGATATATATATATATATATATATATATATATAAGCAACGTTGAGCCTGGTCAGTACTTAGGTTGGTGACCACTTAGGAATACCAGGTGCTGCTAGCGTTCACGGATGTGCGTTGTGGTGCGGTGGATGTCGGCTTGGAGGGGGAAATCGGTGAGCAGAGTTCCAATTTCAGTCGAGCACACTGCATTCACTTGCGCACTAGTACCCTTGGGAAAGGTATTAATCCGTCCGTTCCCTCCAATTATGGGTTAAATAATTGAGGTCTGCTGTTCATGCGATCTGTGGCGGATTTCTGCACCGATTGTTTGTTATCAGCAGTTCCAAAAAGTGTGGATGGTGCTACACAATGCCTTCACCACTATAAACAAATCTTTGTGTGGATGTCTTACTAAAGGTTAGACCCTCATACATCGAAATCGATGGGAGAGTCCATTATATATATATTATAAAGTATATTTTAGAATATGTACAAAATTTTTATATATCCACTAAAAATCGTACATTTGTTTCGACATTAAAACTACAATGTCTCATCAGGTGGTGTGGACAGGAATGGAAAGCCTCTTTTCTTATATTTGGTGAGTTGTGTGTGGGATGTTGGTGGAGGTTAGTGATAAAGAAATAAGTCTTAAAGTAATTAAACAATCAATATATACCAGACGAACGCGGGCGTCCCTCAAGGTTCTATCCTAGGTCCCACGCTCTTTCTGATCTACATTAATGATCTCCCCGACACCATTAGATCCCAAGTTGGCATGTATGCCGACGACACAACAATCTACTCCCGCATCGATCAGAAACCAGGTCTGGACGACAAAGTGAACCTCGCTGCCGCACTTGAAAGGGACCTCCAATCCGTAGTGACCTGGGGTAGGAAATGGTTGGTAAATTTCAATGCCTCCAAAACAAAGCTGTTATCAACTAACCACCATAGACAATCCCATCTACCTCCCATTAGCATGGGACAGGCTAGCCTCCCAGAGAGTAAAATACTACGCCTCCTTGGCCTTACACTCTCGGCGGACCTCAAATGGAATGACTATATTGAAACCATTGCCAAATCTGCTGCTATGAAAGTGGGCTCCCGGAAATTCTTCCCACCTGAAACTATTCTGCACATATACAAATCTACCATCCGCCCGTGTATTGAATATTGCTGCCATATCTGGTCGGGTGCCCCTGCTGCTCTCCTTGGGCTTCTTGACAAAATACAAAGGAGGATCTGTAACGTGGTTGATACTGACTTGGCAGACCGGCTGCAGCCGCTCTCACACCGGCGTGATGTAGCTTCCCTGTGCCTCTTCTACAAGTACTTTCATGGCTTCTGCTCCGATGAGCTTAGATCACTGGTGCCGCCTAAGCACGAATTTACACGAGATACTAGATTAGCAACTAGGTCCCACCCTTTTACAGTTAAACAAATAAGATGTAACCGTAAATTCTACTCCAACAGCTTCTTTTCTCGCGCTTCCCGCCTGTGGAACTCCCTTCCACAAGTCTGCTTTCCCGACAGTTACAATCTCCATGTGTTTAAATGTAGGGTCAATAGACACCTCCTATCACACTAACTCCCAACTATTCTCACAACACTCTCATCTACCCAACCCTCATTCTCGGTATCCTTACCCGCTTATCACCCACCCTCTGTTATTTCCTATATTTAATCAGCCTTTCTCCACTCTACGTAGCCCCCTGCACAGTAGTGGCAGTGACATGCCTTGCTCGGGGTGAAACGCTTATAAAAAATAAAAAAATAAAAAATATATATATTGATTGTTTAATTACTTTAAGACTTATATATATTGATCGTTTAATTACTTAGATTTTGGTCATAATAAGATTAAACTAGTATACATTTGTATTAAAAAGTGTTCAATACAATTATATTGTAGAACTTTTGAATATTCTTCATTTGTAAACGAGTTATTATGCGACCTAGATTTCTAGTATGTGGTGTCATTAGGCGTTTTGCAAAAGCTGATTTTACCGTTTGCCGTTTTTTTTAAGAACGCTCACGTAACGGTGATTATTTTGAACGCTCACATGATAGAGAATTTTTGAACGTGCAGTTTTTAAAATTACAAGAAATTATAACGTTTTCATCCATGGTTGTATGAACCTAAGAGGTATTTTTTAGTCAGGTCACACTTAGTCATAATTTCAGTTCTTTCATTAAATAGTTCATTTTTTGGGGAATAGCATAATCACTAACTTTTCTTTACCATCACAGTCAACATATTATTTCACCGTTGTAAGGATTGACTGTTTTCAGCACACTCCATATTATTTCTGGGTCTTTTCCATATTTTAATTTCAATTTTCACACGTGGCTAGCCAATTTCGTACAATTTTTAAAGTTTTATATTTTAAATGTAGACTTGTGATTGAACCATCTGATATTAAAGATGTCTTTCGTTGAACTCAAATATATTTTGTTTTGACCATTTAAGTGATGTACTTTGTAAATAACTCAACAATATATATATATATATTGTCATCCGCAGACAGATCTGTTTCGCTGTATCACAGCTCATCAGTATGGTTAGACTCCGATTGCTTTTTAACCCAGGTTTGAAACCCGACCGAATTGGCGTCAGTCGGCGATTCTACCTCTGAGCTATGGTAGAAGAAGGCAGACCTTTTAGCGCATATATTATCATTATACGTGCCCAATAGCCAGAGCGCTCTAATTCATATTGTTGAGTTAAAATAACGTTTATAACGTTATTTTAAAGTATTTTGGCAAGCAGGTTTTTATCGTAAAGTGCTCGATATCGTGGTGGAGATGAAGTGTTAATAGTTGTAAGATAAGGAATTCGTTACTTTAACTGAGCAGGTTCATACCGACATCAAAGTTTCGTAAGGACATCGTTATGATGCCCTCACCTCACCTGGTCTTTTTGCTGCTCGATCTCGTTTTCTTTCTTATTTAATAAGGAGCTCGGTGGGATTTGATATTTTGTGAAATTGTACTTGTTTGTGATTGATTGGGTTTCTTTTTTCTTTTCCTTTTAATTGTGCATGTGTTTAATTTCTTTTAATGCAGGTTTTGTTGCTTTTTTATGTACGCGTGAATAGTTGTCCGCTTAATTCTTTTATAGTGAGTATGTGTCAGAAAGAAAATAAGAAATAATAATAAAACAACAACAATACACAACAGCAATAGCAAAAACTGTAAATTATACCCAGCAGAAAAACTAGCAATAACCAGCTTTAAAACCCCAAATAAAATATTAAATAAAAGAAACGAGATAATGGGAAAAGCTAGACACGCAAACAAATATCTACTGTGTACACAAATAACAGTAATTAACAACAAAAACAAAATACACAAATAAAAATATTAAAATTTACAAACACTCAATCACGACAAAAAAAAAACAAAAAACAGAAGATAATATAACAACCACAAAACGGACAAACACATGCATAAATCCCAGAAACTCAAATACACACAAGAACATAAACACCTAAACATGACCTAATAAAGAAACCCTTAAATGTTACCTAACCGACTCGAAAAATAGGTCAATCCAATAAAAGAGGCCAATACAGCCAAAAGAGATCAACCTAAATAACAAGAACAAACCAACCCCTAAAACAGCAATTAAGCGGACGCATATTCAATATAAAGCATAACCTGCTCAAGTAAACTGACAAATTTGATGCACTAAAACTATCAACTTTATCTGTCTTTACCCCGATGATGATAGATCATGGTTTGGAACTTCCAGTCAACATGCAATAGGTATTTCTGTACCAATGTGCGCCTCCATGCGCACGCACACACACATAATTTTCTTTACATATGAGAATAAAACCTTCTACTTGTCGATTTCTGAAAAAGTATTACTTGAAGCTTTAGAGCCTCCTTAGAACTTTACAAAAATACCATCGGAGCACAAAAAAGGGGCGCCTTTGACGTATCACAAGGTTCATTTAACGGAGCCGGGGTTTCCGAGGTAATGGGTTTATTCATCCTACACAAAATGAACAAAATAGACGACCACGGAATATATAAAAACGACAGACTGATAATATTACATATTCAGATCTGTAAACACCGGATCAAATCACCCCACCAGTATAATCCAACACATCCCTAAAAGTATAGAACATAGACTGTCGAAAAATTTCTCTTATTAAACAATTTTTGGCGAGAGGAAAAAGGAATATGAAAAAGCTTTACAAGAAAATGAACATAAAAACAAATTAGAGTATATATCCCAGATAATAGAACAAAAAAGAATATTACGAGGAAACGTAATATCATTTGGTTTAACTTTTAATTTAGAAGTAAAATAAGATAAAAAGGAAAATACTTTTCGAACAACTGAACAAACAATTCCCCAAAATGTCTGAGTTAAACAAAATATTTCATAGAAATTACGTTACAGCTGTAGTTTTAATTTAGAGAATCACATAAAGAAACAAAATACCAATTTTTAAGAAATAACGTATGGCAGAATACCGTTAATGAAAGATTTAACTGCAGAGTTAAAAAAAAAATGGCTTACAGCCATATCACGTTGAATACACCGGTTCTCGCTCGATCACCGAAATTAAGCAACGTTGAGGCTGGTCAGTACTTAGATGGGTGACCGCTTGGAAATACCAGGTGCTGTAAGCGTTTAGTGACGGATCTGCGCTGTGGTGCAGTGGATATCAGCTCGGAAAGAGAAATCGGTGAGCCGAGTTCGAATTCCAGTTGAATACCCTGCATTCACTTACGCACTGGTACCCTTAGGAAAGGTATTAATCCGTCCCTTCCCTCCAATTATGGGTTAAATAACAAGGGTAGGACTTGGGGACACGGCCCTTAAAAACAAATCCCAATGAATCTTAGTACGCGAAAAAGCAAAAAGTATTACTAGACACAAAAACTTATATAAAACAACAATAAATTGTTGAAAGAAAACGGCATTACCAGCAATAAATAAATAAAATTTAGTTGGCAATAAATGACCCACCGAGGTTGATATGCCATAAAACAAAAACAACAAATAAAAAGAAATGTCTGCTTGAAAAAAAAATTGTAAACCCGAAGGAGTCATCTATAGAGCAGAAATAAAAGATTAAATGTACTTACGATGTACTGAAATCTGTTTTAAAACACGATGGATGGAATAATCGCAAATCAACATTCAAATTAGAAAAATTTGAAATACAACCAAACTAGCAAACTACGTATGAAAATTAAAAGAAAGGAATGGTGGCTACCTCCACATAACGTAGAAAATATTTTAAAAAGCCAAACCTTGCAACGGGAGATGATATCTGCAGGTAAGGCCAAGAAGAAAAGATGGTTATAGTATTATTTCTAGAACGACAAAAGCTAATGAATGAAATGTCCGAAATAATAATGTCCGGATGTAGACTCATTAGAAAATATTTTTTAGGTTCATACAAACCTAAATGAAAGAATTCTTAATAATAAAACACTCCTATACCTTAAGCTTTCGATTATAAACATTTTAAAGCATAAATCGTTAAGCCATCAGTCAAAACTAATCGCCTATCGAAATCAATAAAGTCGAAACCATGGTAGCTTAACCGGCTGATCTCCCCCCCCCCTACATATATGTATATTGCCCAACATTTCGGTATTTTTTTTATTACGCTTGTTCTAAGCTTTTGGCTCACATAAGACACCTTCAGAGCCGGGACGCTAACATAAAGACATACACCATCAAGATATACTGCACCGTAAGATATATATAAGATATATATATATATATATACTAAATATACTATACTATATATATATATATACTAAAGATATACTACACCATAATATATATATATATATATATATATATATATATATATATATATAAGATATAAAGATATATTACACCATAAAGACATACACCATCAAAGATGATTATTATCTTGTATTTTTTTTTAATCATCTCACCCCAAGCAAGGCATTCCACTGTCACTATTGCGCATGGGGCTACATAGGGGAAGGTAAAGAGAAGGAGTGGTTAGACATAGGGAATGTCAGGAGGAAGGTGACAGATGAGTAAGGATACCGAGGATGAGGGTTGGGCAGATGGGAAGAGTGTTTGATAGAATGGGAGCAGGTTAGTGTGTTAGGAGGTGTCTATTGACCTTACATTTAAACTCCTGGAGATTGTATCCGTCGGGGAAGCAATCGTGTGGAAGAGAATTCCACAGTCGGAAAGTGCGAGGAAAGAAACTGTTGGAGTAGAAGTTGCAGTTGCATTTTATCGGTTTCACTGTAAAAGGGTGGGATCTAGTTGCTAATCTAGTATCTCGTGCAAATTCGTATTTATGGGGCACCAGTGATCTAAGTTCATTGGAGCAGAAGCCGTGAAAGTATTTATAGAAGAGACACAGGGAAGCCACGTCGCGCCGGTGGGAGAGAGACTGCAGGCGGTCTGCCAAGTCGGTATCTATCACATTACAGACCCTCCTCTGAACCTTATCAAGAAGCCCGAGGAGAATAGCAGGGGCACCCGACCAGATATGGCATAAAACATTGTCAAACATTTTTTGTCTTTATTTTCACCTGAAATACGATGTTTAGAACGGCTCATGATTAAATATAACATACATTCATTGTCTCTTATATTTAACAATATATGTTTAGAAAAGTATCTGCTGCCTCGATACACTAAATTTAAGTTACATGATGCCGCAGCATTAAATGATCCTAATACTAAGAAATTTCAATGGAACCTCATTAAACGACGAACACAGCCAAACAGTAATTACAACTAATCTACACTGAAATTGTACGTATTAAAGGACTCTTACAATCTTCTACCACAACTGAAAAATTTAAAGAAAAATTAATTTTATTATATAATACAACACAAAAGTAACATGAATCCTATAAACAAGTCATCCAAAAGAGATAAACATATTATATAAAGGAAAATACTTTTACCAAACATCAATGACAACTTCATTAACCTATCGGATTACCAACTCAACCCAGATGAAATGAAATTCCTTAATCTCGGACCAAATTTTCATGTTTCACAGAAACCTAATTCAATGTTTAAACAAATACAAATTGAAGCTTTATACCAACAAATACTTAAACTAAAACAAGACAACCATATTACTACACAGGCAGGCTTAAAAGAATTACTCAAAGCTGAATCAATCAAACACCGTTACCATAAAAATCCTAATGAAATTATCAACACACCTCTAATAAAACCAGCCACACATCTAAAAGAAAAGAAATAACCAAAAATATTGTTATCCGACGTGCCGACAAAATTAGTAGATTTGTTATTTTAAACAAACATGAATACCACTTCAAATTACAGGCCATTTTGAACGATCACAATAAATTTCAAAAGCTAACTAATAATACTACCTTCCAACTTAAAAAAAACATATCAATAAACGTATTACTGCAAACAATGCTGAAACAGGATTTTATAAACTTCAAAAGTTTATAGGTGAGTATCAGCCTGGCGATCTTTATAGAAATGTAAAAATCCATAAAAAAAGACCTATTATTTTACAAATACCCACACCAATATATCAGTCAGTCAGTTAAGTACCATACGTGATACCCGCTTTGGGCGATCGTGTCTCAAAAGCAACATGACTGACTGGGCAGTCGATGATCTCGCAGTAGGTAGCCATTGCTTTTTGCGGTAAACTGGTTGCCGACCAAGACTATAGAACCAAATCTGTTCTGTTATTCAACCCATAACTGGAGGGAAGAGATGGATTAATACCTTATCCAAGGGTATTTCTGCGCAAGTGAATGCAAGGGATTCAACTGGGATTTGAACTTGGCTCCCGGATTTGTCGTTGCGAGTCAATATTCACTGTACCATAACGGAATCCTAAACCAATATATAACCTTCCCAAAACCATTGATAAATTAATTACTCCCTACCTTCCAAGAAAATAAGGTATTAACTCCACAAATGAATTTATACAAATTCTCCATTCCGTAAAACTAAACAGCCAGATAATCGTATCTTTGGATGTACAAAGTTTATTCACCAATGTTCCCGTCCATGAAACGATTGCCATCATTGTCTGTGATGTATACAATCATACTACTCTCCCACCAATCAATATTAAACCCACTATATAAAAAAAAACAATATTAGCATGCACCACTCAAATATCTTTTCATGACGCCCTAGGTAATTTTTATAGTAAAATAAATGGTATTGCGATGAAATCACTTTTAGGCCACCTCTTTGCTAATTATTATATGGCACATTTAGAAAATAAAATACTTAACGACACTAATAAACCCCCATATATATGTAAGATACGTGGATGACATTTTTATCTTACCTAAAAATATTGATCATATTCAGTCCATTAATTGCCATACGTGATACACACTTGGGCGATCATATTGTTATATATCACTGTACGACGACAAACAACGAGAACACGCATATATAAAAATATAAGATTATATTTCTATTCCTGACGACGAGCCTGTGTGGAACAGAGAATGGAAGAGTGAGTGCGCACATAGAATGAGTCGACGGGAGTGTAAGTCTTGCCTGTGGTGTCTCTCTGCTTCCACTGGCCGTTCTCTGCTGGCGAATCTGTGTGTCGATTTCTTTTTATAATCTTCTAGAACCGGGACTTTTCCTTCCGGTTTTGTCTCGCCTACGCAACGCCCACGTAATTCCAAGAGACACCTGTTTTGTTTACTTCCGTCGTCATTTCCGCCGCTGTCGGAAATAAGGTCAAACGAGCCCGACTCATAACCCTGCGACATCCGCTCCAGACGCCGACAGGATGTATTTCTCAAACACCTGTCTTGTCGTTCGCTGACCCCTTCATCGACGGGAAATATCATCGATTGCATCAACCTTCTTCGGGTGGGGGCTAGATTGCTATATTACAATATCACGAAAGAGACATGACTGATTGGGTAGAAGATTATCCCGCAGTAAGTTGCCATTACTTTCTGCGGTATGCTGGTTGCCAGCCAAGGCTATAGAACCCAATATTTCCTGTTATTTAACCCATAACTGGAGAGAAGAGACGGATTGATATCTTTCCCAAGGGTATTTGCGCGTAAGTGAATGCAACGAATTAAACTGGAATTGATCATATTACACAAATTAAAACAAATTTGAAAGTCACTCCATCCTCAAATTTACATTAGAATTTAATATTAATAATACAATTCCATTCCATGATGTATTTATTGATTATAGCACGCATAGATTTATTACTTCTTTATATAGGAAACCAACTAGCATAAACTCGTGTCTTCCTAATCATAATAGTGAATGTCTCCAACGATATAAGTTAGCTGTTATAAAACACTTAATCGAACGCATAGAAATGATATCTTCTTTCAAAGCCATATTCTATAAAGAATTCAGTCAGTTAAGTGCTATAGGTGATACACGCTTGGGCGATCATGTCTCGAAAGAGACATGACTGACTGGGAAGAAGATTATCCCGCAGTAGGTTGCCATTGCTTTCTCCGGTAGAATGGTTGCCAACCAAGGCTATAGAACCCAATCTGTCCTGTTTTTTAAACCATAACTGGCAGGAAGTGATGGATTAATACCTTTTCCAAGGGTATTTGCGCAAAAGTGAATACAAAGAATTCAACTGGAAATCGATCTCGGCTCGCCGATTTGTCGTACCGTGTTGATATCCACTGCACCACAACGCATTACACAACATTAAACAAACACTTGTTAGCAATGGGTTTTCTAAGTTCATTATTGATCAACAAATTAAAATGTATCTCAATAAACTTAATACCTCTAACAATATCGATAATACTACTAATAATAGTGTACGTCGAAATAAGCATAACACTATTAGCTTATACTATTGCAACCAAATGCATAATAATTACAAACATGATGAAACAACATTCAAAAACATAATAGGTAGAAATGTTAAACCAATTAATAATAATAAACAAATTAAGCACATCATATATTGTAAAAAAATTAAAACAATTGACCTCAGAGTCTCTAATAAATCTACACGCACACAACTAAATCTTCCAGAGAAAACCAATGAAGTGTACCAGTTAACATGCCCATTCAGAGATTATACCTCTGATACGAATAATAAACCCACTACATATATAGGTTTTTCTATAACCGCGCTCTCCCGTAGACTTACCTGCCACCTTTCTGATCATAGTTTAATTAAACAACATTTCTTAGAAAAACAGCCATATATGTAATATTAGACAGATTTTAACACAAAAATACTCACACATACACACAGTAAAAAGAACCTTCAGATAATAGAGGCCATATACATTAAATCCAAACAACCCACACTTAATAAAATTAAATTTCAATCTAGTCACAAGACATTACATTGCATTTAGGCATGGTTCTGTTAATATTTCGCTCTCTCATGTGGTGTGACGTCATAGAACCTCATTACTAATTTACAACCTGCCTCTGCAATTCAGTAACTGTTATCATCGCATAAAAATATTTTATGTCAACACCAGCGAGTAATAATCTTTGATGATGAATTTCTTTATGTTAACGTCCCTGCAATTATTCTGAAGGTGGCTCATGTGAGCCGAAAGCTTAAAACCAGCGTAATAAAAAATATCTAATTTTAGAACGGCTCATGATTAATGATAATAAACATTCATTGTCCTTTATATTTAACAATACATGTTAATACTAGCAGTATAGCCCGGCGTTGCTCGGGTGTAATGAAAGCTTTAAAACTAATACATGGTCCTGGAGCTCAGACTCTTTGGATGTTGGCACGAAAGACTAAAAAGCAATAGTTGTTTTCAGTTAAAGCGAAACCGTAGACTGAAAGAAAAATGAATGGATGTAAGTCAAATTTTGATTTCCTGGTATCGATATCAAATTTCCTGCACTATTGTAAGAACTGCAACTTTGAAACTTCTGAATATCGTTTTTCATGTCTTTGTTTATGAGTGTATCAAATTTGATTAAAATCAGACCACTCCTTCTATAACCCGATTTTTTCGATTATCGATATTTACCTGGGGTCCCTCGACACAAAACATAGCTAAGAACACTCGCAGACGCTTATAGTACAACTGTGTAAATTTTCAAGAAAATCGGTTCAGCCTTTTCGGAGTCTATAGGTAACGGACACACACACACACACACACACACACACAGTTCTATTTATAAATAAGTTTAGATATATATATATATGATTGATACACTTGTGCTGGAAACGTCTCGGTCCGACTAAACAGGGATTCCAGTATAAATTTTGACGATTGGACATTTTGTGAGATTTCGGGAAGTTGGTCAGTCGAAGAACTTTTCGCCATCTCTCTCTCTCTTACATATCGTGTGAGGTTAATAACTGTTTAGCTGTATCAATATATCTTCTTTTTATCAATCTGTTTGATCGAACGATTATCGGGTGTAAATATATGTCCGCTCTAATTTGTAATTGGCGTTTGATGTTTCGTTTCTGTCAGGAGGACAAAAAACAGATTATTTTACTTCGACATCAAACGCATTGCAAACATTTGGTAGGATCGTTCACCGATCGAACTAAACATATAATTTCGACCATTACTCGAGGCGTAGCGTCTTCATTACTGCCCCCGATACATGTACACAAGTTCTTATATATATATATATATATATATATATATATATATATATATATATATATAATTTTTTTTTTGTGTGTGTGTGTGTGTGTGTGTGTGTGTGTGTGTGTCTAAAATGAAAATATTGTTATTGTGTTTTATTGTAAGCGTATCCATTAGGATAAATGTAAGTTATAAAAGATGGAATCTCTAAATGAACAAATGTTTTTTTTTAAAGTTATTCCATCACCATAATTCTTACGCTTCTGCCTGGCCGAATAAATCATTTTTAGGATTTTTTTGGAATAAGAAATCAATCATTAAATTATACTTTCTTTACAGAGTTCGACTTTTTTTTTCATCGTGATTAATATTCCTCTTTTGTAAACTCAGCCTTACTTTTGTGGAGGACAAAGAAAAAAGAAAAGGAAAAAAAAGAAAGAGAAACGAAAAGAAAAGAGACATGTTTATCTCATACTTAAGTGCAAACATAAAGCAAATATTAATCCCAGATAATATCATTTTAAATACATAACAAAAAAGAAGACTAGTTGAAAAAAAAAAAACTTTTCTAAAAACCCGTATAAAGTGCTCGACATTTTTTCTATTTTCGAAAACCAAAGAACAACCTGGTCCAAAAGTCTATTGACATTTTTACTATATTTACCGTATATTTCTGCGTTTTAGACGACCTTTAAATCTTCCAAATCACTCTAAGAAATTGGGGATCGTCTTATACTACAATTCTGGAAAGAAACCTTAAATTCTGAGTGAGTTTTGTCAGTGGGCTAACCTCAGGTATCGATGCGATGACCAATAACTTTAAAGGTAAAAATTAACCCCTGGTATACATTGGACAAAGGATATACTCTAGATATAAATCAGTCTAACCAAAATTAAGCCCGGATATACATTAGACTAGCGATATACTTTGGGTATAAAACAGCTTATACGAAATTAACCCCGTGTATACATTGAACTTGAGATATAAAACAGTCTAACCGAAATTAACCCCTGGTATATATTAGACTAGGGTTATACATCTCAATACAAAACAGCCTAATCGAAATTAAGCAAGGGTATACACTCTACTAGAGTTATAATGTAGTTATAAAAGAACCTAATCGTGAATAAAACCGGGTTAGGGTCATACTAGGTAAGGGTCATACTCTGAGTGGTTCTATCACCATGGTGTTTATTTGGCACGGCACCCCTGGTATTTTCCTAAATATTTTCCGACTCTATTAGACAAAGTAGCACGTTTATTCAAACATTCACGGCAGAACATTTATTCGGATCGACACGCTTGTTTTATTGGCTGAGAAAATTTTCCCTTTATGGCTATTGAAGGTAACACTTATGTTTGGTACAAAAGAATCCATTCTCGTTAGTAAAAATATATTGAAACTATAGTATGCAGTAATTATTGTTGAATTCCTTTAGTGTATGATTAGCGGTATAGCCCGGTGTTGCTCGGGTTTGATGAAAGCTTTAAAACTAATACATGGTCCTGGAGCTCAGACTCTTTGGACGTTGGCACGAAAGACTAAAAAGCAATAGTTATTTCCAGTTAAAGCGAAACCGTAGACTGAAAGAAAAATGAATGGATGTAAGTCAAATTTGGATTTCCTGGTATCGATATCAAATAAGTTGTTTTCGTCGTAAACTGAATTTTGAAGGCTAAATAAGTCCTCTGAGTAAATGGTGTCATGGCTGAGACTAAGAACTACAATTATACCTACTAAGAGCCAAACCCGAAGCAAAAACTAAAATAAAAGGGCTGAAAAATACAGACATACAGGCAGATAAACAGACACACACACAAACATCTTGCCTTTTATATATATATATATATATATATATTATCTATTTTCTGCACTATTGTAAGAACTGCAAACTTGAAACTTCTGAATATCGTTTCTTATGTCTTTGTCTATGAGTGTATCAAATTTGATTAAAATCGAACCACTCCTTCTATAACCCGATTTTTTTGATTATCGATTTTCAATATTTATCGGGGGTACCTCGACACAAAACCTAGCTAAGAACACTTGGAGACCCTTATAGTCCAACTGTGTAAATTTTCAAGAAAATCGGTTCAATCGTTTCGGAGTCTATAGGTAACGGACACGTGCACACACAGATACACACACACACACATACACACACAGACAAAGTTCCATTTATAAATAAGTTTAGATTATTAAGATATTTTGTTATTATTGCATAACATCCTTCCAGGTTTGAACAAAGGCAGATGCAGTAAATAATTGAAAATGTAGCAGTTCGCCTGTAGTTATGAGAATCACTTGAATTTGCTTTGAACAATTTTAACCTGAATTAACTCCTAATTAAGACGGCAAAACAAATCTTGACTTAAGTGTTAAGTAGTTTCAGCCTATTTTATTAAGATTATTGCATTTATTATAAAACCTGCAGACTGAAAGTTATGATGCAAAACAAAAATAAAATGCCATCAATGGTAATAAAATTATGAACAATTTTCGTTCAAGTTCTTAGAATATTTCATGTTTCTTAAGAAATCCTCTGCAGTCACAAGGTGTGGCATTTAAAAACTGCAGCGATAAATACAAAAAAAAAAATTGAATCATTGGGAAACCGAAAGAGATCGGCTCAGCAGTGTGTCGAGAAACATCAGAAGCCAGAAATTTTGAAAATTTAACAATTTAAAATTTACCGCTTTCATGCCTTTGTTATCCATAATAAAACGTTTGTCGTCACATGGTATTTTTTTTTGTAATTTTTAGAAATTTCTCTTGCCTTTGAACCAAATTCTGTTCTTTCTTTCTCTTTTTCTTTTTTTCTCTCGATAAGTATCTGGTATCCCCAACCCGGATGAAAACCCAATCTCCCGGCCAGTGGGTCATATATAGGTTAGCTGATACTAACTTGAATTCACTTGCCCTGTCTGATTTGTTATCTGCTAAAATGGTAAATCTGTATCGAAACTGTCATCATTTTTACCTTACTGGCCGTCTCAGTTGTGGACTATGAGATTATTTTCTTTTACTTTTTATTTTTTCTCCCCTCTTTTCTAAAATCCTAGCATTTCGTTCGTATCCGGTTTGAACTGGCGTTTGATCTCATGTATGCTTGAATTCTTTAAATGTAAGTCATTTTCACGTATTTATTTATTTATTTATCCTTAAATTTGCTTTCATATCCTTGTTATTCATAACTGAAGATTTGACGTCACATGTTTTCTTTTTCAAATTGGAGTAGATAGACTCTACTATCGCCCGGTTCATACTCCTACCACTTCTATTGAACAGAAATAGAGGCTCACCCTGTGGTTCCCTGTCCAGGAAGTGGTTTACAGCTCTCTTCCTCTCCTGAGACCATAGGGGCTTCTTATCTATTCTTTTTCTAATTGTAGTAGGATTCCGTTCTAGTGAAAGGTAATTGTATACCGTGCAGGTTAACGGAATTTGGCCTTGTGGTAGATAGCCCACTATAAGTCATAAATTGATTATAAAATCAAGAAAACAATTTGAGTAGAAAAATAACATTTTTATATATACACATATCAATTAATGTTTTTACAATTAAAGTAATAATATGAATATAAGTCCAACGTAGGTTAAAATGTTCATGGTAATATAATATGCTCTGAAAGAGATTTAAGGCTTAGGAATTTGGGAGCGTCGTGAGTAAGGAATGTCTTTGATGTAGTCGCTCCTTAGGTCAGTAAGTACTTTTGAGACAGGGAAGAAAGTAAGGAGAGGTGAAGGGAGGCGAACGTAGTAGCCGCATGACTTAAGTCAAGAGGATATCGGTTACAATCTTCTCCTGAGGTCTGCTTCGGTCTGTCTGCTGGGCGCTTCCTGTCTCGGCTTTTTATATCTGCTTTTGGGATCAAAAGCAGCTCGTTTGGGATTTCACACTTGAATTTGATTCTGGGCTTCCCATTGGCTGGTAAATAAAATTTGCGCAGGCTCGCGAAATGGAAATTTGATATTTGATTAATTTTTATTTTTCAACCGGAACATCTGCGCGAATCCACCTGCGCAGAGACGACTTTTCGTCATTTGCTTTCTGGTCGTTATAGAGCAAACATCCGGCCCCTCGCTTTTGCTCGGTATCACAACAAGACCTCAGTATTGTTGCTTTCGCGATTTTCCTGCGAAGTGCGTGGCCGGTGGCAACGTCACTTCATTGTGAAGGTACCGGCTTGGCAGGTTTAGGGTTGCTGCTTCTGATTTTTTGTTAGAAGCCCTAACTCTTTCGGGAGCGGCTGCTCTGATCAACAGTTGAATAATATCGAAGTTCTTGCAGTACTATGTCGCGCATGGATAGGTGTCCCTGCAAGAGCTTCCGGTGTGTAACCCCGAGTCCGTGCCAGCTGCCTTCCAGCGCCTGTTGCAGTCAATGACCGTCTACCACTTCTACTCGAGGTCACTCCTCTCCAACAACGAACAGGAAGAACCGTTTATCAATAAACAAAACTAAACCAGGCAAAGTAAAATCCCGTAAAGCTCTCAATATTTCCTACAGGAACATCGGTGAAACTTTTGTAGCGTGGAGTCTTTCCTCCCTAACATTCTAGTGCTCTGTGAAACTAATCCTAACCCCTCAATTCCCTCCTCTGACTTCATGATTTCTGGCTACCTTCCCCTCTTAAGGAAGTATTACACTGTCCATATGCATGGTCTATGGGTTTACGTCATTGAACACCCACTTCTAGCTAGGGTTCCATCCATTATTCTGTCACACCCAATGGTGCATAGGGCAGCAACTTTTTGTTGCTGTTTCTGTAACAAACTGTTTTTTACGGGGCAGGGTTGTTAGCCCTGCATCCAACCCCTAAACATGGAGGACCGGTGGACCATTCTTGATCCTTTCGTTTACAGCACCTGGTATTCCCAAATGGTCACCCATTTAAGTACTGACCAGGCTTGATGCTGCTTAACTTCGGTGATCGGACGGAAACTGGAGCATTCAACACGATAAAGCCGTAGACTCTAGCTAGGGTTACATCACTCGAATCCCCTGACTACCCACACATGTGTCTCCATCTTTCCCTTCTCAAAACGGTTAGCTATCTTTTCTTTCTGTACCGTTCACCTTCCTCTCCCGACTGCTCCCTTCTAGACAGTATCTTTAAAAATATAGATTAGGCTAGTTCTTGCCACCCATTCGCTAACATATTTGTGTTTGGAGATCTTAACACCCACCATGCCAAGTGGCTTGAAAAGTCTGTCTTTGATTCTGTTGGCATTCATGCCATGAATTTTGCTATTTTTTAATCTCTTACGCGCTTTCCCAGTATCACCTCAGGACACCTTTCTCTACTAGATCTCTGCTGCACCTTCTCTCCCTGACCCCTGCCAAGCCTCGCAGCTTTGCCCTCCCGGTAACTCCGATCATGCTGTCCTTTCTATTAATATCTCTATTCACTCTCACTCCCTTCCAGGAGCCTCCTACCAAAAGAATGTTCTACTGCTACCAAAAACAGACTAGGATTCGTTCCGCGACGTCCTTTGTGTTTAGTCTCCCGTTGAGCTTGGGCCTCTGAGGTCTCTTCCTGGGTGAAAGCTAGCATCAATGCTGCCATAACGATCAGGATATTCCGTCCCAAATCTCAGTCGTTCTCTTCTGTGGTTCTTCCATGTAAGAACTCAGGGGAACCCTCCGACCCATCCAATTATCGCCCTGTCAGCGTCCTTCAAATTTCGGTAACGTGTTCGAAGCTATCATCAATACTGAAATGGTTCAACATCTCACCTCCTATAAACTATTTTCAGGCAGTCAGTACGGCTTCCGTTTTGTTAGGTTTAATTCCGATATGCTAACGACCGTCACCGAGTACATATACCAGGCCCTCGATAAGTCCTGCGAAGCTCGAGCTGATGTCCTGGATATCTCCAAAGCATTTGATAGGGTCTGGCACGCTGGCCTTCTGCGCAAGCTACAAGGTTATGGTATTACTGAACGCTTGCTTGGTTTGAGGCAATCTTTCTTATGAAACCGCATAATAAATGTCGTGTTGAACGGCATGCCTCCACACCCTACCACACGAACGCTGGTGTTCCAGAGGGCTCTATCCTAGGCTCGACGCTCTTTCTGATCTTTATAAATGATATTCATTACGTGATCAAATCCCAAGTAGGCATCTACGATGATGACACCACCTTTTACTCCCGCCTCAATAAGAAATCTGGCGAACTGGAAAAACATAACCTCGCTACTGATCCTAAAAAGGTCCCCCATTCTGTGGAAGATTGGGGTAAAAAATGGCTTGTAAATTTTAATCATTCTAAAACTAAACTGCTATCTGTCAACCACCACAGGCAGTCAATTCTACCCCTCATAAGCATGGACCAAACGAGTTTCCCTGAAAGCAATACACTGTGTCTCCTTAGCCTCACACTCTCTTCCGACCTCAAGTGAAACCATTACATTAAATCAATAGCTAAATCGACTGCTAGGAAGGTTGGATCACTGTTCTGGGCTAGGAAGTTTTTTTCCACCTGAGTTCATTTTACACATATACAAATCAACCATCCCACCGTGTATTGAAGTTTGTTTCCAGATCTAGTCGGGCACCCCTGCTATTCATCTCAGGGTTCTCGACAGGCTCTAAAGAAGAATCTATAATGTGATCGGTTCTAGCCTGGCAGCTCGACTCCAGCCAATTTCTGACCGACGGGATGTGGCTTTCCTCTGTCTCTTCTACTAATATTTTCATGACTTCTGCTCCGACGAGCTTAGGTCACTGATGCCCTCTCCACAAGAATTTACTCGAGCAAACAGACTGGCAACAAGGTCCAACCCTTTTACAGTTAAATCAACTAAATGCAGCCGCCACTTCTACTGTATCAACATTTTTCTCGCACTTCCCGCCTGTGGAATTCTCTTCCGTATACTTGTTTCCCTTACGGCTACAATCTCCAAATATTTAAATGCAATGCCAATTCCCATCTCTTATCCACTTGACTCTAGTCCTCTCTTCTTTTCCTCATCACCCCGGGTATCTTGTTCTTTTCCTTTCTCACTCTACCCTCGCAACTGGTATTCCCATCCTTCTTTTGCTTTTTCTCTGACACCCCCTGTAACCCGTTCGTCTTTCCCTTCTTTCTCCTGCTGTTTAAACTTTCATTCTTCTCTTATGTAGCCCTTTGTACACCAGTGGCGGTACCGCCTTTGCTTGGTGTGAAACGATAAAAAAAATATCGACTTTTAATACCCATCGTTTCTACGTCAGGGCCATCTTAACAACATTATTGTCCTTTGGGCAAAACCAGTGTCCTGAGGCCCCTCCACCCACAGGAATGAAAAGTAAATGATCGACAATACTGAACATATATTTATTTTATTGGCACTTCAACAAAAAACTGGTGTTGAAAACCATAAAAAACAAAAACAAAACATACTGCACATCAGCAACTAATCAACATGATAAACATTTGAACAATACACAAGTCTTAAAAAACAAAATAATACTCATTAAACCGCACAGATTAGATGGCACAGTATGAAATTACTACTAGACTCTTATTATAAACATTTGCGATATTTCATTTCGGAGAATTGCTATATTATTCGTTTAAAGTCAATGGTCTTCAAGAATAGAATGTCATTTTCTATGTGCATGAGTGAAAGTAAATTTAGACGATGCTGCCTCAAACGAAGCAAATTTTTTATACGTTTTTGTTTTTAAAAGAACTTTTTTCTATACACTTGGTCACCGTCATGCACTTGGACACTCTGAGGGCAACGTCAATATTTGGAAAAGCGGATTTCAAATTGTCCGAAATTATTTTTCTGTAAAGAGCGGAGACAGTCACACAATTTTCATCAAGAGTCATTCAGTGCTTGAAATGCCTATATTCATTTAAACGGTTATTATGATTCAAAGTGTTTTGTAATACATATTCGCCAGATGTTCCCACTTTTTCTTTAGCACATCAAAAGCAATGGTTTGCAATTCAGTGGAGAAAGAAAACAGATTTACAGTCTGTGAAACCTCTGCAAATTTTGTCAGTTAAAAGATTAGAGTGTCTAGGATAAGGAAGAAAGTTTCCAGCTTGAACTTTTCGATTTTACTGAGAAGTACCTTTTCTGCATTCCTGGATTCGTAATCGGAGTACCTTTTCTGCATGCATGGATTCGTAATCGGAGGCCACAATTTAAACAAGCTAAGATACGCAGATGATACAGTGCTGATAGCAGACACAGAAAGGAAGCTACAAGACCTCCTACAGAAGGTAGCTGAAGAAAGTAACAAGAAAGGACTAGAAATAAACTGTAAGAAAACCGAATGTATGATAATCAGTAAAAAGGGCAGCCCAATATGTCAAATACAGGTCGGGGATACTAGAATCAAGTAGGTACAAAAATTTAAATACCTCGGAAATGTTATAACAGAAGACAGAAAGTGTGACACAAAGATCAGAAGGCGAATTGGCATGGCGAAAGAAGCATTCCAGAAGTTGAGTAACGTATTAAGAAACAGGACAATTTTGCTAGAAACAAGGAAGCGAGTACTGGATTGCTACGTACTGTCCGTCCTTCAATATGGCAGTGAATTCTGGACAATATCATCAAAGATGAAGGAAAAACTTGAAGCAACTGAAATTTCTACAGAAAGATGCTACGAATATCATGGATCGAGCATGTGAGCAATGATGAGGTCTTAGAAATGATGGAAACGAAAAGGAAATTAATACTGAGCATCAGGAAGAGACAGCTGAAGTTCCTGGGACATGCAATGAGGAAGGAGGGCTTAGAGAATCTGATACTAACAGACCAGATAGGGGGGAAAAGAGACAGGGGAAAGCAACGGATAACATATTTGAAGGACCTAATCAGGTGGATGATGGAACAAGAGTTGCATGGTGTAACAGGAGAAGGCGTGCTCAGAGCCACCAGGGATAGGGAAACGTGGAAAGCCATGATCGCTTACGTCCTAAAGGGACAGGGCACATAGAAGAAGAACTTTTCTGCTGATCCATCATATCTATTTAGACGCTCATGTCGTTTTTCCCTCTTTTTTCTATCACTTTAATTTGTATCTTGGCGCATAATTCTAGCTATGAATTTATATTCAATAAATTAACCTCTAGTTTCCTGAAGATAGGTTTTCATAGACTAAAGAAGATTCGTAACAACAAGGATATTCACATCCTTTGATTGTAAAACCTTTATTGTTTTGTTCCATCTTTCTAGCATGTCGTTCCAAATAATTGTGGGAAAAACTTTTTTCAAGGTTTTCTAATTTTACTTAACCTTTCTGTATTCACTTGCTGTTCATTGTCAGCTGAATTCAGTGCAGGTTTTATTTTCTCGAAACACCCCATATAGAGCATGAACGTGAGATGGATGGAAGTGGTGGCCACATCTGTGACGCAAAATACGTTCACTGAATAAAGAATAAATGATTGTCTTATTGTAGGAGTTTTTTGGTACTTTGTATACTAGTGAGTCAGCGATGAGCTGACCCATTACTAAGAGATTCTTATTATAACAAACATTTGCGATATTTATTTTCGGAGAATTTCTTTATTATTGGTTTAAAGTTAATGGTCTTCAAGAATAGCATGTCATTTTCTATGTACATGAGTGAAAGTCAATTTAAACGATGCTGCCTCAAACGAAGCAAATCTTTGATAAGTTTCTGTCTTTAAAAGAACTTTTTTCTATAGAGTTGGTCACCGTCATGCACATGGACACTCTGAGTGCAACGTCAACATTGGGAAAGCGGATTTCAAATTGTCCGAAATTATTTTTCTGTAAAGAATAGAGACAGTCTCACAATTTTCATCAAGAGTCATGTAGTGCTTGAAATGCCCATATTCATTTAAACGGTTATTATAATTCAAATTGTTTTGTAATACATATTCGCCAGATGTTCACACTTTTTCTTTAGTACATCCAAAGCAATGATTTGCATTTTATAGTTCACTAATAGAAGGGTTAACCAATCAGAAGGGTCAAAATATTCAATGCGACGTGTATAAGGGACGACCGTATTTTCCCGAGTATTGGCAATATAGTCAGATTCAGTAGCGTGTCTGACTCGTGAGTGATAATCTTTGACGTCTTTTCATTGAACATATTACGTACTTCGCTGTATTCTGTATTCATAAACTATGGCGGACATGGTCAATATCTTTCGCTTCAGTTTCATCATTTTAGTGTCTTTTAATTAGTCGACCGCTCTACTCTTCGACCTTTTTCAGTTCTCACATAGACATCGCAATCTTCCTGGAATGTCGAACTGATCCCTTTCTTTGATCCACGGCTATATGTTGCCTTATGTCTTTAACTATAAACCTTAGTCACGTTATTATAAATTCTTCTGATGTCAGTTAATCTGTTCATTGAACTAGAGTGTATTTCTACGATTTCCTGTTATTGAACTTGTGACTTTTGAAAAGCCAAGCACGCTTCACCAGTTCTCTATCGATTTGCTTGCTAAAGGATATGAGAATGAGAATATCACAAAGATGTAACTACATCTGGTTTCTGATATTAAAAGTAGCTTTTGTTGGAGAAATGGCTGGCTTTCTGTTCGGTTGACGCAATAAACATTCATATGAAAATGATACAGGGTAAAATGGAAACTAAGTTAAAGCTAAATTTGTTTTGGAAATATTTACTAATGCCCGATTTAATTAAAAAAACATGACTTTTTGTTACACCTTTTAGTGAAACCTTGTCAGCGTTTTTGTTTTGTTTTTCTTTTTTTTAACTGACAAAACAAAGATTAAGATCAATGAATAACGAGAGACATATTACATAGCATTCATATTTTTCTATTTGTTCGTCCTGGGTTCGACGATAAACTACATTCAGTAGCAAGGTCTCTAATCGGAAGATTGGAGATATTCAGGAGCGTGGAACCACCTTTTAACTGCTTTTGTTCCTCGGTTTAACCTCGGCACATGTTAGGCTCCTGCTACGGAAAAACATTGCGCTTACAAATAAAATTCCATGAAAGTATAAAAATTCATTTATATAACAAAAATACCAGCAATACATTTTATAATAAAAATAGCAGCAATGCATGCTTGTAATAAAAATACCACCAATACATTTTATATAAAAAATACCAGCAATATATTTTTATAATAAAGATACCAGCAATAAATTTTTATAATAAAATACCAGCAATATATTTTTATAATAAAAATACCAGCAATACATTTTTATAGTAAAAATAACAGCAATACATATTTTTATAATAAAATACCAGCAGTACATTTATAATACAAATACCCGCAATATATTTTTATAATAAAAATACCAGCAATACATTTTATAACAAAAATACCAGCAATACATTTTATAATAAAAATAACAGAAATACATTTTTATTTAAAAAATACCAGCAATACATTTCTAAAATAAAAATACCAGCAATACATTTTTATAGTAAACATAACAGCAATACATTTGTATAATAAAAATACCAGCAATACATCTTTATAGTAAAAATAATAGCAATATATTTTTATAATAAAAAACTAACCATATATTTTATAATAGAAATACCAGCAATACGTTCTTGATAGTAAAAATGCCAGCAATACATTTTATAGTATTTTTCATTGATATGCTGTTAACCATAAAAAAAAATCAATTAATTTTCTGTTTCCTTCGAAATCTTCTTGATTCTTAATATATTGTTTAGGTTTTAGAAGGCAGGTGACTTCGGGTTTCGCTGCCATTTTTAGTCTTATCTATTAAAACCTTTCCGTATATTGTATTTTCATACTTACTTAATTTCTAATTTTCTCAAATTTCTCTTAGGGTCCTGTTATATCCATAGCTGGGACCCTAACACCTTTTAGGTTCCCAGTTATGGATAAATAGTTAGGGTCCCAGCTATGGATAAATAGTTAATCC
Organism: Ascarosepion bandense; assembly: GCA_037127315.1. NCBI lineage: Eukaryota > Metazoa > Mollusca > Cephalopoda > Sepiida > Sepiidae > Ascarosepion > Ascarosepion bandense. The sequence goes on from JBBBDQ010001313.1 coordinate 3,005,826, forward strand.
CCCAAACTGGGTTTAAAAAATAGTATAAGTTGTTGTGGAATCTCCCGTCTTTGAATATGATAATGGACTCGACTGAGTATACATATAACCCTGCCATATAAAGTTGGTAGAGAGAGTATTCGTAGAGATTCGTGCGAATTATTGGAGAGTACCAGAATTGATACGTAAGTTACCGAGAGATACCGAACTTACCCAGAGTCTACCGCATCACAATTCCAACAAGCTGTGAGCTCCACTCAGCTAGAATAATATACACGGATATACGATTTCACTTCAAGACTTGTATATATTTATTTCTTACTAATAGTATTTCTGAATTTACTAACCTACGTTCAAGTTTGTATATCACGTTCAATATAACCAACTTTTCTATCTCCATATCTATTTTTGTTGTTCATTATCTTGTGCGGTTCCTCAACCGGAATCCACAACATACGTATAAAAGCATAAAAATAGCCCTTTATAATAAAAGTTCCAGGCATATAGTTTTGTTAAAAAAAAGCAATATGTTTTTTAAAGGAAACATATACATACAGTTAATCCTCAATGAAACACACTTTACAAAAATACATCAAAGAAAGCTGATCTATTTGTATTTCTTACAAAGAATATATATTCTATTCATACATTAAATGACCTATTGAGTTTGCACTATTTAAAAAAATACATACCAGCAATACATCTGACTCCCAACAAAAATCACTTAGCAAAAATAAGTCAAAGAAAGCTGATCTACAAGCTTATTTCTGACAAAGAATATCTATTCTATTCATACATTAAATGATCTATTGAGGTTGAACTATTTAAAAAAGAATTACATAAAATCATTACATCTGGCTCTCAACAAAAATCACTTTACAAAAATTCATCAATGAACCTGATCTACAAATTTATTTCTTGCAGACAATATTCTATTCATACTAATCTTTTGTACAACTCTTGTCGGCATTAAATAACACATTTAGGCTGATATACCGTAAACCAAACCAAACCAAACCAAACCGAACCATCCACCCACCCCAGGAAATTTACTATAATGCAGTACTGTGACAAAATATTAGAACAAAAATTATTTTATTTTTTATGAGGCATCAAAATAATTGCGACAATTTACCAATCGCACCTTGTATATATACAGTACTGTGAAAAAGTATAAGAACAAAAACTATTTTATTTTTTATGAGGCATATTGACAGAAAATAAATAATTTAATTGAAGTAATTTTATTTGAGTTACTCAACAAATGCTTTAAAAAGAAAAAATACTTGTTACAAAATAAATTTAATATTTAGTATAATATCCTTTTGCTTTGAAATGATAAAATAATTGCGACAATTTACCAATCGCAAATTATATATATATTCAATACTGTGCAAAAGTATTAGGACAAGAACTATTTTGTCTTTTATGAGGCATATTGACAGAAAATGAACAATTTAATTAAAGTAACTTTATTTGATCTACTCAACAAATGCTTTAACAAGAAAAAATACTTGTTACAAAATAAATTTAATATTTAGTATAATAGGCTTTTGCTTTGATCACAGCCTTCAATCTGTTAGGCATTGGCATCACAAGCTTCAATGTATCTAATGATATCTCCTGCCAAGCAGCTTGTATATGTTCCCAAAGTGTGTCTTGCGAAGTAACATTAGATTTTGAAAATAAGGAAAATCGTCGAGCCTAAGATACAGCCCTGAGGGACACCAGCGTTTGTACAGTAGGATGTGGAGGCATGCCCATTCAAGACGACCTTCATTATGCGGTTAGATAGGAAAGATTGAATCAGATCAAGCAAGTGTCCGGTAATACTGTAATTCCGTAGCTTGCATAAAGGCCAGCGTGCCAAACCCTGTCAAAAGCCTTGGAGATGTCCAGAGCAACAGCACGAGCTTTGCCGGACTCCTCAAGAGCCTAGAACATATACTCCGTAATGGTTGTTAACATATCGGCCATGGATCTGGCGAAGTGGAAGCCATACTGCCTGTCAGAGAATAGTTTATGGGCAGTAAGATGTTGAACTATTTCAGTATTAATAATGGCCTCGAACACTTTCCCGAAAACTGGTAAAACGCTGATAGGGCGATAGTTGGAGACTTCTTAAATACAAGAACGACAGAAGAGGACATCCAGCATGCGAGAAAACAGGAAGCAGAAAGACAGTAGTTATAGAGGTTTGAGAGGACAGAGGAGAGTTCAGGGGCATATTTCTTAAGGACAATCACCGGGATTCCATCTCCACCACTCGCCTTATGGGGGTCAAGTTTTGATATTACTCGAGATACTTCTGTCAGGATAATGTATACATCGTTTAGCTTAACCTTAGTTCTAATAAGGAAGTCGGGTGAGGGTACTCCAGATGAGTCAAATGTGGAGTTGGATGAGAATCTGCAAGTAAAGCACTCAGCCTTGTCCGCTGATGCTGTGAGGATCTCAAATTCATTGATAAAGGGAGGGATAGAGAATTTGCTGTTGTTCAGCACCCGTTTGCATAACCGCCAATAGTCCTTGGAACCGAACTTGCGGTCAGCTATGCGCTGTCTCATTCTCTCAGCAAACAACCGCTTGGCGTCATTCAGGATTCTCTTGCACTCATTACGAGCAGACGTGAATAGGTGGTTATTGTGGTCAGATGAATGTTTCCGAAATAGTTGGAAGTAGTGGTTCTTGTGGGCAATGAGAGAGAACTAAGGGGAGGAATGAGATTTGAGACAAAACTTCTTGATAGGTATGAAGACATCAATCCCAGCTTTCATTCAGGAAGAAATCTCAGAGGCACAGTCATCAACTGAGAGATCGAACACTTTTCCCCAAGGGACGTCGCAAAGGAAATTGCGAAAGGCGTCCCAGTCAGCTTCTTGGTAGCAGTAGGAGGTCCTATAGGTAGAAGGTTCCTGGGGGGAGTGATAGTGGAGAGAAATATTAAGAGAGACAACAGCATGATTGGAGTTGCTGAGAGGGCAAAGCTGCGAGACTTGGCAACCAAACACATCGCAGAAAAATCACGGAAGCACCAATACTGAGGTCTGAGAAGAGAGAAGAGAGAAGAGAAAGCCTGAAACCACTTCCTAAACAGGGAAGCAGGGATGAGTCGCTACACCTGTTCAATAGACGTGGGTGGAGTGTGAACCGGGCGATGATTTGGTCTATCTATTCCAATTAACAAATGGAAAAAAAGAAAAGAAAAATAGGGTGGAGAATTGTTAAGTTTTAACTTAGTTAAAATCCAACAACCAGAGAAATTTCTGCCAAGTTAAAAAGAAAACCAAACGTTCAATTAAGCATGTAAGTTTAAAATTAAGCAAAAAGTGACTTACTTTTAAGAATATTTTAAAGAAATTTGGTCCCATCCCAAACACGAGGTTTGTGCTAGTAAGGTAAAAAATACAATTCTTTTTAACTTTTTGGTCAAACCAAGTGATAAGTAAGCGAGTGTGGTCAACTGAATAGCCAGTATGTGACCCGTAGGCCGAAGGGACAGAAAGATAAATAGAATCTAACAGCCGGGGAAGAAAAAGGAAGAGAGAAACAAGAAATCCAACAACCAGAGAAATTTCTGCCAAGTTAAAAAGAAAATCAAACATTCAAGTAAGCATGTAAGTTTAAAATTAAGCAAAAAGTGACTAGTTTTAAATAATCAATATTTATTAGCAATTTACTTGGCTTTTCACCCTGTATTTGAACTTCAGTGAAATTTTTAGGAAAATCACCCCTGTCCTAATACTTCTGCACGTGTGTTAGGACAAGGGTGATTTTAAACTTTATTTTGATGCCTCATAAAAGATAAAATAGTTCTTGTCCTATTACTTTTGTACAGTACTGTATGTGTGGGTGATATAGAAATATAAGTGCACATGGTTTTACCTGTGTTCACATGCGCATGCGTTTACTGGGTTCGATTTCAGAATAAAACGGTGAAAATCGTATCTTCTGAATCGATAATCTGAATTTAATTTGAAAAATTTACATGCAGATATTCCTCATTTATGGAAAGAATTATCACAATTTAGCTTGTTTTTATAAAAAAAAAATAGCATATAATTTAATAACTTGGTATGTCCTTGAATATTTTCACGATTGTCCTGTTTTCAGATTTCTCAGACTCATAATGTGCGTTGTGGTGTAGTGGATATACACTCGGAACCAGAAATAGGGGAGCCGAATTGGAATTCCAGTTGAATTCCTTGAATTCACTTACGCGCAAATACCATTCGGAAAGAGTTTAATCCTCCATTTTCCTGTAGGTATGGGTTAAATAACAGAACACATTGGGTTCTATAGTCTTGGCTGGTAACCAGTCTACTGCAGGAAGCAATGGCAACCTACTGTGGGGTAATCTTCTGCTCAGTCAGTCGTGTCTCTTTCAAGACATGATCGCCAAGCATGTATCATGTGTGGCACTAAAGTAATTGAAGAGTCATAATGGATTTCTTGCGATTTTAACGTCTGTAAAATACTCCCTTGAAAGTCCTCTTATTGTTTCAGTAAATGTTTTAACTGAATAACTGTAACAAAATATTGTAATAACAATCAAGTATGAATGTATGTCATTATTTAAAGAAGCAAGAGGCTAAAAATGAAAGGTTAAAAACTGATAAGATTTTCTATCCTTTTAAAGCAGACGATAAGCACATTAGATTCTATAGCCGTACACCATCTTGCATTTGAATTGTGTATTCTGCCAAGGAAAAAGGATTCGTCTATTGATTCATTTAGCTTCTTGATATTTGGAAATTGCTTGAACTGCAAATCAGACACAGAGCGAAATATCGTCTGTAGAATACTGTGCCTAGATTCTCTATTTGCAATTTGTCTTACATACAGGCTACTTGTTTGTACTGATAATATTATATCTGGATGTTTGTAATTCGAAAAGAAAAACGCCTCTTTGTAGAGAGAGAAAAACATTTCCCCTTAAATATTCCATTTAATTTAAAATGATAAATGCTATTCTTTGCCTAACTAGAAATTACTTCCTTTAAGATTCTCATAAGAACGCCATTTTCATTACTAATGTCCACCGTTCTACAAAATGGCTTATGGTGGAATACCAGGCGATATACAGGTGGTGTAATGTATAAAGTTCAGAATTATAATCGGAGAGACGAGTTCCAATTCCAATGGGGTTCGTTATATTCACCTCTCACTTAGACTATGGATTAATTAGTAAAACTTGTATCACAAAACCATCATTATATTCCACACACAAAAAAATATTTTATGGCTATGAAAATGGTTGATAGGCCATAAAAAACAAAACAATCTAAACAAAAAAAATATACATATTATGATTTTCCTTGAACATTAAAACGATGTTCTATTGTTGAGTGATAGTCTATGTAAAAATGGCCCGAATCAAATATAGTTCTAAGATTTCGTAAGCATTATGTAAAAGATGGCTTTGGGAATCTTTGCGTCAATTTAATACATTTACAGAACCTAAATGTCAATAAGGATTTCCTCTGACCATGTATGATAAGAATCATTCGATCAGGTACATGCTGTCAAATGCCATATTGTCAAGAGTTAATATTCTAATGACAGTAATGTCTGCAAACACTTTCACAGCTTCTGCTCCGATGAACTTATTTCTCTGGTGCCCCCTTATATATGAATTTACTCGAGCTACAAGATTAGCAACTGGGTCCTACCTTTTTACTGTGAAACTAATAAAATGTAAACGCAAATTCTACTCCCTCAGCTTCTTTTCTCGCACTTACCGCCCGTGGAATTCCCTTCCATTTACTTGCTTTCCTGACAGCTACAATCTCCAAGAATTTAAATGTAAGGTCAATATTCATTTCCTATCTCACTAACCGGCATCCTCTTTCTCATGCTCCTTTCTCCGTCCTCTCAACTCTCATCAGTATTCTCATCCTTCTCTTACTCACTTCCTGACATCCCCTATAACCTGTCACTCTTTCTCATAACTTTCCTCCTATGTAACCTCCCTGCAAAAAAAGTGGCAATAAAATGCCCTGCTTGGGGTTATATGATTAAAAAACAAAAATTCTATAGTATTATAATGTGGATATGAAGTGAGGGATCAATTCTACATTACAATCAATATATAAAGGGATCCCTCACTTTATGACCACAGTCAACTTTCTCTTACCCACTTCCTGACACCTTCCTCTAACCTGTCACTCTTTCTCATAACTTTCCTTCTATGTTACCTCTCTGCAAAACAGTGGCAGTAAAATGATTAAAGATTAAAGTAAAAAGTAAGCAAATATCAAATAAAAAATGGCGTGTCTCCGCCATATTTGGATAGGGGTCGCTTAATTCTCTCTTTTCGGCCTTAATAGAGTTCAACATGATTTAAGTGGTTTTGGGAAGAGAAACTGATTCCAGACATTATTTAGTCTTAAAACTCCCACGCAACCCACATGGCCACGCCTCTTCACCCACGCATATTTTTGGGTTATTTTTATTGTTGTCGGGTGCATCATCTTTCAAGCCTGTTCTCATTTTGTTGAACTTATCTATGGCCGGATGTATCTGTTAATTACATACGCCATTCAAGGTAATATACTTCAAAATACCTTCACTTCTTACTACTTTTTCTGTAATTAATTCATATTACACGCCGCATTTATCCATGATTGTTATAACAATAAACTTCTACCTTGAGTTGTTCTCGAGACTTATATTGTGGGATTCTTAGTATAAAATCAAAATGCTTTGTTTTTTTTGGTATCTCCGTATTTTGCATAGAAAATAGTATTCCTCTGTAATTCATCTTTTTTTTAATATTATAATAAATTTAAATGAAGCAATATTAATCAATAAATTTAAATGAAGCAATATTAATGGTCTCGACTCTGAATCACATTTTCCTTAAAAGCCAATTAAAAAAACTTTCTGCAAAAAAAAAATAGTATATTCTTTAAAATATCCTTTAAAAATCAATAAAAAGAAATGCTTTAAATCAGCAGCGTCTAAACTATACGCCGGGACACTCATCAGTGGAAGAATGCTTCTCTGTTTATGTTATGTTCCTTTAGAAATTGATCGATCATGCTCCTCTACAACTTCCTATTCTTTGTAGCTTTTATTAAAGTTTGTATATTGCACCATCTTTGCCACTCGTCTCGCTATACATTTGCGCATGTTTAGTAGGTATTAATCTGATCCTAAGTGTCCATCTTATCTTTAATATGTTACGTGCTTGTTAAATTTTCTAAGCCTCCTTTCCTCATTATGAAATAACTTGATAATAATAGGATATGCCCTCCTGCTACACTAGGCAAGGACCTCGAGCTTCTAATTTTAATTTATTGTCGATGTTAACATGCACAAATTTTGTCTTGGTAAATTAATATAAAGCTTAGCATACCCAAATGGACAGCCTAGGGGCTGACACATCTTAACCTGTTGGGCATGTTCCCTAGGGTTTGATGCACCTTTACTAATCGGTATGTCTCCTGTTAGCTGACGCACGATGAACAATTGGGCATGTCCCGTAGGATATGACGCAAGATAACAAGTAGAGAATGTCTCCTATGGACTGATGCACTTTAACCAATTGATCATGACCCCTAGGGGCTGACGCAACTTCACCAATCAGGCATATCTCCTTATGGCTGACGTACGATAAACAACTGGACAGGGTTACTGGTGACTGGCGCACGATAACCAATTGTGCATATCCCTTGAAGCCAACGTACCTTGACCAGTTGCACAAGTCCCCTAGAGGTTGAAGCAACATAATCTTTTGAACTATTTTCTTAGGGACAGACGCGCCATAACCAATTGTGCATGTTTTCTAAGGGTTGACGCACTGTGTATTTTTGCTCGTAAGTCGTGTGCTGGATGCTCGGTATGAAGTATGGAGCAGCTGAGGTGACTTAAGTGTCACATCTATAGAATTGCGAAAAATGTCAGAGACTTTTTAAGCGGACAAAATGAAGGTATTTCTAAACTGTAAAACTTTCTGCTTTTATTAAAATCTGTCATCATCTCGCGCCCATTTGTCTGGCTAGTATGTGCTAGGTATACCCGTATCAAATGTCCTCATTGAGCTAATATCGTATCGTCAGTTTTTGACGGGATGCTCTTTTAGACAACAAAAACATCAATCCTCCTAATTTTAATAAAGACTGTTATACTCACGCATGTGCGTTGTGGTCCAGTGGATATCGGCTTGGAACGAGAAATCGGGGAGCCGAGTTGGAATTCCAGTTGAATTCATTGCATTCACTTACGCGCAAATACCCCTGGGAAAGGTATTAATCCGTCTCTTCCTTCCAGTTATGGGTTAAATAACAGGACAGATTTTGTTCTATAGCCTTGGCTGGCAACCAGTCAAAGCAATGGCAACCTACTGCGAGATAATCTTCTGCCTAGTCAAGCGTGTTTCACGTATGGCACTTAACTGACTAACTGATACTCACGGATAATCTTTGGCGTATTATAATTGAAAGATGTCAGAAATGATCTGTAACGTTGACAGATATTATTATAATTCATTTCTCAATGTACCCAAGTACTTTCAATCTCCTTCTGAGATCATCATTAGGAGTCTAAGTTATGGTAACAAAAAATGATCGCAAGACTGTTTTGCTGTAAATGTTTTTCTGCTTCAAATATAACGGTTGACAAATTGCTTAGCGTTCATTAGAACGTGAAAATGATCCAAAATGGGTTTTTTATATGTTGTAATTGTTCTTTTTACAAACGTTTTAGAACATTACTACAGTATTCATAGTTGATTCTATTAATTGACGGCTTAAAAAGTAAGCAGACACAATGTTTGCAATTTATTTAATCCGACATATCTAAAAAACATTGCTGCCTAAATACACAAAATTTTATATATATATGTATGTATGTATATATATATATATATATATATATAACATAGGGGTGGTCCACGTATACTGTCTTAATATGTATAGGAAAGAATATTAATAAAATATTTTAAATTTAAAAATGTACTTTTTTTGGACAGTATTTGTTTATTTTTATTATTGTATTTTATATTTCAGACCGAATTTTTCAGATTAATTTAGTCCTAGGTGATAATATCCTAGTAACGATGGATGTTACGTCTCTGTACACGAACATTCCACATGTTGAAGGAGTATCAACTTGCCATGAGTTCCTTAAAAGCAAACTACCTAACAGATTTATGCCAATTAATAAATTTCATCTTAACACACAATAATTTTAAATTCAACAACAAACACTATTGACAGATTAGTGGCACAGCAATGGGCACGAAAATGGCACCTAGTTATGCTAATATCTTTATGCATATTTTAGAAAAAAAGATACTAAACAGTTCACAATACAAACCATCACATTATTTTAGATACATTGATGATATTTTCTTAATATGGACTCATGGATTAGAAAAATTAAAGAACTTCTTTACTTTCTGCAACAACTTCCACAATACAATCAAATTTACCATGGAGTACTCATACACATCCGTCCCTTTCTTAGACGTCATGGTAAAATTAAATAAACATACACTTTCCACCAGTCTATACAACAAACCCACAAACCAACATAAATTCCTACACTTTAACAGCTGTCATCCCCTCCAATTAAAAAAATCTCGTATACAGCTCATTTATTAGAATAAAACGCATATGCTCAGACCATCCAGATTTTCTAAACAACATTAACAACCTAACAAAACAGTTTCTAAAATGTAAATATCCAATAAAAATAATAAAGGAAGCACTATATAAAACCATCCAGATAGATCGTAACACACTTCTCACATACAAAAAACGAAAAGATAACAACCGAATTCCCATGGTTTTTTAACCATAATCAATATTCCTACACACTTATCAAAAATTTATAAAATGATTACAGGAACCTCCAATCAAACAAAAACATCAAAGACATTTTCGATAAACCACTCATAAATGCAAAGAAACAAACACCCAACCAATCAACTATCCTCACTTCTAACAAATATTTAAATAATACAAACCTATCAGGGAATTTAAAATGCGGGAAACCTCGCTGTTTAATTTGTAAACATTTAATAACAGATAAAACATTCTCTGTACCCAACACCAAAATAAAATTACACCCACCAAACCTTACTTGTGACAGCGAAAACATCATATACTTTCTCTTCTGCTCAATTTGCCCAAACAGTGGATATATCGGCGAATCCGGTAATAGCTTTAGATTTCGCTTCAATAATCACAAACTAAATATACGACAAAAAAATGTATACTCCCCAATTGCAGCCCATTTTAATCAACCTGATCATACTTTAGAAAATTGCAAATGTTTACTAATAGACTCCAATTTTAGTTCTACATACACACGCAGAAAGAAAGAAAAATACAGGATTTTAAAATTAAATACACACAAGCTAGGGTTAAATAGGGACTTAGGTGTGTTGAATCTTTACAAATATTTCAATAGCTAAAAATTTTTTTTCAGATATTCCAAGAAATTTTTATCTAAAACAGACTTTCTCTACCGACGTGCCGCATGTTGTGAACAAACACACCACGTGATGTAAACACACACACAAAAAAAAATATTCGGACGCTATCGTGAAATACGTTTCTAATTCAAATTTAAAAATCACTCGTTTCTGATGAAGGAGTGAAAAAAATAAACAAATACTGTCCAAAAAAAGCACATTTTTAAATTCAAAACTTTTTATTAATATTCTTTCCTATATATATATATATATATAGCCCTATTGTTACGCTCTTGGTGAGAGAGAGAGAGAGAGAGAGAGAGAGAGAGAGAGAGAGAGAGAGAGAGAGAGAGAGAATAGGGAGTTATGAACGTATGTTATGTATTTGTGTATTTGTTGTGCGTGTGTAACATGCTTGTGATTGTGTCTAATCTAAACTTATTTATAAATGGAACTTTGTCTGTATGTGTGTAAGTGTGTGTGTGTCCGTTACCTATAGACTCCGAAACGGCTGAACCAATTTTCTTGAAAATGTACGCAGTTGTACTATAAGTGTCTGCAAGTGTTCTTAACTAGGTTTTGTGTCGAGGTACCCCCGATAAATATTAAAAATCGATAATCGAAAAAATCGGGTTATAGAAGGAGTGGTCCGATTTTAATCAAATTTGATACACTCATAGACAAAGACATAAGAAACGATATTCAAAAGTTTCAAGGTTGTAGTTCTTACAATAGTCCAGAAAATCGATAATATATATATATATATATATATATATATATATATATATATATATATATATATAAAAGGCAAGATGTTTGTGTGTGTGTGACCGTTTTATTTTAGTTTTTGCTTCGGGTTTGGCTCTAAGTAGGTATAATTGTAATTCTTAGTCTCAGCCATGATACCACTTAGTCAGAGGACTTATTTAACCTTCAAAATTCAGTTAACGACGAAAAAACCTTATTTGATATCGATAGCAGGAAATCAAAATTTGACTTCCATCCATTCATTTTTTTTTCAGTCTACGGTTTCTCTTTAACAACTATTTTTAGTCTTTCGTGCCAACGTCCAAAGAGTCTGAGCTCCAGGACCATTTATTAGTTTTAAAGCTTTTATTACACCCGAGCAACGCCGGGCTGTACTGCTAGTATATAAATAAGCATACATTCCCACATACGCACGCAATTTCTGTAAGTTTAAAGTAAGTCAACAGAATAATGCATTTCTCTTTTTACTCACTCTGGTCAACTCCTACACTGGGCTGAGCAATACTTTTATGCAGTTGGAAACAATAAAAATCAGTTTAGGATTTAAATTTTAAAAAATCCGATAATTATAAGATTTTATCGAACTTTTTGGAAAATAATTTTTAAAGCATTGTTTCAAGTCTGGAAAATGACTGTTAGATTTATTACTGAACTATTGATAAAAAGAAAAAAACTTTTAGATTTATTATTGAGAAATCGGTGAGCCTAATTGGAATTCCAGTTGAATTCGTTGCATTCTTTTACGCAGAAATTCCCTTGGGAAAGGTATTAATCCGCTCCACCCTCTACCTATGGGTTAAATTGCATCACAGATTTTATTCTATAGCCTTTGTTAGCGCAGAAAGTAATTGCAACTTACTTCGGGAAAATATTCTGCCTAGTCATTCATGTCTCTTTCTAGACAAGGTCGCCTAAGCGATGGCACTTAAATGACTGTATTAAAATATACATGTGGATATGCACGTATACACATAAAAAATAATTAATCATGGACATCTCTGTCGAGCGGGCTGATTCATTTCCTCTTTTAGTTCTGCGTATGACGATAAGTCCACATCCGGAAACAATGCCTCTGATGGAGAAATTGCAGGTCTTGAGAAGCGTGAAAGCAACTCCTAATTACTGTTGGTCATACGGGCCCTGGAGGATAGCTTCTATTAGGCCCCCGTCTATAAGCAAATAGTGAAATTCCAAAATAAAATACATTAAAAGTATAAAAAATATATTTTTCTTGTAAAAATACCTGCAAGAAATATTTATTTAAAAAATTACCAAGAATAAATATTTGTTATAAAATGATTAACAATACTTATACTAAAATTACCAACAATATATGTTTATTGTAAAATAATTAACAATACTTATTAATAGTAAAATTACCAACAATATATATCTATTGTAATATGGTTAACAATACTTATTTAGAGAAAGAATTGCCAATATATATTTATAGTAAAATGATTAACAATACCTATTTATAGTAAAGTTACCAATATATATTTTATGTAAAAGGATTAACAATACTTATTTATAGTAAAAATACCAATATATATTTATTGTAAAATAATTAACAATACTTTTTATAGTAAAATTACCAACAATATATATTCATTGTAAAATAATTAACAATACCTATTTATAGTAAAATTAACAATATATATATTTTATAATGATTAACAATACTTATTCATAGTTAAATTACAAATATATATTTATTGTAAAATGATTAACAATACCTATTTATAGTAAAATTACCAATATATATTTATTGTAAAATGATAAACAATACCTAATTATTATAAAATTACCAATATAAATTAATTGTAAAATGATTAACAATACCTATTTATAGTAAAATTACCAATATATATTTATTGTAAAATGATTTAACAATATTTATAGTAAAATTACCAATATATATTTATTGTAAAATGATTAACAATACCTATTTATAGTAAAATTACCAATATATATTTATTGTAAAATGATTCAACAACATTTATTTATAGTAAAATTACCAATATATATTTATTGTAAAATGATAAACAATACCTAATTATTATAAAATTACCAATATAAATTAATTGTAAAATGATTGACAATACCTATTTATAGTAAAATTACCAATATATATTTATTGTAAAATGATTTAACAATATTTATAGTAAAATTACCAATATATATTTATTGTAAAATGATTAACAATACCTATTTATAGTAAAATTACCAATATATATTTATTGTAAAAAGATTTAACGACATTTATTTATAGTAAAATTATCAATATATATTTATTGTAAAATAATTATCAATATTTATTTATAGTAAAATTACCATCATTATATATTTATAGCAAAATTACCAAGACTATTTTTTCATATTAAAATTACTAACAATACCTGTATATCGCAAAATTACCAATAATACCTATTTATAATAAAATTATCAACAGTACTTTATAATAGTAAAATTTCCAGCAATACTTATCTATAGCAAAATTAACAAAAATACGTATATTCTAACAAATCTTGGCGATTTGCCCTCATCCGTTTAAAGTACGGCCAAACAACTGACATGCATAAAGTTTTTTTCATGATATTAATCCATATAATATCCTTTAATTTATAAAAGAAATCAAGCTGTATTCCAAAATATAAGACTAATAAAACTACAATATGAAACTCACATATCACCAGTTCCAGTAATTATGTCTTCACGAACATGTATCTGTACAAAAGCAGCGCATTATCTACCCTGAACTCAACTGTAAATGCAGAATAACATATAATGGGATATGCCATTAATCACACACATAAAATCAAATCAAATCAATATGTATATACGCAAAAGTTGAGTATTATCAACCATGTCAGTTAAGTGCCATACGTGATACACTCTTTCGAGACATGACTGACTGGGCAGAAGATTATCCCGCAGTAGGTTGTCATTGCTTCCTGCGGTAGATTGGTTGCCAGCCAAGGCTATAGAACCCAATCTGTCCTATTATTTGATTCATAGCTAGAGGGGGAAGAGATGTATTATATTATGAAGAATGCCTTAATCATGTTTCCTACTTTTATATTCAGTCAATCAGTAAAGTGCCATACGTGATACACGCTTTGGGCGATCATGTCTCGAAAGAGACATAACTGACTGCGCAGATCATCCCGCAGTAGGTTGCCATTGCTTTCTTCGGTAGACTGGTTGCTAGCCAAGGCTATAGAACCCAATCTCTCCTGTTATTTAACTTATAACTGGATGGAAGAGACGGATTAATACCTTTCTCAAGGGTATTTGTGCGTAAGTGAATGCAAATATTCTGTAGTTAACTGTAAAAGCATAATAGCTTATATAACATTTTTATGACTTCAAAGCTCCCAAGAAAATTGCATTGAGGCATTAAATGACCCAGAAGAAGTTGATATGCCGTGAATAAACAAAATAAACAAATCCATAAATCAATCACTTCTGTGTCAACAGGAAAGAATATAATCGTATCCATTAAGACTAAGAGCCACAAGGGATAGGGAGACGCGGAGATCCATGATCGCCTACGTCCTGAAGGGACAAGGCACATAGAAGAAGAAGAAACTAAATATTCTTTCAAATAAATATAGTATTCTAAATGGACTAATAGTTTTGTTATCAAATTTGATCATCTTTTCCTCGGCGAAGCGATAGGTGCCAAACAACTACACCTACTACTACTTTTGTCAGTAATAAAAGTGAAAGACTAAATTTCAAAGAATGTGTTGTATAATAGGCACATTTCAAAATGGTGTAAAAAGTGAAATAAAAAAGTGTTAATAGAGGAGAAGCAAGAATTAAAGATAACATCGGAAAAAATGCAGTGAGATAATAAAAAGCGAAACATTAGACTCAGAATAAACAAAAGATATTCAACTGAAAAGAAAACGAATGCAAGCAAGTCTTCGATAAAATTTGGCGCAACATTAAAAGATAAATGTAAATTTAACAAAAGTCGCAGAATTTAATTAGAATTTTAAAGAAAATCAAAATCTGACAATGAATTAATTTTTTAAACCCGTGATTTTTTTATCTTTTCGTTTGGTAGTTTTTAATTTCTAAGAAAAATGAATGAAAAAAGGTAACATGGTTTCTAAACGGATTTATTAAGATTGACTGTCAGAACACGAAATGGAGTTAACAGAGATAAGACAGCCGACATAGAAAATGGAAGCTGGAAGACAACGAGAAAGACGGGAAAACATTAACGAGTAAAGGGAAAGACACTTGACAGGGAAGTAAAGAGGGGAATATATATATATATATATATATATATATATATCCGCAGACAGATCTGTTTCGCTGCATCACAGCTCATCAGTACGGTTAGACACCGATTGCTTTTTAACCCAGGATGGAAACCTGACCGAACTGGCGTCAGTCGGCGATTCTACCTCTGAAGTACGGGTGCTCGGTAGAAGGAGGCAGACATTTTAGCGTGTATATTATCATTATACACGCCCAATAGCTGAGAGTGTTCTAATTCATTGCTGAATGAACGATGCGTAGATGCTAGAGTAGCTACTGTTTTTCAAAGTCTACCATTCTTCCGGAGTGAAATTAAAAACTACCAAACGAAAAGATAAAAATCACTGGTTTAAAAAATTAATTCATTGTCAGATTTTGATTTTCTTTAAAATTCTAATTAAATTCTGTGACTTTTGTTAAATTTTCATTTATTTTTTTCATTTGCGCCAAATTTTATCGCAGATTTGCTTGCATTCGAATTCTTTTCAGTTGAAACAATAGCTACTCTAGCATCTACGCATCGTTCATTCAGCAATGAATTAGAATACTCTCAGCTATTGGGCGTGTAAAATGATTTGGTTGATCTAGCTGTAAATGGGTGGGGCCTTGTTGCTAGTCTGGTTGCACGAGTAAATTCTTGTGGCGGGGGCACCAGTGAAATAAGTTCGTCGGAGCAGAAGCCATGAAAATATTTGTAGAATAGACAGAGAGAAGCCACACCCGGCCGGTGAAATAAGTGGCTGTAATCGAGCAGCCAATTCGGGACCTATTACATTACAAATTCTCATTTGGAGCCCGTCTTGAACACTGAGATAAACAGCGGTGGCGTCTGACTATTTATGACAGCAGTATTCTATGCACGGGCAGATAGTTAAGTGATTCAATGGGGCTCTGATTGTGAAATTGTCCCTAAGGGTGTCAGCGGACTACATAGTTGTGAAACTGTCTAAAGGATCGGCGGTCCGAATGTTGGGAAGTTGACAACCATCTCATTGTCGCTGCACCTCCTCAACTGTACAAAATTGCCTTTTCTGTCCTTGAGTTTGAGGAGCCTTGTGTAGTCGTTCACTTATTGCCTTTTTTTAAGGGTGAAAGATGACTCACCCCCGTCAACTCAACGACTCAGTACTTCCGACTCAACGACACGTAAAGTACGAAATTTTGTCGTCGGCTTAAAAAAAAAAATGAAGGTAATTTATTAAAGATAATTTTTAAAAGTTATCTTTTTAAATAATAGTAATTAATTAGGGACCATTTTTTTTTAATACAGGACTTTACTTTTAATTGGAAAATTTATTGAGAATTGTATACAATTGTCCCTTAAGGACGTAGGCGATCATGGCACACCACGTATCCCTATCACCGTTATCCCACCCACATCCCGCTCTGCAATCCACTTGCTCAGGTCTGTCAAGTATGTTTTCCCTGTCTCTCTTTCTGTCTGACTTGTGAGTATATAATTCTCCAAGCCCTCTTTCCTCATTACATGTTCCAGAAACTTTAGTTGTATTTTCCTGATGTTCAGTATTAATTTCTTTTTTGTTTCCATCCTTTCCAAAACCTCATCATTACTCACATGCTCGATCCATGATAGCCGCAGCATCCTTCTGTAGAACCATATTTCAGTTGCTTCAAGTTTTTCCTTCATTTTTGATGAGTTTGTCTAGCATTCATTGTCATATTGAAAAATAATTATCTTATTATATCACAAAGCAATCAAGTAATTTCTTTTTTACTTCTAGTGAAATTTTCCTGTCTCTTAATACGCTGCTCAGCTTCTGGAATGCGTCTTCCGCCATGCCGATTCACCTTCAGATCTCAGTGTCGCACTTACCGTCTTCTGTTTTAACACTTAACCAGGTATTTAAATTTTTGTACCTGCTTGATTTTAGTACCCACCGCCTGTAATTGGCATTTTGCGCTTCTCCGTTTGCTGATGACCATGCATTCATTTATCTTATAGTTTATCTGTAGTCCTTTCTTTCGACTTCTTCGGCTACCGTCTTTAGAATGTCATGTAGTGTCCTTTCCGTGTCTGCTATCAGCACTCTATCATCTGCGTATCTTATTTTTGTGGCTCCCAATGACGAATAGGGTCATCAGAATGGTCTCGCTGTACAAGATGAATAGATCCGGTGAAAAGACACATCCTTGTCTTACTCCCTTTTCTATATTTGTATATCTGCTGAATTCGTTTCCGTATGCAGGCGGTTTGCTGCCAGCAGAGGTTCTTGGTTGCTCTAATGTCTTCCTCAAGTAGGTCGAGGTTGCTGAGCTTTTCTAACAATTCTTTGTGGCAAATGCCTCTGCATATTCTATAAAACATAGGTACACATCCTTTTTCATTTGTATTGTCCTTTCTCCAATTAATTGCTCGAAAAATGCATTTCTGTTTCTTCGCAACTTTTGTAGCCCCCGTAATGAATCTCCATATTGTGGGGTCTGCTTCATCCTCAATTCTGTGTGCATTATTCTATTTACTTCTTCAGTATGATTATTTACCCGATCTTCCTGTTGTGGTGTTATTTTCGCTGTGGAGGCTAGTATTTGTGCTAAAATAGGTCCTAATAGGTTCGACGTACAAAACGTTAGGAACTTGATATAATATGTATTCAGTCAGGCAGTAAAGTGCTATACGTGATACACGCTTGGGCGATCATGTCTCGAAAGAGACATGACTGACTGGGCAGAAAATCATCCCGCAGTAGGTTGCCATTGCTTTCTGCGGTAGACTGGTTGCCGACCAAGGCTATAGAACCCAGTCTGTCCTGCTATTTAACCCATAACTGGAAGGAAGAAACTGATTAATACCTTTCCCAAGGGTATTGGCGTGTAAGTGAATACAATGGATTCAACTGGCATTCGAACTCGGCTTCTTGGTTTCTCGTTCCGAGCCGATATCCACTGTACCACAACGTACATAAATAATATGTATTACGCAGTAATCTTGCCAGGTCGCTGACTACTTTCGTATTCGACTAACTATCGAGTACTATCGTTCAACATCGACTGACCCTCGTTCCTCTTACTACTCCTACTTAAATTAGGTGGGAGAGTCTATTCACTATAGAATAGGCGTGCTTTACCATCACATTTCCTCGTGCAACGTTCTCTTGTAAATAATCCACATTTGTGGGAGTGAGAAGAAAGTGGGGCTTCTGCTGGTTCCACGTTGATTTGGTTATTGAATATAGTTATCTTTGAATCAATTCAACAAATAGGTGGTTTTAACTTATAAATCATTAAGACAAACAACAAAGCTTTCAAAATCTCTACGACTCAAAACAGATCTAAGACAAGTGTACACTATATAAGCTAACACCAGTTGGCCGGTGTTGCGTCGGTGGTAATGAAATGTCCTCCTCTCACTTTTCGAAGGGAATTCGTACTAAGTCAGCAAAACTGACACGGTCAGAATTTGAACTCGACTCACCAAATGGACACTAATATACGATAAAATAGTTCGCTATTTCCAGGAACATAGAAATTGCAGTTGCATGAAACAATTGTATTGCACCGTTATTTTTTACTGAGTCCAAGTGTAAATGAATGTAAATAGAAATAATCTATTAATCTAGTAGCAAAGTTGGGTGATATGTTTATCTCCTTCCATGTCAAATAGTATAAAAAAAGAAGACACGAAAAAGGAAAGGGGGGGAGGCAAGGGAAAAATGACGTAAATTAAGATGTGAAAACCTGATCGAACATGTCAACATTACTAGATGCAATTCATTCCCTTGATATATTTCATGAAAGCTCACTTCAGATAATATATTTACCAATATAGACATTAAACAAATGAGAATTTGAGTTCGAGCAAAAATAAAACAAAAAAATAAAGAAATAAAAAAATCAATAAATTATCGAGCCTATCGACTAGTTTAGAAAATTTAGAAACTTTCTAACATACAGAATTAATATCTTATCACTACTGAAGTTGGCTAGTTCGCAAGTAAAAAATAAGGATTTTTGTGTGTGGGGTTTTTATCTTTGTTGATTAGTATTCATTAGTCTTTCATCACAGCTACGACATTCGAAAAATATAGATTTATTTCTATCGTTTTAGAAGGACGATCCTGTTCATCATATAATATGCAATATCATTAGTCCTGACCTGATAGTTTGGGTTCGATCACTTTCCCACCACCGTAATGTAGTTTCACCGTAATGTAGTTTTCTGCTGAACTCTTCTATATGATTCCTAGGCTCAGTTAATTTAAAGGCCCAATACACGCCCAATAGCTGAGAGTGTTCTAATTCATTAGATTCACTGAATGAACGATGCGTAGATGCTAGAGTAGCTACTGTTTTTCAAAGTCTACCATTCTTCCGGAGTGAAATTAAAAACTACCAAACGAAAAGATAAAAATCACTGGTTTAAAAAATTAATTCATTGTCAGATTTTGATTTTCTTTAAAATTCTAATTAAATTCTGTGACTTTTGTTAAATTTTCATTTATTTTTTTCATTTGCGCCAAATTTTATCGCAGATTTGCTTGCATTCGAATTCTTTTCAGTTGAAACAATAGCTACTCTAGCATCTACGCATCGTTCATTCAGCAATGAATTAGAATACTCTCAGCTATTGGGCGTGTAAAATGATTTGGTTGATCTAGCTGTAAATGGGTGGGGTCTTGTGGCTAGACAATCTATACATTGGTGGCAACATCAACTCATTTTACAATTGAAATGGCGACATCTAACTGTACATCTACTCTAACAGTTACTTTTTCGCACTTCCCACTTGTGATACACGTTCCCAGATTCTTACGTTTCAGTTATGTTTTTTATTATCAAAAATGTAAATGCAATGTCACTCATTATCATGTCTTTTTAATTACTATTCTTTTATTTAATTATGTTTTTTTTTCTATTCTTACACTCATTAACCCAGTTACGTGTTACGGAACTTATATCCTTACCTGTGGTAAAATGATTTAAAGAATATAGTGTGAAATCGATCCCTAGCTTCTTAAAAAGTAATTGAACTTTGATATTACCCTCTCTCTTACCGGAAATTCATCAGGTATTGTTTGATTGGTCCATGATTACATAATGCGTTTTACTTGCCAATTAAACTCTTCCTAGTGAATTGCCTATAGATAACCAAGATAAAAAGTAATAATTATATCAGTAGTGATAGCACGCGTGTCATTAATGGTTTACTGAAACCTCCCAATTTGGTTTTACTTATGTTAAAAAAAATGTTATTTAAAGCTTGTCAAAAGCAATTATTTAATTTTGAGTCAGGGTGGTATCGGGTAACATCTATCATTTGAACTAATTCTCAACAGGCCTGACTTTTTCAAAAGCTTAATTCTCTTTACGTTTGTATTCGAAATCGGTGTCTCTTAGTCGCCAGATGTACGGAATTAAAGCAAATCTAAAATGCGCTAAATTAAAGTGTAGAGCTTTTTGAACAAATCAGCACGAAATTGTGTTGAGAATACAAAAATATAACTTGCTGATTTGCAAATGAATGCTGTTATTTTCTGGTCGATATACGTACTTAAGAAAATAGCATTGCAAAATAAATTATTTTGCATGGAAGCTGTATCTGTAGATAGCTGGACTAAGTGCTACTCCTGTGCTACTCTTGTGGATTTAGAGATTCTTGACAAAAAACAAAAAAAAAAAAAAAAGACGAAAAACAAAAAAACAAAAACAAAAATAAAACAAACAAACAAACAAACAAACAAACAAACAAACAAACAAACAACAACAACAACAACAACAAAAAAAAAAAAAAGAAGCAAAAACAAAACAAGGACAGATCTATAATATAATCAACCCTGACCAGGCATCTGAACTTCACTTCCGATGTGACGTGGCTTTCTACAAATTTCTACAAATATTTTCATGGCAAATTCTCTGAAGAGTTTTCTTCCTTGTTGTCTCAAATATATGAATTTAAGCGTGTTAATAGATTTGCATCTAGATTCCAACCTTTTACTGCAGAAAGAACTAAATGCAAACGCCACTTCTATTCCAACAGTTTCTTTTCTCGTACTTTCCGCCTATAGAAATTTCTTCTGTTTTTTACTTCTCTGATAAATACAATCTTCAAAATTTTAAAAGCAACATCACCCTGCTGATTTGCAAATGAATCGGGGTCTTCATATGTGATTAACGTAAGAAAATATCATAGCGAAATTTTTTTTATCAAGGGAGCTGTATTTATAGGTATCGAATTAAGGTAGTTCGATAAAAGAAAATTTCGTCGTGATTGAAACATCTTATATTTTTATTACAGTGGTTAATTGGGGCAAGAAATGGCTTGTAAATTTTAACGCACTTCCCGCCTATAGAACTTCCTTGTGCTTTCTTACTTCCCTGGTAAATACAATTATGAAAATTTTAAAAGCAACGTCAATCGCAGTTTGTTTTCTTGAACCCCTTGTATCTTTTGTGCTTTACTCAACCCTACCTATTCTCAGTCTTCACTTTCACGGTAACATCTTTACGTAGTAGTGCCATTACCACTTTTCTTGTCGTAAAATGTTCTTAAAAAAAGATTAAACCCGAAGCTGCATGTGAACAAAGATAAATACTGAGATCTAGAGATAAATGTAAACAATTATGATAGAAAGAAGAATACGTATATATATATATATATATATATATATATATATATATATATATATTTCTCGATCACGAATGACCTGCAGTCTAAATGAGGTTTTAAACAAGCCTATATAACACAACTGATTAAAACCTCGTTTAGACTGGAGGTCATTCGTGGTCGAGATGTATAAGACGTTGCCAAAATCATATATATATATATATATATCCAAATAAATAAGAAACGAAGAAAATATTTGCAACGTTCAAAACTTTAATTTAAAACAGTACTCAATATAAAAATAGAGCAATGAATATTGATTATAAATTATACTTTAGAACATGTACAAACTACAATCTACTACAAAATTGCAAATTTTGTTTCGAGATTGAAAGAACAATGTGTCATCAGGTAGGTAGTAATTATGGGAATAAAAGTTATTTTTGAAAAGAAAATTTATAAAAATTCACTTCCTTTTATTATTGGAAAAAAATTACGTACGAGGTAAGGAGGATCGACAAGGTGAAAAAACAATAAGAGAAATAAAAAAAAGAAGGAAAATGAAGGAGGAAAGAGGACACAGAGAAAATAAAAAAAACAAAAGAGAAAGAAAGAAACGAGAGGAAAGAGCCAATGAAAAATAGCCAGAGAAAAAAATAGACCCCAAATTTAGGTAAGAAGTAAAATGTAAGCCTATGCAGATATCGGTCACGCGACGTCTGAGCTTAGATATCGAGCACTATCTCATGACCCTAGCTCTCAACGGGCTAATATATTTATATTCTTATATGTCACTCGTCTCTCATTCACGTATCACCTGAAATCAGTCAGTTAAATGCCATACGTGATACAAGCCTGGGCGCTCATGTCTCTTTTGAAACATGTCTTTACTGGGCAGAAGATTTTCTCGCAATAGGTTGCCATTACTTTTTGCGGTATGCTAGTGGCCAACCAAGGCTATAGAACCTATCCTGTTATTTAACCCTTGAATGGATGGAAAGAGATGGATTGATACCTTTCATACGGGTATTTGCGCATAAGTGAATGCAACGAACTCGACTAGAATTCGAACTTAGCTCCTCGATTTCTCGCCCTAAGACGATATCCACATCACTCGACTAGAAACCGAAGAACGCGGAACATAATATGTTTATGATATTTTTTTCCTTTAAGGGTGCCATTTCATGCTTTCGTGGTCCAACTTTACGGGTGAGGTTGTATTTACGTCTTATGAGTGCGTACACACACATATATCTATATATATTTAAGTAAATTAATAAATATACAGATGAGGGTACCCACATGTATAGTAATTATTATTCAGATGTTAACAGAACATTAAACAGTGTTCACTGGAGTATAGACAGAGCTATTATATATATATATATATATATATATATATATATACAAGCCTGTTTCGCTGTATCACAGCTCATCAGTGTGGCTAAACATATCCACTTGCTTATATATATATATTCAGAGAGCTATGAAACAGAGCTATTATACTAATACATATATATATATATATATATATATATGTATATGTAATATATGTATATATATATATGTATTACATGTAATATATATATATATGTATTATATGTATATATATGTATTATAATAATACATATATATATATAAAAGATATAATATATATATATATATATATATATATATATATATATATATCAATAAATATACAAATTGCCCGACGTCAATAACATGACTCGTATATGCATATATATATGTGTGTGTGTGTGTGTGTGTGTGTGTGTGTGTGTGTGTGTGTGTGTGTGTGTGTGCGTGTGTGTGTCTATTCATGATATTGTGGAAATTTGACGGTACTTTTTTGCATATGCACAAACTTGTCACGTCTCGTGTATTTCAAGGAGTGCTAGTATGTATGTGAGTTTGGCCAATGCAATTAGTAGCGTCTGTTATTAGTGTCCATCGCGTTTGGTTAGATTAAATGAAGCAGGATTAGTTTATAGGCCGACGCTGTTTTGGTCGGAGATCATGAGTGTAATTAGAGGAAGCGAACAAATCGTGGGGGTGAGTATAGGCAGGAAAGAAGAGAAAGAGGGTCGGATATGCGAGACTGGCCTGTGGGGGTGAAGAGAGAAAAAGTAATAGATTTTTAGGAAGAGAGAAGAAGAGGACAAAAAAGGAATAAAAACAAGTAGAAAGAGAAGGAAATAAAGATTAGAGGGGATTGGGAGAGAGAGAGAGAGAGAGAGAGAGAGAGAGCCAAATTTGGCAGAAACCATCCAATGTTGGTTCTGATGTTCACACTATCTATATCTCCTACTTTGAATTGTCTTCTCTTATAATTATAGCCAGTTATATATATATATACACACACACACACACACACACACACACACACACACACACACACACACACACACACACACACATATATATATATATATATGTATATATATACATCGCTCATTCAGTAATGAATTAGAGCACCACTCTGGCTATTGGGCGTGTATAATGATAATATACACGCTAAAAGTCTGCCTTCTTCTACCGAGCGCCCATAGCGCAGAGGTAGAATCACCGACTGACGCCAATTCGGTCGGATTTCAATCCTGGGTTAAAAGTATTCGGAGTCTAACCGTACTGATGAGTTGTGATACAGCGAAACAGATCTGTCTGCGGATGACTATATATATATATATATATATATATATATATATATATATATATAATGATAGAACGTATATAAATACAAAACTGACATCAATGTCTAACACAACAGTTTCCTGCTTGATAAGCCAGTCGGTGTGGAAATAAGTGTCAACTTACATATATATATATATATATATTCTATTAAATATAAGAGACAATGAATGTCTATTATGTTTAATCAAAAACATAATACGTAGAAATGTTAAACCAGTCGAAAGTAATAATCAAATTAAACTCATTATATATTATAAAAAGTTTAAAACAATTGACCTCATAGTCTATAATAACCCAACAGGCACTAAACTAAATTCTTTACAAAAAACCAATGTAGTGTACCAATTTACATGCCCATTCAGAGATTGCATCTCTGATACTACTCAAAAACCTAGTACATATATTGGTTTTACCACAACCACGCTCTCCCGTAGACTTACATGTCATCTTTCTGATCAGAGTACTATTAAACAACATTTCTCTGAAAAACATAAACATGTAGGTAATATCAGACAGATTTTGGTCAACAATACGGTGATCCTTACTCATACACACAGTAAGAGGAACCTGCAGATATTGGAGGCCATGTACATCAAATCAAAACAACCAACACTCAATAAAATCAACTTTAAAACAGGAAATAACATATTACATTGCATTTGACTTGATGGTTTTGTTGTCATTTCGCGCTATCCCGCGGTGTGACGTCATAAAACCGCATCGCAAACTTAAGAACTGCGTTTATTCTTTTTGGTAACTATTGCCGTTGCCAAGCGGAGTTTTATGTCAACACAAAATAAAATCGTCGGTGATGGTGGATTTTATAATATTTCAGTTTAAACTACCTCTCTGAAGATGGCTCATGTGAGCCGAAAGCTTAGAAGAAAACCAATAAATAATTATCCAAATGTTGGAGAATTTTTGTCTTTATTTTCAACTGAAATTAAAGCAAAAATACGACGTTTAGAACGGCTCATGATTAAACATAATAGACATTCATTGTCTCTTATATTTAATAGAATATGTCTAGAAAATTACTTGCTGCCTCGATATACTAAATATATATATATATATATATATATATATATATATTTACTTGGTACTTGGTATTTTACCTTCCCAAGTACCAAGGATTGTACTTCATATATATATATATATATATATATATATATATATATATATATATATAAAGTAGAATACTTGGTACTTAGTAAGGTAAATTCCACAGTTGATTAAATCCAATTAGAACTTAATGTTAAGATTTAACAGAGTATTATAATAATGAAAATAAGTTGGATCTTTTTATAGTTGGTAATATTATATTTGACGGCCTTCTTATAGACCGCTCCTCAGACCAAATTCATACAACAATGTAGTTTCTTTATTATCATATTATCATTACTACCAGTGACACAATCGTGTTATTATTACGGTTAGAATTAATAAGAAAAACTAACAATTCATTTTTCTAGCGAAAATTCAACCTCTAATTTTTATTTTTAATGTCTTGCATCTTAAAATAGACAACTAAAAATCCAAATCAATTTATACTAACTACTGTCATTCTAAATCTAGGCAAAGGCCGTCTTGTCGTCTAGATATAGTATAAACGCTAACATCTAACTGTTAATTTAACCACCCACCTCTCTCCTATTTTTTCTTCTCTTTATTACCAATGAGTTTATAAAATCATCTAACTTATGTTCATTATATATATATATATATATATATATATATATATATATATATATATATATATATATTAGGACATTGAATAAGTTCTCGCTGACCTTTCATGAAAAGTAATGTTTTATTTGCAAGAATTAAGAAGAAACATGTCAGTGAAAGTATTGTCTCTCGCTAGCCACGCGTCGACAATTTTTTGGCATTTTTATGAGAATGAATGTGCTGCTCGGCCAGGCCATGTGCCATCGATCGGAACAAGTTATAATCAGAATGGGTGAATACGCTGAGTGTGGTAGGACTTCCCATTTAAGCGTTTCCAAGTAGGTTTTCACCCGTTTTTGCCATGTTGCAAAATCACTTTGTCGTGTCTGTTCGCATAGCGGCCGTTCTTTCTTCAATGCTCGGCTCAAACGCATTAATTGTAGTCGATAGCGATGGTTTTGGTCGGTTTGAACAGCTCATAATAAACTACATTTAACTGATTCTACCAAATGCAGAGCAGATACTTCGAACCATGGATTTGCCACCAATGTCGATGCATGACTGGGTTTAACCCACGATCTTCTACGCTTCGGGCTATCGTAGTGCATCCACTTTTCATAGCCGGTCACGATACGATGCAAAAAAACCTTTCTTTTTCTGACGTTGAAGGAGCTGTCCACATGCGAGAAGACGCCGTTTCTCGGCTTCAACTTGTACGGCACCCAATGCCCTTGCTTTTATATCGTTCCTAATGTTTTCAAACGTTTCAAAACTGTTGTGTGATCAGCTCCTAATGATTCTTCAAATTCAGCTTGTATCTGACATGAGTCTTCATGAAGTAATGCCTCCAATTCTTCGTCTTCAACTTTTTTTGGTGCACCAGAGCGTTCTTTAGCTTCCATATCAAAATCATTATTTTTGAAGCGTCTAAACCAATCTTTGCGTGTTGTTTCCGTCAGAGTATAGTTGTCGTAACTTCCAACAAGAATTCTGTGCTTTTCAGCTGAAGATTTCTTTTGAATAAAGTAGTGCAGTATTATTTCCCTCAAATACACTTTCTTTGGTACGAACCAGGAAGCATGTTATAATACTACCTTATAAATGCGTGACCACATAAAAATACCCGCACGCAGTTCAGGGAAAGCTATTTGTTGGAAAAAGTAAAAACTTATTCAAGGTCCTAATACACACACACACACACACACACACACACACACACACACACACACACATATATATATAGTACTGTGCAAAAGTATTAGGACAAGAACTATTTTATCTTTTGTGAGGCATATTGACAGAAAACAAAAACAATTTAATTAAAGTAATTTTATTTGATTTACTCAACAAATGATTTAGCAAAAAAATACTTGTAACAAAATAAATATAATATTTAGTATAATAGTTTTCGCTTTGATCACAGCCTTCATTCTGTCAGGCATTGATATCACAAGCTTCTTCAATGTATCTAATGGTATCTCCTGCGAAGCAGCTTGTATTTGTTCTCAAAGTGTGTCTTGCAAAGTAACATCAGATTTATCAATTTTTTTATCCAAAATATCCCATAGATGTTCAATAGGATTAAGATCAGGTCATTGTAGGGGCAATTCAAATTCCGAATCTTTCCTTCATCTTCCTTTTTAGTTCAATAATTCTTACAAAGGTTTGAAGTATCTTTAGGGTCATTTCTCCTATTCAACGTATCCCAGATTGGACACATGTATGTGTGTGTGTGTGTGTGTATGTGTGTGTGTGTGTGTTTTTAATCGTGTCACACCAAGCAAGGCACTCCACTGCCACTATATCGCCGGGGGTTAGACAGGGCGATAGACGAGTTAGGATGTACATAGGGGTAGAGTTGGAGAGAATGGGAGGGTTAGTGTGTTAGGAGGTGTCTATTGACCTTACATTTAAACTCCTGGAGGTTGTAGTCGTCGGGGTATCAATCACATTACAGATTATTCGCAGTATTTTGTCAAGAACCCCGAGGAGAATAGCAGGGGTACCCGACTAGATGTGGCAGCAGTACTCAATACACGGGCGGATGGTGGATTTATATAATTGCAGGATAGATTCAGGCGGCAAGAATTTCCGGGCCCTGCACAGAGAGCCGACTTTCATAGCTGTGGATTTAGCAATGAATTCGATATAGTCATTCCACTTGAGGTCCGCTGAGAGTGTCAGGCCAAGCAGGCGTAGTGTTTTACTCTCTGGGAGGCATGCCTGTTCCATGCTAATGGGAGGGAGGTACGGTTGTCTGTGTTTTTTTTTGCTGAATAAAATGGAAAGACACTCACTCGAATTCCACTTCTAGTATTCGAAACAAAACAAAAATAAATCTTTAAGCATAAAAAGTAATGAACAACTAAAAAAACAAGCCACGCTGAAAAGAAATGTTAGAAAACGTTTGAGACAAAGAATAAAACTGACAATTTTGCATTCCCATCAAACAGGAAAATGAAAGAATGATCGAATAACTAAATAAAAATAATGTATAATATTTTGCTTTCTTTATCTGTTATATTAAAAAAGAACAATTGCTACACACACACACACACACACACACATATATATATATATATATATATATATATATATATATATATATATATATACACGAAAAAAATCGCAAGATCGCCAAGACCTACCGCCGTTGTGCGAAACCGCGGTAGGTCTTGGCGATCTTGCGATTTTTTTCGTGTGTTTTTGCTCTGCGTAACTGCCTTTTGGTTAACACTTTTTGGTTAGTTTTGTATCGAGCATTTTTCTTTCCTGGTGGTTCGTTCCGTTCGAGGGTTTTTTTCTTTACTGTGAAGAACCGTATGCATTGTCGGTCCTACGCAGTTTTCTTTTTTTTTCCCCTCTTTGTCCAAAGCTCTATAGCCGAGGACGGTAACGGAGTTAGATTCTGTTGCTTATTCATAGTCTTTAAAAGATTCTTGTGTAATATTTTAAGATTAGGATACGGACAGAGTCGGTTTTATTATTATATATATATATATATATATATATATATATATATATATAGGTTTTCTGTTTTCCAATCTTTTCTTTATTTTTTATTTTTTATTTTTATTCTTTATTCTTTATTCTATTTTTATTCTTATTTATTTTTATTCTTTATTCTTTATTCTATTTTATTTTTATTCTTTATTTTTTTTTATTTTGTTATTTTTATTTTTTTTTCAATTGGAGTAGATAAACTAAACTATCGCCCGGTTCACACTCCACCCACGTCTATTGAACAGGTGAAGAGGCTCATCCCTTGTTCCCTGGTTAGGATGTGGTTTCCGGCTTTCTCTTTTTCCAATCTTTTTACTCTTACGTAGCTCCCTACGCATCAGTGGCGTTATCGCCTTGCTTGAGGTGATATCATTAAAATATATATATATATATATATATATATATATATATGTATGTAGATAGATAGATAGATAGATAGATAGATAGATAGATAGATAGATGTGATTGTGTAACCCTGGGTTTCACGCTCTTACCATCGTCAGACAAACTGATTAATTTTTTAAAAAATTGGCTATATGTAGGGCTGCGTATATTCGCCTATATTTGTGGAAGTGGAAGGAAAATATGTCGTCATGACAGACAAAGATATATATACACATTTGTACACCCACTGACCTGGGGAAACACACGCACACGCGCGCGTCCGCCCACCAGGGCTCACACAAACATATATGAGAATCTTGCGGGGCACGGCATATATATATGTATATGCGTGCCGTTGCGCACATATATACGCATTCGGTTACACAAAAATATTACACAAATAATAAAAAGCCACAACAAAAAAATTAACAACCTACAATAATGCAACCGAAGAACCTCAATGTAACTGCAGAAACGGAACTACATGTCCACTCCAGAGACATTGTCAGCAAACAAACATAGTATATAAAGCCAAGGTAAGTGCAAACAACAACACGATGTACTACGTCAGTGCCACCGAGGAACCATTTAAGAAAAGAAAAAACAACCACACTCTTTAATTCTCCAACAGAAAATACTTGAAAAGCACTATACTATCCACATACGTCAGTCAGTTAAAGTGCCATACGTGATACACGCTTGGGCGATCATGTCTCGAAAGAGACATGACTGACTGGGCAGAAGATTATCCCGCAGTAGGTTGCCATTGCTTTCTGCGGTAGACTGGTTGCCGACCAAGGCTATAGAACCCAATCTGTCCTGTTATTTAACCCATAACTGGAAGGAATAGACGGATTAATACCTTCCCCAAGGGTATTTGCGCGTAAGTGAATACAATGGATTCAACTGGAATTCGAACTCGGCTACCCGGTTTCTCGTTCCGAGCCGATATCCACTGTACCACAACGCACAACCCACATACGTATGGCGTCTAAAAGACAGAAATATTTCACCAACAATAAGCTGGAAAATACTGAAAAAGCACCTACCTACAACAACATTACATAAAAATACCTAAATGGAAAAGTAGCAATTATATCTCATACCCCACAAAAGAACTTACTAAGCACAAGATCAGAACTAATTTCCAAATGCAGACATGAAAATAAATACCTATTATCACAATTTATACCAAACGAATAAAAAGAAAAGGAACCGCTGATACCATAATCCTGTCAATTATTCCCTAGTTCAAACTACTACAATAATAATTGCATTTATTGTTCTTATCATTAAACCACCATTACGCTTTACAATAACTATTTGCTACCAAATTCTTATCATCATCAATTATTACTATCACCGTATTAGTCCGCAATCATTATCAACGTAATTTACCCCTCTCTGCCTTAGTCAAATTAATGCCACCACACATAAATACTAACAAGCATTACGAATTAGAATTTCTACCATGCGCAACCACAAAGAAAACAAGCTAATAACCGACTTAAAAAAACCCAAACAATACAGCCTTAAATAAAATAATAACAATTTTTACCTATCATAGTTTCACACAGACCCCATCATACGTACATATGTACGTACGAGAAATCGACAACTATCCGCGCGTTGACATCGCTAAACTATTCGAATACACCAACCAAACGCGTATGTATGTGCGCAACGGCACACACATATATATATATATATGCCGAGCGCCACACGATTCACATATATGTTTGTGTGAGCCCTGGTGGGCGGACGTGCGTGGGTGTTTGTGTTTGCGCACGTCAATGGATGTACAAATGTGAATATATGTCTGCGTCTGTCATGTCGACAGATTTTCCTCATACTTCCACAAAAATAAACGAATATACGCAGCCCTACATATAGCAAATTAAAAAATAAATTAATCTGTTTGTCTGAGGATCTCAAAAGCGTGAAACCCAGGCTCACAAACTAACACCTAACTGAATATGTCAGCTCTATCACTGATATTGAGCGCTTTCAAATAAGTACCGCGAATATATAAATAATACAATATATATAACAAATTGCATATATATATTGATATTTATAATTATATACATACACTTTTCACACACGCAAACACACACACGCGCGTGCGCGCGCACACACACACACACACACACACACACACACACACACACACACACACTTAAGAATAAAAATAAATAAAATAAACCAAAATGAAATAAATGTCATATGTAGATATTGCAAAATGTTCACCTTAGAATGTGGATAAAAAAAGAAAAAAAAAAAAAGAAAAAAACTTTATATTAATTAACATGCATATACCTGATAATTCGCTTAAGGAAAATAACAATTGACGAGATATGAAAAAAAGTAAATTGGTACATAATTTTTTTATAATAAATAAATATATATCAGGAAGAGGGGATAATATGATTGTATGAAGTCAATTAGAATAATAAATAAAATTGTTATTTATAAAGTAAAGATTTTGAAAAAATTAGAATTAAATGCGTACTGATAAGAAGAATAAATTTACCCCAAATCCCCTTTAAAATTGAATTTTTTTTTTTTTAATCATTTCACCCCGAGCAAGGCGGAAACGCCACTGATGTGCAGGGGGTTACATAAAAGTAAGAATATTAATTTGAAAAGAGTGAGGAGTACAAACTAGTTAGAAAGGAACAATAGAAAGCTGAGAAAGCAGGTGCGATGACAGATACATAGGTGGAGAGAAAGGGAAAAAGTTTTCTTTCTTTCTTCATCTCTTTCATTGTCTTCTATGAGAAGAGATCAAGATATGGAGAAAACTGAAAGGACATTTTGGTACTAGAATGAATCCACCAAACGTATATAGAGAGAAGCAATAAAAATAAAAATGAAAATAAAATTAGTTTAAAAGTACGTTGACACTTTGACCGTTATGGATGAAAAAATAAAAAATGGAAAAAACAAAAAACAAAAAGAAAAAAAAAGAAAGTATGTATTTCCTAAAAATAGAAACTAATGCACAAATTTCAAAGTGAATCTTTATTATGATTAGTTAAAAGGAAGACACACATAAGACTTTATATCTTCCCACATACCTAAACAGCGAGAACCGATGACGTTTTGGATATTAATGTACATCATTTGCATAACCAACATCTAACACAGCCTGATGAAGAGACAGAAATCTCGAAACATAGACATTTCCGTGTCGCAATGTACTTTTAATTCATAATTATATGATTATATATATATATATATTAGAAAACTTTTGGTATATTACAATTTCAATGGGTAATACATATTTCACTGCAAAATGATGACCTGGCGGCTCGTCAGACCAAAGTGATACAATAGCTGACCTTCAAAATATCCCCCGCCAATATATATATAAAATTCAGTAGAATATATTTCTGATAATGTCTAATCACACAGAATCATTTTTTAAAGTGAAGTTCACCCTGTATAAAGCCCAGTTGGTAAGCAAAAGGCATGAGCCCAAAAGGCAAATTACAAATGGAGGATGCTAAAATCAAACAATTACAAAAATTTAAATATCTGGTAAGTGTGCTAATTGAGGAACTAGAAGAACGACACTGAGATCCGAAGACGCATTCCAAAATTTAAGCAAAATATTAAGAGGCAAAACATTTGCTTGGAAACAAAGAAAAAACAACAACTGAAATGTTACATCTCTCCTCCTCTATGACAATCAATGCTGGACAATTTCCTCAAAGATGAGGAAAAGGTTTGAAGCAGCGGAAATGTGGTTCTATAGAAAGTTCTGAGGATGCCAAAGACCAAACATGTGAGCAATGACCAGTTTTTGAGAACACAGAAATTAAAAGGAAACTTATGCTTAATACCAAGAAGAGACAGTTGAATTTTCTCGTTCACATAACGTGGAAGTGGGGCTTGGAAAATCTGATACCTAGGGGACAGATTGTGGAGAAAATGTGTCAGAGGAAAGCAGCCAATCGCATATTTGATGAGCTTGTGCAGCCTTTGTGATTTGAAAAAGAAATCACTCAACCGGCGTTCGAGAGCGAGGGAAAATTTACTCGCCCCAAAATCATTTTACTCGACCGACTCCATTTTCTTAATAGTCGCCTTACGTAAACATAGCTTGAATCGCTGACAGAAAACAAAAAATGAAATTTTAATTAAAATTTCGAACGTGTTAGAAAGGATTAAAAAAAAATTATAACAACAAAATTTGATCTTTCCTTTTAATAAACATTTTCATGATAAAACTTTGTTTTTACTAAGTTTCATCCCTTTTATCATGATATGCTGTTTTTTGTTTTGTGTTGTTTAGTTTTTTGGCAATTGAGTGGAGGTACCTAAATTCGTTGTTTCTTTCTTCTATTTGACAACAACCTCCATCTCATAATTGTTAAAAAGTAACAAATCTGATTTTCTCAACGATGTTTTATAAAAAAAATTCTTACTTGTATAATTTGTTTTTCGGTGCGTGGTTGAAAGAAGTATGCGTATTTTTTTTCTTTCTTTCAAATGTTTGTTTTTACTTTTCGTAAGCGGGAAGAAATATACGATATTATATTTTTCCAAATTAATTTCTAAAAATCTGTGAGCGTCTTTAATCTGGGCGACAGAGACATTTTGGCTTCACTCTGGAAGCGTTAATTAAACGAATGTTTACACTGACAGGCACGGTAAAATCCAAAAGTTCAAAAATGTCATTGTAGATCATTCTAAGTAATTTGTGAATCTTCAGTGGTTGTAAAAACAATCAGATTTGCTTTTTCTATATTTGAAGTGACACGTTTTATTGCGAGATTTTTAATCGACCGCGGGCGGGTAAAGCAATAAACTTTAATCGCCCAATTAAGTTTTTCATCGACTGAGTCGATCGGGCGAGTGAAATCTCAAAGGCTGTGCTTGAGTAAATAGATTGTAGAACAGGGATGGCGATGAATGCCTTCGCCTTGAAAATAAAACAAGAAATTAGTGCGAGATGTTTTTTGGCGATCATGGTCATCCTCATCTTCCTGTCCCTTGTAACTTTTTATAAGTCTTGTCTTTTTATGATTTTTCCGAAACCCTGTTCTACAATATGCTTACTCGAGTTCATTAAGTATGCCATGGGCTGCTTTCCTCTGTTCGTTAATATTATTATGTTTGTATGTGAGAATGCTTGAGTGAATAATTTTTTATTTTGGAATTCTCGCCATTTTTTCGTCGATTTAACGGATGTTTATGCCACGGTGAGCATTGTAACAAAACCGATGAGTTCGAATTCCAGTCGGGTTAGTTTGAAAAAAAAATTGTTTCGAAAGAAAAAAGACAGAATGAGATAAATGTACTTACAAGGAACAATAAACAAGAAATAAATTACTCTTCTATGTACTGTATCTCTTCAGAACATAGGCGATCATGGCTCTCCACAATTTCCTAACCTTTGTAGCTCTTAATAAATATTGTCTATTTGTTATCTCTCCTAAACCCTGTTCCGCCATCCATTTACTCAAGTTCATTCTTCTATGAGCCGTGTCCATTCGGAACGTTAGCGATCATGGCTCTCCACAAGTTCCTGTCTTTTGTAGCTCTCATAAATGTTGTCTTTTTTCTTACTTTACTCAAGCTCGCTACGTACGTTAGGCGCTGTTTTCTTTTGTTTCTCTTGCTTTAACTCTGCCGTGTGGGTATCAAATTTCCCAGCACTCTTTCCTCAAGAAAAAAAAGAAAATATGTATTAACTTTACAAGGAGTGGTGATAATAGAGTCAATCTACTCGATCCTTTCCTTAGCTGCATCGTATGTGCTTCGCCATTTTGAATTCAGATTTTTCATTTCAGACCAGTTGCCACTCAAGTCTATAGAACTCGATCTGTCCTGTTATTTATCCATAACTGAGGGTTGGGGAAGAGATGAATTCACTTCTTTCCCAAGGGTATTAATGTAATGAACGTAACTGGAATTTGAACCCGGCTCTTCGATTCCTCAGTCCAAGCCACAGTCCATTACTCTACCTTGCCTCCTAAAAAGCACACATAATAATAAAAAAGAAGAGATGGATTCATGCCTTTCCTAGGGGTATTAGCATGTAAGTGAATGTAATGGACTTTATTTGGATTCGAACTCAGCTCTCTGATTTCTCAATCCGAGCCGCAATTCATTACTTTACCGTGCTTACTTGGGGCGCATCAACGTGATGCATGTCTTGTAAGATCTATTACGACTCAGTAGCTGAAGTTCCTGGGACATGCAATGAGAATGAAGGCCTTAAAGAACCTGATGCTAACAGGCCAGATAGAGGGAAAAAGAGACAGAGGAAAGCAGCGGATAACATATTTGAGTTGAGTAAAGTATTAAGAAACAGGACAGTTTCACTAGAAACCAAGAAGAGAGTACTGGATTGCTATGTGATGTCAGTTCTTCAGTATGGCAGTAAATGTTGGACAATGTCTTCGAAGATGAACGAAAAACTTGAAGCAGCTGAAATGTGGTTCTACAGAAGGATGCTGCGGATGTCATAGATCGAGCATGTGAGCAATGATGAGATTTTGGAAAGGATAGAGACAAAAAAGAAAATTAATACTGAGCATCAGGAAGAGACAACTAAAGTTCCTGGGACATGCAATGAGGAAGGAGGGCTTGGTGGACCTGTTACTATCAGGTCAGATAGAGGGAAAAGAGACAGGGGAAAGCAGCGGATATTTGAAAGACCTAATCAGATGGATGACGGAACGAGGGTTGCATGGTATAACAGGAGAAGGCGTGCTAAGAGCCACCAGGGATAGGGAGACGTGGAAAACCATGATCACCTACGTCCTGAAGGGACAGGGCACATAGAAGAAGAAGAAGAAGTGTGTTCGATCCACAGTTGGTGCTCTATACCTTCGGCCTTGTGCCTCATCTAAGTAACGCTTAGAAAATCAGTAGTTTTAAAATAAGTATAATTTTAAAATAGGAAGTAAATTACTCTGAAAACAGAAAGAAATTTGACAGGATAGAATAAATAAATAAATAAATAAAATCGAGAATGCGAAACCAGTTAATTTGAAATAACAAAAGATAATAAAAAGAGGAGATAAATGTGTAAACGGTGTGCCCACAGAAGTACTCTAAACAGTAAAAGAACCATCGTGCTTACCTTTGATCTAAAATCGCCACAAATCGGTTTAAAGTAGGCGTGAGCCTGTGAGATCTGTGCGAGATATCGAATCTCACGAGTATTTTTTACGGCTCGCCATTTTTGTCGAAAGATATTTAATACCGAATCAGCAAGATGAAATAATTACAGTTGTAAAAATACTTTCTTTTGAGCTTCATTACAAATAATTTATAAAGGGGATCTTCTTATAGGCGTCAACTGTTCACTTCTGAACCTTTGAAGAGCGCGTTTTCCTCCTGACAAATAAAATTATTCCTCAGTAAGCGAAGAGGGAAATGTGATGTGTATTTGGAGAAAGGACCGTGGCAAAACATGATGCAAAGTCAACCTGGAAGTTGATTGCATAGATATGGATTCGGGAATTTGATATTCAGTTGCAAAGTGGATGCTAAAATCCTGGATCCGGAGAAAATGATTTGGGAAAACGTGAATGAAGCCGTCAAGTTCTGGGAACTGTTTGCTTTGGCAGGAGTTCCTTCCGGAAATGTATTCTCACACTTTTCGTCGCTGTAGTTACTGTTTAACTCGCGACAAATTAAATGACGCCAACTGTTTACTTCTCGAAATACTGTTTAAATTGAGGCATAAGGGTTCAAATTTGGTGATTTGGTGACGTAATACAATAGAAGCTAATTTGACAGTGTCCGTCTGTCAAAATGTATAGATCACTAATAATATTGACATTTGATGGAGTGTTTCAGCTTTTTAGTGGCGTATATTCACATGCAGTAATAGATGCACTTAATTTCATTAGACTGCGAAAAAACATTACGAAGGAAAGCATTATGGTAAAAATACAATCAGTTATTCTTGTTGAGATAAATGGTGCCGTCTTCCAGAAAAGTTCTCAGTCGATTTTAATAAAACTGGTGAGAAAATATATATATATATATTTTTTTTTTTTCAAAACATATACTGTTAAATATAACAGACAATGAATGTCTATTATGTTTAATCATAAGCCGTTCTAAACATTGTATTTTGGCCTTAATTTCAGGTGAAAATAATTTTAAAAAATTGTCCAACATTTGTATACATATATATTTTTTATAAGCTTTCGGCTAACATGAGCCATATTTGGAGAGGTTACGGGGACGTTAACGTAAAGATATCCACCATCAAAGATGAATTTATTTTGTGTTGACATAAAACATTGCAACGATAACAGTCACCGAATAGGAGACGCAGTTCGTAGATTTTTAAGGCGGTTCTATGACATCACACCGCGTGAACGACCAAAATGTTAACTGAACCATAAATGTAATTTTATTAAGCGTTGGCTGTTTTGATTTTTTTTTTATTTTGCTATTTAAATTTAAAATTAAATTTTGGCAAAATTTTTTAATGTATTTCTATTGCCGGTATTTTTTAAAAAATTGTATGGCTACAATATTTTTTAAATGTATTACTCCCCAAATTTTTCTCTTTGTAAATTTGTGCTGGCAATTTTTTAAATATATTACTTGTAAGGTATTTCTTTATTATGAATGTATCGCTCTCAATGTTTTTCTTTTATTTTTAATGTATTTTTAGTGCCATTCTGGCAATATATATATTTTAAATGTATTACTAGTAATAATTTTAGGTACATTACGGTCAATATTTTTTAAATGTATTTCTGTTAGTAATTTTCTTTTCTAGATATATTGCTGGTAATATTTTTCCCTTTTTTTAAATCCATTGCTGACAATATTTTTTACATATATTGCTGGTTATAGATTTTCTAAAAGCATTTTTTGTAATATTTTGAAATGTCTCGCTATCAATATATTTTTGTAAAAATGTATTTCTGGTAAAATTTTTTAAATGTATTGCTGGCAATGTTTCTTTCTAATGTATTGCTTGCAATATATATTTTTTAAATGTATAGCTGGTAATATTTGTTTTTAAAATGTATTGCTGGAAATAGTTTTTGAAATTCATTTCTGGCAATATTTTTATAATTCATTGCTCGCAATATATATATATAAACTTATTTTATAAATGGAACTTTGTGTGTGTCTGTGTGTGTGTGTGTGTGTGTGTGTGTGTGTGTGTGTGTGCGTGGAACCGTTACCTATAGACTCCGAAACGGCTAAACCGATTTTCTTGAAAATTTACACAGTTGTATTATAAGCGTCTGCAAGTGTTCTTAGCTAGGTTTTATGTCGAGGTACTCCCGATAAATATCGAAAATCGATTATCGAAAAAATAGGATTATAGAAAAAGTGGTCCGATTTTAATCAAATTTGATACACTCATAGACAAAGACATAAGAAACGATATTCAGAAGTTTCAAGGTCGCAGTTCTTACAATAGTGTAGAAAATCGATTATATATATATATATATATATATATATATATATATATATATATATATATATATTAAAGGCAAGATGTTTGTGTGTGTTTCTGTTTGTCTGTCTGTCTGTCTGTCTATCCTTTATACAAATCCACAATATTTATCCGATTCTCACCAAACTTCAAAATTTGACTTACATTCATTCATTTTTCTTTTAGTCTACGGTTTCACCTTAACTGGAAACAACTATTGCTTTTTAGTGTTTCGTGCCAACGTTCAAAGCGTCTGAGCTCCAGGACCAGGGGTTAGTTTTAAAGCTTTCATTACACCCGAGCAACGCTGGGTTATACTGCTAGTATAAAATAAGTGTGTTGATGCCATATATATATTTTCATGTATTTCTAGCAATATATTGCTAGCAATTTTCTAGCAATATATTTTTGAAATGTATTGCTAGCAATCGTTTTCTTTTTTTAATATATGCACTGATGGTAATATTTTGAATAAATTTCAGGTAATATGTATATTTCTAAATGCTACTAGAAAAGAAATATTTTTTGAATGCATTGCTGTCAATATTTCCCTTGAAACGTATTTCTCGCTGTATTTTTCTTTTTTAAATATAGTGCTTGCAATCTTTTTCTATTTTAAATGCATTGCTAACAATATTATTTTTAGCTTTCAGTAGGTTTTTTTTCTAAATAAATAAATGCAATATTTTTTTCAAATTTATTGCTGGTAGTAGGTTTTTAAATGTTTTTGTGACGTTAGTTTTTTAAACGTATTGCTGGTAATATTTCTTTTTTAAATATATTGATGGCAATATTTTTTTTAAATGTATTGCTGGTAATATTTCTTTTTTAAATATATTGATGGCAATATTTTTTTTAAATGTATTGCTGGTAATATTTCTTTTTTAAATATATTGATGGCAATATTTTTTAAATGTATTGCTGGTAATATTTCTTTTTTAAATATATTGATGGCAATATTTTTTAAATGTATTGCTGGTAATATTTCTTTTTTAAATATATTGATGGCAATATTTTTTTAAATGTAGTGCTTGCAATATTTTTCTCTTTTTATATTTACTGAGGCAATGTTACAGTTTAAAATGTATTACTGGCAATATTTTCCCTTTTTGAATTTATTGATCGCAATATGTTATTTTTAATTGTATTGCTGGCAATGGTTTTAAACATGTATTACTGGCAATAATTAAATTTTTGCTGGCAATATTCTTTTTTCAATTGTATTGCTTGCAATATTTTAAGCAAGTATTACTGGCAATAGTTTCCATTTTTAAACTTATTGCTGGTAATATTTAATAAATATGTTACCTGATATTTTACTATAAAATCTATTTTAAAAAATTCATTGTATTTTCACCTATGGAGGTAACTATTTTTTCATATATGCGAGTCTAACAGGTGTTATAACCCCGGTTCTGAGTGCAACTGGGAACCATAGAAATTAAAAGGTGGTTCCGCGTTCCTTCAAAACCTACAGACCAGAGGCATTGCTGCCGGATGTAGTTTATCGTCATACCAAGGACAAAAAAGAGAAGAGGAAAACCGATAAGAAAACAAAATTACTTGCTGTAAGGTGGTTGTTGGAACAATCTTGCAAGAAATAAGAAAGAAGTGGTTAACCGTTTATTACGCCTCCATCTTCAATGCCAATCGAGAAAAAATATGTACAGAAATTCTAAAAAACGTGCAGAAACATTATTATTAAAGAATCAGCAGTCTACTTTTAGACACATCTGCTATTTCTTCTGGTGAGAGAAGGAAAGCAGCTCAGCATTCAAACATTTTACTTTTTTTCAGGAATTAAAGAATATAAAAATTGTCCATAGATTTTGATGTAATTAATAAGCTATGAATTCCCCCTCATTCGAATGTGGTTGGCAGGTGTCAGCCATATATATAGACTAAGGCAAAGCGAGAGAGAGAGAGAGAGAGAGAGAGAGAGAGAGAGAGATCTTCCACTAGAGGTCTATTGGTCTACCACTGAGTACGCCTACGTCTCAGGATAGTGTATACGACGATTACGTCTACGTACTAGATTGTTCTACCCGGTTACATTTGCCTAAACCACTTAACTATCTCGAATGATATATATCTATATACTTTTCCGGGACATATTAGTTTTTATTGTTCTGAGTGTTGTATTTAGTATCTCTATTCTCGGCGTGTTGAACTACATAGTAGTTTTTACTGTGTGAATAATCTTGAGAAAGAGTAACCGTTTAAATAGTCCCATGCCATGCTCGGCTGGGCTGACGTGAGGGTCACTTCTATTTTTATTCTTTAATACGCCATCTTCGCTACTGAACAGTGTCTGATTGATAGCGGAGGGGAACGGCGTTTATTAATAGAGTTTCTCTAATCATAAAATGTCATAACATGGCTATGTGATTTAAAGAGGATATTTTGTTATCAACTAGAATTTTCCTTACAGGTTCTGTTAATTTATGAGTTAATTAAATCTTTCTAACAGCATTTGATTTGTCAGGTAACATGTAAGGCGTCTATAAAATGAGTTGGTAGTATGTCCGATAATGGTAACTAATTTGCGACAAAAAAGGCAGTCTTGTACTGGGCATTGAAATTAGTACACTATATTGGTCATCACTGGTTTTGATTTGGTGAGTTTGTTTTGGTAAGTAACAACAAGGTTAACGGTCTTCCGCTTTTTGTCATATATTCTAAACTTTACACGTTTTTAAAGGTTTATATTAGAAACATGGTGTTTAATAATTTTCGTCCTAGCAAATTCGTCCTGCTTATAATTACAGTGTATCTGGTTACGATAAAATATGTTTATCTCTTGTGTTATATTCTCAATAAAAAAAATTGATTAAATCATCCTTGTCAGAGGTATTCAATAAACACACGCACACACACACAAACACACACACAGACGCACACATTAAACACACTCACACACACACACACACACACACACACACACATATATATATATATATATAATTCAGAAATTAGTTTTTTTAATGAAACTTGTATTCATGTTTTATTGATTATGCAAAGGCGTTTGACAAAATATGCCACAAAGAATTGATAGAGATGCTTGGCAACCTCGACATATTTGGGAAAGACATAAGAGTAATCAAGAATCTCTACTGGCACCAAACTGCCTGCATATGACCGACAGGTAACGAACACAGTAATTATACTAAGATTGAAAGGGGCGTAAGACAAGGATGCGTCTTTTCACCGGATCTATTCAACTTATACAGCGAGACTATTCTGAAGACCGTAGAAGTTATGCCAGGATTCATCATCGGAGGCCACAATTTAAACAATATAAAGCACGCAGATGATACAGTGCTGATAGCAGACAAGAAAGAAAATTACAAGACCTCCTACAGAAGGTAGCTGAAGAGAGTGACAAGAAAGGATTACAAATAAACTGCAAGAAAACCGAATGCATGGTCATCAGCAAAAAGGGCAGCCCAAAATGCCAATTACAGGTGAGGGACTCTAAAATCAAGCAGGTACAAAAATTTAAATACCTGGGAAGTGTTCTAACAGAAGACGGAAAGTTGTACACTGAGATCGGAAGGCGAATTGGCATGGCGAAAGAAGCATTCCAGAAGTTGAGTAAAGTATTAAGAAACAGGACAATTTCACTAGAAACAAAGAGGAGAGGACTGGATTGCTATGTGATGTCGGTTCTTCGGTATGGCAGTAAATGTTGGACAATATCTTCGAAGATGAAAGAAAAACTTGAAGCAGCTGAAATGTGGTTCTACAGAAGGATGCTGCAGATATCATGGATCGAGCATGTGAGCAATGATGAGGTTTTGGAAAGGATGGAGACAAAAAGGAAATTAATACTGAGCATCAGGAAGAGACAAATAATGTTCCTGGGACATGCAATGAGGAAGAAGGGCTTGGTGAACCTGTTACTAACAGGCCAGATAGAGGAGAAAAATAGACAGAGGAAAGCAGTGGATAACATACTTGAAGGACCTGATGAGGTGGAGGACGGAACGAGGGTTGCGTGGTGT
Source organism: Ascarosepion bandense (assembly GCA_037127315.1). Taxonomy (NCBI): domain Eukaryota; kingdom Metazoa; phylum Mollusca; class Cephalopoda; order Sepiida; family Sepiidae; genus Ascarosepion; species Ascarosepion bandense. Next base: position 3,049,016 of record JBBBDQ010001313.1, read on the forward strand.
TACAGGAGAAAGCGTGCTAAGAGCCACCAGGGATAGGGAGATGTGGAGAGCCATAATCGCCTACGTCCTGAAAGGACATGGCACATAAAAGAAGAAAAGAAAAAGGTTTCAAAATGTTCGTATCTTCAGGTGATTTATAATAACTGATTTGCCGTTTTACAAACTTTTTTTTATTAAGTTGGTTCTAAGCTTTCGACTCACATGAGCCATGTTCAGAGAGCTTACAAGGACGTTAACATAAAAACATCCACCATGAAAGACGATTTTATCTTGTGTTGACATAAAACTTTGCTAAGCAACGATAACAGTTACCAAATAGCAAAAGCAGTTCGTAAATTCGTAATTCGGTTCGATGGCGTCACACCGCGTGAGAGCTTGAAATGTTAACATATATTTAAATGCAATGTAATGTGCTATGACGAGATTTAAATAACAACCAACTAAATAAAAAATCATCCAAATGTTGGAGAATTTTTGTCTTTAATTTCACCTGAAATTAAAGCCAAAATACAACGTTTAGAATGGCTCATGATGAAACATAACATACATTCATTGTCTCTTATAATTTAACAGTATATGTTTAGAAAATTATCTGTTGCCTAAATACACTATATATATATATATATATATATATGTATGTATGTTCATATATATATATATATATATATATTTATATATATAGCATTAATAATAGATAAGTTTTCTTGTCAAAATGTTTATGTTAATTTTAATCACGGTTCAATTATTTCCATTAGTTTTGTCTTGTAGAAGATTTAAATTTCTGTCTTCGAGAGATTGAATTCTTAACGGTTTGGTAAGCGAACGCAAGCAACATAACTCGACTATATTCTGTAAAAAACGGTTTAATTTCTATTTTTGTCTTCAGAAATTGAATTAAATCAACTTTACAGTGTTAGCTGCTTGTGGTAAGTCAACCGGGATTCAGCCCATTTTTCAGTCTGTTTTTGTGAAATTTCTTGGAAATTATTTTATTTATTTATTTTTTTTTTTTCGTCTTTTGGCCGTCTTTGTTTTTTTTTTTGTCACTTAATTTGTGTAAATAATTTTGCTATTCAAGGGTATTTTCGACTAATGATAAATAGCATCACGGTTCAATTATTTCCATTAGTTTTGTCTTGTAGAAGATTTAAATTTCTGTCTTCGAGAGATTGAATTCTTAACGGTTTGGTAAGCGAACGCAAGCAACATAACTCGACTATATTCTGTAAAAAACGGTTTAATTTCTATTTTTGTCTTCAGAAATTGAATTAAATCAACTTTACAGTGTTAGCTGCTTGTGGTAAGTCAACCGGGATTCAGTCCATTTTTCAGTCTGTTTTTGTGAAATTTCTTGGAAATTATTTTATTTATTTATTTTTTTTTTTTTCGTCTTTTGGCCGTCTTTGTTTTTTTTTTTGTCACTTAATTTGTGTAAATAATTTTGCTATTCAAGGGTATTTTCGACTAATGATAAATAGCATCACGGTTCAATTATTTCCATTAGTTTTGTCTTGTAGAAGATTTAAATTTCTGTCTTCGAGAGATTGAATTCTTAACGGTTTGGTAAGCGAACGCAAGCAACATAACTCGACTATATTCTGTAAAAAACGGTTTAATTTCTATTTTTGTCTTCAGAAATTGAATTAAATCAACTTTACAGTGTTAGCTGCTTGTGGTAAGTCAACCGGGATTCAGTCCATTTTTCAGTCTGTTTTTGTGAAATTTCTTGGAAATTATTTTATTTATTTATTTTTTTTTTTTTCGTCTTTTGGCCGTCTTTGTTTTTTTTTTTGTCACTTAATTTGTGTAAATAATTTTGCTATTCAAGGGTATTTTCGACTAATGATAAATAGCATCACGGTTCAATTATTTCCATTAGTTTTGTCTTGTAGAAGATTTAAATTTCTGTCTTCGAGAGATTGAATTCTTAACGGTTTGGTAAGCGAACGCAAGCAACATAACTCGACTATATTCTGTAAAAAACGGTTTAATTTCTATTTTTGTCTTCAGAAATTGAATTAAATCAACTTTACAGTGTTAGCTGCTTGTGGTAAGTCAACCGGGATTCAGTCCATTTTTCAGTCTGTTTTTGTGAAATTTCTTGGAAATTATTTTATTTATTTATTTTTTTTTTTCGTCTTTTGGCCGTCTTTGTTTTTTTTTTCGTCACTTAATTTGTGTAAATAATTTTGCTATTCAAGGGTATTTTCGACTTTTACTAAGTTAAAACTTTGTAAGCCTCAGTCACTTTTTCCTTGTTTTTTTTTTTTTTTTTTTTTTTTTTTTTTTTTAATTGGAGTAGATAGTTTCTACTATCGCCCGGTCTCACACTCCACCCCCTTCTTTTGAATGAGTTTAGAGGTGATCACCTTGTTTCTTGTTTAGGAAGGGGTTCCCGGTTCATCCCCTTTCTCTGGTCTTGGTGTTAGTTCAGCTGGAAGCTCTTTGCAGTTACGGAGTATGGTGGCAAAGTCTTTACATTCTGAGGGTACCGGGTTGGCAGTTTCCTGGTTGCTGCTTCCGACTGGTAGTTAGGAGCCCGAACTCTTGCGTAGCGTCTTGAGAGGCCGCTCTGATCAACAGTTGAATAATACCGGGGTTCTTGTAGTGCCATATCGCGCATGGACGGGCGTCCCTGCATGAACGTTCGGTGGGCAACCCCGAGGCCACATTATGTTGTAGGCCGCGCCAGTCTCCATCCTTCACAAGTTGCAAATGATTGACCGACTGATTCTATTCTAAGACCACTCCTTTAACTGAATTACTATGGAAAAAAGCAAACATAATAACAAAACTAAACCAGCTCATTTGAAAACGCCCAAACCTGTCTGCATCTCTTTCACTAACATACGCGGCATCCGCACCAACTTCCCCAGCGTAGATTCTTTCCTCCATAATAACTCACCTGATATATTAGCCCTATGTGAAACTAATCTTAACCCTTCTATCCCCTCATCTGAGTTCTGCGTTCCTGGCTACCTTCCCCTCTTCAGGAAGGACTCCAATGTTCATATGCATGGGCTTGGTGTCTATGTCAGCGAACACCTTCCCTTAGCTAGGGTGTCATCTTTTGAATCCCCAGATCATTCTTTCATGTGCTTCCGCCTCTCACTTCTCAGCTCGATTAGCTATCTCTTCTTTCTGTACCGCTCTCCTTCCTCCCCTGATTGTTCGTTACTTGACATCATTTCTGACAATATTGACAAAGCCATTTCTACCCATCCCTCTGCCCATGTATTCGTGTTTGGTGACTTTAACGCCCACCACACCAAGTGGCTGAAGAACGCTGTCACTGACCCTGCTGGTGTCCACACCATGAACTTTTCAATCACCCAATCCCTTACGCAAGTAGTGGACTTCCCCACGCGTTTCTCCGACAACCCTAACGGAAGGAACTCACTTCTAGACCTCTGCTTCACTTCCATCCCAGACTCTTGCACTACCAGACAACTCTGCCCACTTGGAAACTCTGAACACACTGTAGTGTCCGTCAATATTTCACTCCACTCCCGCCCGACCCATGAAACACAGACAAGTAGAATATCATACTGCTATCAAAGAGCAGACTGGGATTCGTTCCGAGACTTCCTCTGTGACATCCCTTGGAACAACGTCTTTAGTCTTCCCATCGAAGAATGTGCATCCGAGGTCTCCTCCTGGGTTAAGGCTGGCATTGATGCCTTCATCCCTGCTAGGAAATTCCAGCTTAAATCTCATTCGTCTCCATGGTTCTCACCCGCTTGTTCGGCTGCCATTGCCCACCGGAATCATTTCTTCCGACTTTATCGTAACTATGCGTCGGAACAAAACAGGCGCCTTTTCACTTCAGCTCGTAATAAGTGTAAAAGGGTACTTAACGAAGCTAAGGTGTTGTTTGCTGCCAGAATGAAGCAACGCATAGCATGCTCTAAATTCGGCTCTAAAGACTACTGGCGACTCTGTAAAAGAGTACTTAACAAGAGCAAGTCCACAATACCCCCGCTAATCAACAAATTTGAGGTCCTCACCTCCCCAGCAGATAAGGCTGAATGTTTTGCCCGCAGATTCTCGAACAATTCGAGTCTGGACTCGTCTGGAGTTTTTACACCCGACTTCTCACCTAGAACCGAGGCACAACTGAATGATGTCCACATTACACCTTCGCTTGTCTCTAAGATAATCTTAAAACTTGACCCTCACAAAGCGAGCGGTGGTGACGGAATCCCAACCATAGTCTTAAAGAAATGTGCCCCTGAACTCTCCTCTATCCTTTCTAAGCTCTACAACCTCTGCCTATCTGCTTCCTGCTTTCCTGCCTGTTGGAAATCTTCCTCTATAGTTCCTATATTTAAAAACACTGGAGAACCCTCTGACCCTGCAAATTACCGCCCTATCAGCCTTCTTCCGATCTTTGGCAAAGTGTTCGAAGCCATTATCAACGCCGAGGTGGTTCAGCATCTCACAGCACACAGGCTCCTCTCGGACAAGCAATATGGTTTCCGCTTCACCAGGTCTACTGCTGATATGCTAACGACCATCACCGAGTACATATACCAGGCACTCGACAGGAATGGCGAAGCTCGAACCGTTGCATTGGATATATCTAAGGCGTTCGACAGAGTTTGGCATGCTGGCCTTCTATGTAAACTGCGGAGCTATGGTATAACTGGACATTTGTTTGAACTAATCCAGTCATTCCTCTCTAACCGCACAATGAAAGTGGTATTAAACGGACATGCCTCTCAGAACTACCATACAAACGCAGGTGTCCCCCAAGGCTCCATCTTAGGTCCTACACTCTTCCTGATATATATTAATGATCTGCCTGATTCCATAAGAACCCAAATAGGTTTGTACGCCGATGACACCACAGTTTACTCTCGCCTCCAACAAAAATCTGGTGTAGGCGTCAAAGCTAAACTCGCAGCCGAGATTGAAAAAGACCTCCAATCCATATTGGACTGGGGTAAGAAGTGGCTAGTAAATTTTAATGCTTCTAAAACGAAGCTACTGTCAATTAACCATCATCGACAATCTCACCTACCTCCCATTAGCATGGACCAGGCTTGCCTCCCAGAGAGTAAAACACTACGCCTCCTTGGTCTCACACTTTCAGCGGACCTCAAATGGAATGACTATATCGAATCCATTGCTAAATCCGCTGCTATGAAAGTCGGTTCTCTGTGTAGGGCCCGGAAGTTTTTTCCGTCTAAATCTATCCTGCACATTTACAAATCTACCATCCGCCCGTGCATTGAATACTGCTGCCATATCTGGTCGGGTGCCCCTGCTGTTCTCCTCGGGCTTCTCGATAAGGTTCAGAGGAGGGTCTGTAATGTGATAGATACCGACTTGGCAGACCGCCTGCAGTCTCTCTCCCACCGGCGAGACGTGGCTTCGCTGTGTCTCTTCTATAAATACTTTCACGGCTTCTGCTCCGATGAACTTAGATCACTGGTGCCCCCTAAATACGAATTTGCACGAGATACTAGATTAGCAACTAGATCCCACCCTTTTACAGTGAAATCGATAAAATGCAGCCGTAACTTCTACTCCAACAGTTTCTTTCCTCGCACTTCCCGACTGTGGAATTCTCTTCCAAACGATTGCTTCCCCGACGGCTACAATCTTCAGGAGTTTAAATGTAAGGTCAATAGACACCTCCTAACACACTAACCTGCTCCCATTCTATCAAACACTCTTCCCATCTGCCCGACACTCATCCTCGCTATCCTTACTCATCTATTACCTTTCTCCTGACATTCCCTATGTCTATCCACTCCTTCTCTTTACCTTCCCCTATGTAGCCCCATGCGCAATAGTGGCAGTGGAATGCCTTGCTTGGGGTGAGATGATTAAAAAAAAAAAAAAAAAATAGGAAAGACCAATGAGGTTCTTGATTATTAAATTTTAATTTTTTTCCTTTAAACAAAAATTTTGTTGGGGTTAGTGATTTTGTTTTCTTGATTCAGCAGGTGATAATTTAGCCTTTTTGACCTTTTAACATCTTTTTGTGGTGTAAAACAATGATTTCGAAATTATTGAGAAAAATAATTCTCGAATTTAATTTGGTGAAATTTCAAGAAATTCATTTTTGTACAGCATAATGTTTATAAACAGAAATCCTTGGAGAATTTCATCATAAAATTAAAAGAAAATGTAATAAAACTAATCATCTCACCCAATGGTGTGTAGGGCAGTAACTTTTTGCTACTGTTTCCTAACAAAATGTTTTTTATGGGGCAGGGTTGTTAGCATTGCGCCCAACAACCAAACCTGGAGAACCGGTGGATCATTATTTCATTAGAAAAACTTTTGTTTTTATGAATAAGATATATTACGGACACAATTCCCTTAAGAAAAATATTTTTGTAAAAAAGATTCTCTTCTGAATCGTAAAATAAAAATGCAATAAAACTAAGACATTATTTAATTAGAAAAGTTTTTTTATTGCTTTTATAAATAAGATTTATTAAAGACACTATTCCCTTAAGAAATAACTTTTTTGTAAAAAAGATTCTCTTCTGAATCGTAAAATAAAAAATGCAATAAAACTAAGACATTATTTAATTAGAAAAGTTTTTTTTATTGCTTTTATAAATAAGATTTATTAAAGACACTATTCCCTTAAGAAATAACTATTTTTGTAAAAAAGATTCTCTTCTGAATCGTAAAATAAAAAATGCAATAAAACTAAGACATTATTTAATTAGAAAAGTTTTTTATTGCTTTTATAAACAAGATTTATTAAGGACACTATTCCCTTAAGAAATAACTATTTATGTAAAAGAGATTCTCTTCTGAATCGTAAAATAAAAAATGCAATAAAACTAAGGCATTATTTAATTAGAAAAGCTTTTAATTGTTTTTAAGAATAATAATTATTATGGATATTGTTTTTAGGTGAAGCATGAATTTTGACAAGTTTTTGTTTTTATTTTTAAGAAATTTTAAGAGAATAATTTATAAAGTTTCAAATTTTTTATAATTCTTTATTAATTTATAGAGATTAGGTGATATTGCTATGAAATAAAAACTGTTTACTGATTGTAAATAGAAAAGCTTTTTTACAATTAAGCAAATTAAGTATTCTAAAAATAAAATAACATGATTTTTTTAAAGGAGCCGATTTTTGAAAATACGGGCGTCTATGCATGAGTTTATCGGAAAATAAGAGTCTAACAAAATAGTTTGCTAAATTTTTAAGATTAATTGGTATTTCAAAATTATATCAAAAAAGCGCACCCGTTATATTCTGGAAGTACTTTTTACTGATATATTCTCCTTTAGTAAAATAGCTAAATTTCTGTCTGTCAAGATGTCAATGGAGCTGTCAACACCTAATCAAAGCACGTCGTCCTGCGGCCTTGGCCGAGATAGAACTCACTGCACCCCCTCTAGTATTCCCTGTGTATTTGGAACCCTGGCGCAGTTTACAGCGAAATTCATAATCTTGTCAAACAGCTGAATACTTGATGCTTTGCCATGGCTACTAAGGGTGTTTTTATTGTGACACCAACACTAGATGGGTTGCCTCTTGGCCCCATCCTGTTATTTAACCCACAACTGGAGGAAAGTGACCGTGCCGTCAAATATGACGGCAAAATATCTAAATCGATATGCCGTCTAAAATGACGGCAACATATCTATTGATGTACCTATTACACGAGGCAAGAGCTTTCATAACTGGTAGTAAAGTTTAATAATTAATTGTAAAGAGAATGAACTGAGCCGACGCTGCCTCACTATTGTCTCTTTAATAAACTGCCTCTCTATTCTCTCTCTCAATGAGTGTGACAGGAAGGATATATATATATATATAAACAAGATGAAAATATACTAAAAAAATAGTAAATACTAATATATCTAAAACAGATTCTAGCAAAAAAAATTAAGTTAATCATATACTACTCTAAATCTAGTATATCCGACTCATTTATTCGCAAGGATTCTTCTCCCCCGGTTTGCGATTTGCAAAAAAACAACCTAGTTTACAAATTCAAGTGCCCTTTAGGAGATTGTACCTTCAACGGATTAAATAATATTTATGTTGGTCACACCACAAACTCGCTTTCACGACTCTTGACACTATACTTGAACGATAATTCTAACATTTTTAGGGATTTAAAACAATTTGCCTGGCCACATACACAATTTCAGAAAACCCTAGTTGAAAACACTGTTATACTTAAACATGAAAACAATAAACAAAAACTAAAAATTCTCGAAGCTTTATACATAAAACAGTTTAAACCTAACCTGCACAAGATAAACTACAATATATCCTTAAATTACTATAATTAATAACAAAAGCCATTAGGTTCCCATACTTATTTCTTGTTTTCACTCTCGCTTAGTCATGTGTGACGTCACGAGCTGTGATGCGACATTTGATTCCAGCGTCTTAAATGTACGAGTTTGTTGTTGCTTGTAAATCTTCCATCTAAACAAAAACAGTTCGTTTAACCGTGTTTATAATATATAATGTAATTTGACATCTTTGAAAATGGCTTATGTAAGCCGAAATCTTAAGTTGGATTATTAACAAAATTATGTATCAATATTGTAATAAATAATCAAAACTTGTCTATATTATTTAATGAAACATGCATTAATACACACACACACACACACACACACACACACACACACACACACACACACATATATATATATATCCTCTCAGGGAAGCCAGCTTTCCCTGACGATCCGTTTTGGGGAAACCTAGGTAGATTGTCTGGCTCTCTAGGTATTCTTTATATATATATATATATATATATATATATATATATATATATATACATATATATATATATTGTAACTAAGTTGTTGAACTCGTAGGTTTATTTACCTTTTTGTTCATGCATTTACTTTTATAAAGAGTGTTCGATACGAATGTAGAGCGTTATACTGTATTGGTTGTTACAATCTTTTTAAATTCATAGTATCACTACACAAAACATTTCTCATGTTTCGAAGCCAGCCCATTATGTTTTGTCTTCATCCTCAGGTGGTTTTTTTAGAAATGAGAATTATCCAGTTGAAAAGACCGTTTATTTGTGTTGGATTTGTTATTTTAATGTATTTTATTTTGTATTTGGGTGTGTGCTTTTTTGTTTTTTTATTTTTTTGTTTTTTTATGAAATATATTTTTTATAAAAAATATATTTAATAAAAACAAAAAATAAAAAAATTAAGGAGAACATTAAATTAAGGAGAAACCAAACCCAAAACAAAACAACACCTACCAACCCCTATACATTTTTATGAAAGATATATTTTATAAAAAATATATTTTACAAAAAACAAAAACAAAAACAAAAACAAAAAAACAAGAAAAAGCACACACCCCCAATACAAAATAACATACATTAAATTAAGGAGAAACCAACCCCAAAACAAAACAACACCTACCAACCCCTAAACCAAAGGCGCCAGCAGCACCAGCCCTTTCAAGATTAATAGATTAACCTATCATGAACTCTGCCAAAAACAAACACTTAACCCTCAGATCAGAAAAAAGGTCAACGGAACTCAAAATACAGACCAGCCCCTCTAACACCCAAAAATAACAAATCCAACACAAATAAACGGTCTTTTCAACTGGATAATTCTCATTTCTAAAAAAAAAACACCTGAGGATGAAGCCAAAACATAATGGGCTGGCATCGAAACATGAGAAATGTTTTGTGTAGTGATACTATGAATTTAAAAAGATTGTAACAACCATTACAGTATATATATATATATATATATATATATATATATATATATATATATATAGTGATTTTCTTATCGCAGCTTAGATCTGGTAGAAGGCTGAAGGTATGGGGTACCCGGTGAGAATGGAAGTCACTTCTTAGTTGCAATGATTCTAACAAGACAAGCCTGCTAACCATTACACCACCTCGAAGTGCCCAAATAATTGTCCTCCATAACGAATTTTGATTAAAAAAAAAATGACAAGGTCTGTTTATTTAATTTTTTATTATCCTTTCATATTTCTGGATAATGTATTGAGTGTTTTGATCGAAGTAAAATGTCCGAAATTCATACTTTGTTATTTTCGACTTTTGCAGTCATTATCACGAACCGATGTGGTATTTGTGTGTTAATTAGAATTCTTTTGTTTGCTTCCCAGTTTTCTTTGGGAAGCTAGACGTTTGAAATTGTCTTACGTGACGTCATGTGTAACGACTAGTGGGACCGAGGCTACACAAAATGATTGCGATTTTTTGTTTAATAAATTTCAATTTTTATATTCATACTTTTCTCAATATTTTCGTATTATTATAATAAAGTATGTGTGCACGTGAGTTATATCACATACACTTCAAGATAACTTTCTTTTTTAGGGAATGATATTTTATTTCATGTGGACATTAGGTTTATAAGTCGCAAAAATTCAGTTGACTCAGTGGATATAGACGTCGGTTAGTTTCTGTAATTTGAACCAAAGAGTTGTGAGTCCAAGCTGCAGCAGTGGTGAACAGGTAACTTTCAGGATTAGTGGGAGATAACTCAGGACTTCCAATCGAGACATTACTAGGCAACGAACGAGAATGATATACCCCAGTGATTGTAATAAAGGGTTCTGCTCGAAATTCCGGTGCCTACAACGGACGAAACGTCGTACAAATTGTAACAAAGATGAGGACACTAGTAAGAATAATGTAAATACTGCTTAAACGAACTATATTCTTTAGTCCCACGAGTTCTAATCTTCACGGCTAGGACTCACCATCATACGCACATTGTAGACAACCACCTTCATCCTATTCTACTGATGAGAAATTAGTTCCGCTCGAACAACTTCTTGCCACGAAATACTGGTCCGTAGAACCGATTCTCAAAGGGATGTTTTCCCGATCATTACAAATTCAAATCTAGGATTATTGGCCCCACATAACCGTATAGACTATGTACCTTTACTCATTTTCGATATCTAAATTTTAAATTGAATTTTTAAAAATTAAATAATTTTCTTGAAAATTTTATTTTGGTTTTAACTGAAAGCTAAATGATTAAATTTACTATTTCCATTAAGCAAAACACTCTGTGTATTTAAAACAGAAATTACATTGACTGGAATCTAAAAATTTTCAATTTTTTTTAAAACCTTTCTTTTTTAATTTTTTGGCCATTTTTGTAAACAACACTTAATTCTCGCTTTTAAAAATCTTGCAGAAATAAAATATACGTCTGTGAGGCATTATTTTTGGAAAATTAGCAAAGTTTATGTTAAATTAATCAGAATGGCACAAGTATTATTTATTTATAGCATGAAATTTAGAATAAAACTATTTCTTAATCACCAAGTTGAAATTTCTTACCTCTCAGCCCTATATCAAATGTGTTGACAGGTTATCAGATTGGAGATAAGATAAGTATGACGATCACAAGTGACATAATTGTACAAATTTTTTCGGAAGTTTGAAGAACATGACCTTTAATTTAAACATAGAAATTACTATTAAAAAGCTTCAAATACACACAAAAAATAAATTAAAAATCATTTTAAAAGTAGGGAGGCAGAACGATTTGTATTAAACTTTTTAATTTTCGATTATTAAATATAACTTTCGCTCAATAAGTTTTTAAACTAACCTCAACAAATCTTTGAAGTATGTTAAGAATATTTTTGAAACTATATAAATTATTATAATTAAAAAAATGAAAACAATTCTTTTACAATTTCAATATGAATTGAAAAAAAACTTTTCTTCAGACTCATATGTCCTTAAGTTTTATTATTTATTCAAGCAATTAAAAGCTTATCAAATTAAATAATATCATAGTTTTAATTGCATTTCTTATTTTGCTATAAGGAACAGATTTTCGGAAGGCAAAATTTTACAAAAATACTAGATGATTTACATTCCCCAATGAGTTCTGCGTTTAACTAATAAAATCATTTATTGCAACAAAATTTAATATCTTAAAATTTATTGAGTATACGTAGAGGAGGAGTGACAGATATAAAGAAAGTATTTTTACTAAGATTTAAAAAAAAAATAAAAATATAAAATATAACTTAATTCATTTGGAAATAAGTCCTGAAAGTTTCAATAAAATCCGACAATTATTTAATTTTTGCAAGAATTTCCAAATTAATGTGTTTGTCAACGGAAAAATACTGAGTTATGTAATATTACGTTTTCCGCTAACTAAAATCAAAACAAGATTTTTACCAAAGTTTGAAACGTGTTAGAAGGGATTAAAAGTTTTTTTTTAAATAATTAAAAAATGCTTTGATCTTTCCGCTTAATAATAATATAAATATTTTGATGGAAAAAGTTCGTTTGTCTTAAGTTTGGAGCTTTTTTTTGTTCATATTGTGCTGTTTTTATTCATACTACCTGAAGTAGTTGCCTTGTACAGTGTAAAAAAGAACAAATTCCTCTTCCATCTGGTCCGTGTTGTCCCTGGCGTCAGCTTTTCAAATCTTAAAGTTACACCATTGACTTAATCAGCGTAAGGCTAATTTCATTTTTTCTTATTTCACTTTTGTATACGAAAAATGATTGGCGGAGCTTGAAAAATCTGTAAAAGCTATTTCGAAATAATTTAAAATTACGTATTTGCGCATTTGCTCTCAGTATCGTGTGGATAACAAATTATAAACTATTGACACAGTTTTCCTAGTCCGTTTATCATTAACTTCGGATTCTGGCAAATTCTCAATGATTCAAATATGAGCATATCAACGGAATTCAGTAGACAAAAAAAGATTTGAATAGATTTACCAACTGTTACAGATTATTGAGAGATTATTTTTAAAAGAAGATATGAAAATGAAAGAAACCCGTCGATGAAGAAATTGCAATAAATGCACAAAAATCAGGAAAGTAAAAAAAAAGTGCGAAACTTTTTTTTCGTATTTTTTCAAATTTTATTTTCAATAAATCAAAATTTTAAAGATTTTCCCTCATGATTTTTTTATTACATGCCATAAACTCACTTTTGGCACAAATAAAATATTTTCTTCTTTTTTTACTGCTTGTTCACGATGGAATTGTATTGAAAATTCGTGTCAACTAAATCAGTTTGAATCTAAAAACAAATTGATCCCACCCAAACGGTTACCCACTGATCTAGCTATTTGTTTGTCTGCGTCACTATATATGCGTATGTATGTGTATTGATAGATAGTTACAAATGGATATCGTGATTTACTTATCTGTCCTTCACATATGCACACATATTAGGAGGGGCATTTTGGCATGTCTGAATATTACGCGCCAGATTCTCCTAGAAATATATATATATATATATATATATATATATATATATATATATATTACACTAGCAGTATAGCTCGGCGTTGCTCGGGTGTAATGAAAGCTTTAAAACTAATCCATGGTCCTGGAGCTCAGACTATTTGGACGTTGGCACGAAAGACTAAAAAGAAATAGTTGTTTTCAGTTAAAGCGAAACCGTAGACTGAAAGAAAAATGAATGGATGTCAGTCAAATTTTGATTTCCTACTATCGGTATCAAATAAGTTTTTTTCGTCGTAAACTAAATTTTGAAGGCTAAATAAGTCCTCTGAGTAAATGGTTCCATGGCTGAGACTAAGAACTACAATTATACCTACTTAGAGCCAAAACAAAAACTAAAATAAAAGGGATGAAAAAACAACAACAAAAAAACAAAAAACAGGTATACAGATAGATAAACAGACACACACACACAAACATCTTGCCTTATATATATATATATATATATATATATATATATATATATATATTATCGATTTTCTGCACTATTGTAAGAACTGCAACCTTGAAACTTCTGAATATCGTTTCTTATGTTTTTGTCTATGAGTGTATGAAATTTGATTAAAATCGAACCACTCCTTCTATAACCGATTTTTTCGATTATCGATTTTCGATATTTATCGGGGGGTACCTCGACACAAAACCTAGCTACGAACACTCACAGACGCTTATACTACAACTGTGTAAATTTTCAAGAAAATGGGTTGAGCCGTTTCGGAGTCTATAAGTAACGGACACACACACACACATACACACACAGACAAAGTTCCATTTATAAATAAGTTTAGATTTGTAAAAGAGTTATTACGTAACCAAGGTTTCTACCATATGGTGTCTTCAGGCGATATGCAATAACTCGTTTTACCGTTTACCGTTTTTTTAAGAACGCTCACCTAACGAGGAATTTTTGAACGCTCAGTTTTTACAATTACAAAAAATTTTAACGTTTTCATCCATGGTTGTATGAACCTAATAGGTATTTTTTAATCTGGTTACACTTAGTCATAATTTCTGTTCTTTCATTAAATAGTTCATTTTTGTTTGGGAATAGCAAAATCGCTAACTTTTTTATCCGGGCACAGTCTACATATCTTGCCACCATTGTATAGCTTGGCTGTTTGTACTATCCTCCACGTTGTGTTTGGGTCTTTTCCATATATTGATTTCAATTTCCACATGTGGCTAGCCAATTTTGTACGGTTTTTTAAGTTTTCGTTTTTGAATATAGAGTTGTGATTGAACCATCTGGTCTTAAAGGTGTCTTTGGGTGAACCCAAATATATTTTATTTTGACCATTTAAGACATGTACTTTGCCTTGTAAATGACTTCTTTTGTATTACAAAGTCATTGAAGTGGGCATTTATTCTTGTCTCTGCAGTTGCATTCTTTATTAGTGATCTTGTTTTGACAATGATATCTAAATCTCTAGCGTTTTGTTTTTTTATGAAACTATCTAAATTACTAGTACAACTATAACTTTGCTTGAATGTGTTTCGATTGAAAATTTTGCTTAGTTCTGAGCAGAAATATCTATCTATCTATCTATCTATCTATCTATCTATCTATCTATCTATCTGTCTGTGTGTGTGTGTACATTTATGTATATGTGTGTGTGTACATTTATATATATATATATATGTAAATCAGCCCGGTTTCAATATATGTATATATGTGTAAATTCAGTCGGGTTTCAATCCTGGGTAAAAAGCAATCGGCTGTCTAACCGTACTGATGAGCTGTGATACAGCGAAACAGATCTGTCTGCGGGTGACTATATATATATATATATATATATATATATATATAATGTTTATTACATGTTTAATTAGAGTAAATATGCTTTCCTATCGCCTGGTCGTTACTCCTTCCCTTACTCTTAAACAGGAGTATAGTTAATCCCTTGTTACTTGTTTAGGAAGTGGTTCCCAGTTTCTTTCCTCTCTTTAGGTTTTAATAATGGTGCCTTCGCAAGTGTTTGCAATGTGCGTGGATGGTGGTAACGTCTCTTCATACAGAGGGAACACTCTTGCCATGTTATGCTGATTTGTCATCTTGGCAACTCTGATCGTGTTGTGGTGTCTGTTAATGTCTTTTTCTACTCCCACGTCATCAGAAATCTGGGCCTCGTTCCGTAATTTCCTTTGTGATGTCTCTTGGAGCAAATTTTTTTAATCTCCCTGTTTAAGACTGCGCCTCTGAAGCCTCCTCCTGGGTGAAAGCTGGCATTGAGACTTTCATCCCAACTAAAAAATTCCAACTTAAACCTCGTCCATCCCCTTGGTTCTTTCCTGTTTGCTTGCCTGCCATCACCCACAGGAATCACTTCTTTCGGTTATACCGGAGTGACATGTTTGATCGCAGAAGCCATCTTTTATCTCTGCTCATAATGAATGCAAGCATGTCCTAAATGATGCTAAGCTGCTGTTTGCTGATAGAATGAAGCAACGTATAGCATCTCACAAATTTGGTTCCAAAGATGACTGGCGGCTCTGAAAGAGTGTGCTGAACAACAGAAAAATCTCGATCCCTCCTCTATTCAATCAATTCAAAGACCTCACACCCAGAACAGGTAAAGTTGAGTGCTTGCACGAAAATTCTTGTCTAACTTTACACTTGACTTGTCTGGAGTACCCATATCCAGTTTCCCACCTAGAACTGAGGTTTAACTGAGTAATATGTATATATAACCCCATTTTTGAAATATAATCTATGCATCTTAGAAAAACTTCTCATCTTAAACCATATCAAGAATCCATCATAAGAAAAGTGATTTAATGACAACATGCTGTCGGAAAAAATATTCATTTAAATTCTTAGAACCTGATTGATATAAATCCCTTTTTAAGCTAGCTTATTTCTTTTTTCTTTCTTTCTTTCTTTCTTTCTTTCTTTCATTCTTTCTTTCTTTCTAAATATTACTTTTAACAATTATGAATTAAACTCTTTTTTATTTTTGCTCCTTAAATTTTTAATTCCTAATTCTAAATTTTGCCTCTTAATTTTCTTTTAATTTTTAATTTTTATTTTATTTTATTTTCTTTTATCTTACTTTTATCTTTATTTAAAATTTTATAATTTTCAAATTTTCCCTACGTTTTTATCTACATGTAATATTTGAATATTTAAATTTTTAAGGCTCATGATTTACGCCCCTGTATATTTATTAATTTACATCATTATATATATATATATATATATATATATATATATATATATATACACAGTAGCGAGCATAAAGATCAGAACGATGTTAAGAAAAAGTTTAAACGTGAAATAACTTTTTATTTTAATGCTTCATAGAACATTTTATCAAGAAAAATGAGAAAATAAAGGCAAATTATAAAATTCCAAAATATAAAGCTCAATAAAATTATTTTGATAAAGTTATAAGAATAATTATATAACATTCGAAAAAAACAAACGATGATCAAAAATATCAGAACGATTAACAAAATCATACTATTTTAATGGATCCATCTATCCAAATGAAAATAGTACTTGACTTGAAAAACCCTTACTTTGAATATCAGCTTGACATCTTTTGCTACATAAGAAAATTAATGTCTTACATTCATTAACGGATATTTCCTTCCATTCTCCTTTAAAATTAGTCCATAGTTCTTCGACGTTTGTTGTATTCTTTTCTTTAGCTCTTTCATTTAGTAACTTCCAAAACAATCTCAATAGGATTCATGTCTGGTCTTTGAGCAGGCCTCTCCATAACAGTAACATCCTCCTCAGAAAGAAATGTCTTAACAGACTTCGCTGTGTGACATGGCGCGTTTTCATGCATAAATACCGCTGGTTGATTAATTGCATTTCTCAAATTAGGTACAACATGTTTCTTCAATATTTCTTTGTAGATAGTTGCGTCAATTTTACCGTGTAGCCTAACAAGAGGTCCCGTACCAGCGATGAAATCATGCTAAACATAATCACACTTCCTCCTCCAAATTTATCGCTACTTTTAGTTCACTGAGGCAAATATTGTTCCTTAGGACTGCGTCGAACGAACTTTCTCCCGTCACAACTGAACAGGTTAAACTTTGACTCATCGCTGAAATGAACACAATCCCACTGTTCTTCTGTCCACATGACGTGTTCAGTGGCAATTTTAATCGGCTCATTTGATTCTGTTTAGAAATGTAAGGCTTCGTGGAGGATACTCAACTGTTCAGACTTATTTCATTAAGTCTTCGGGCAAAAGTGTGTCTGATATTTTAATGCCAAGGTTAGCATTAACTCTTTTTTTATTCTTTACCAATCCATCTGTCTTCCCTTGCAGCAGTTTTCCTAGGCCTGCCAGGTGGTTTCTTGGTTTCACATGACCCAATTTCCTCAAGTTTTCTAAAAATACTATGAATACCACTTTTAGATTTCCCCACAGTCTTTGAAATACCGCGATTCGAGAGTTTATCTTCATTTTGTAATTTGACTATCAGTTTTCTAAGTTCTAATGACGTCACAGATTTTTTCGCCATGTTTACGATGCAAGAGCCAGTAAAGAGCCGGTATAATTTAGTAAAATACCCAATTTCATATTCTTACCCCCACAAAATTTTCAATAATGCAAATAATTAATAAATTTTATGGATTTATTTAATCGTTCTGATGTTTTTGATCATCTATTTTTTTCGAATGTTACATAATTATTCTTATAACTTTACCAAAATAAGTTTATTGAACTTTAAACTTTGGAATTATATAATTTACTGTTATATCCTTTTTATTTCTTGATAAAAAATGTTCTTTGAAGCTTTAAAATAAAAAGTTATTTCATATTTAGACTTTTTCTTAACATCGTTCTGATCTTTATACTCGCGACTGTATATGCCCTTCCACAGAAATATTGAATATTTACCTACATCTTAGGAAATAAGTTATCCAACAAAATTTTAGCACTCTCACTGTCCCCATTTCGCTCTCTCTCTCTCATTCTCTCTCTCACACACACACATATGTATATTTTATGTATGCTATTTACACACTTTCGACTTTTGTTCTCATCTTCGTTGCAATATTATCCGGTCTTCTTCAGGGGATTGGAATTTCAAATGGAACACTTTATTTTGTCAACCGGAGAAAATTGCTCTATATCCACTTGTCATGTTGCTTCCGTATATATTATTTTAGCTGAGTGGAGCTGAGAGCTAGTCTAGTCTCTGGGTAACTTAGGTATCTTTCGGAAATCTCCGATAACTCGAATGGATCTCTACGATTACACTATCTCTCTGCCAACTGCAACTGCAACTACTGTTCTCTCGATGTCAGGAGTATATGTACACTCAGTCGAGTCCATTATCATATAAAAAGGGGAGATCCCAGAACAAGGACAATAGTCCGAAAAATGCAAATAGTGTAAAAATTGCCATACTTCATCTCAGAAATATATATATATATATATATATATATATATATATATATATATATATGTACTAGTAATTTAGATAGTTTCATAAAAAAACAAAACGCTAGAGATTTAGATATCATTGTCAAAACAAGATCACTAATAAAGAATGCAACTGCAGAGACAAGAATAAATGCCCACTTCAATGACTTTGCAATACAAAAGAAGTCATTTACAAGGCAAAGTACATGTCTTAAATGGTCAAAATAAAATATATTTGGGTTCACCCAAAGACACCTTTAAGACCAGATGGTTCAATCACAACTCTATATTCAAAAACGAAAACTTAAAAAACCGTACAAAATTGGCTAGCTACATGTGGAAATTGAAATCAATATATGGAAAAGACCCAAACACAACGTGGAGGATAGTACAAACAGCCAAGCTATACAATGGTGGCAAGATATGTAGACTGTGCCCGGATAAAAAAGTTAGCGATTTTGCTATTCCCAAACAAAAATGAACTATTTAATGAAAGAACAGAAATTATGACTAAGTGTAACCAGATTAAAAAATACCTATTAGGTTCATACAACCATGGATGAAAACGTTAAACTTTTTTGTAATTGTAAAAACTGAGCGTTCAAAAATTCCCCGTTATGTGAGCGTTCTTAAAAAAAACGGTAAACGGTAAAACGAGTTATTGCATAATTTTGTCTGTGTGTGTATGTGTGTGTGTGTCCGAAATATATATATATATATATATATATATATATATATATATATATATATATGAGAGAGAGAGAGTTTTAGTGTAATTTTGGCACTTTAACTGAACAGGTTCATGCCGACTTCGAAGTTTCGTGAATACGACTCCTTCAATAATTGGGGCTGGGTTTCTTGCTGTTGAATCCCATTTTCTTATTCATAAGAATCTCGGTGTTATTTGATACTTTGTATGATTGGTCTTGTTTGTGACTGGTGGATGCTTTTTCCTTTTATTACTTTTTATTTTTATTCTGAAAATGCTTGATTTTCTTAAATGCTTTTTTATTGCTTTTTTGCTCTTATGAAAAATTTTTTCGTTTGTGCTGGTGTCATTTTAAATGTAGATTTAAATGTAGATAAATTCACATTTAAGCTGAAAACTGGCTAGCCACGTGTGGAAATGAAAAATAAAAAATAGAAAATGGAAATGACCCTGATGTAACTTGGAGCAAAGTAAAGATAACCAAACAATACATCGTTCGCGATGTGTGCAGATAGTTCAAAGGAGGAAAAGCTAGTCATTATGTTGTTTCCACAACAAAACAAAAATAATGAAAGATCAGAAATAATATCCAGATATAATCACACCTATAGATGTATGCTACGATCATACAAACATGGATGACAGTCCTTCTTAATTTTGAAAATTTTTGGTTGTTAAAAAATTCCAATTGCGCGTTTGTGAAAAATCCTTGTTTACACGTTGGAAACACGGAAAATCAGTTATTACAACTGCCTGAGGATAGCAAAAGGTTGAAACCTAGGTTGCGGAAACAAATCATTTCCGAATGAAAAGTATTCAAAAGTTCTAGAATATAAATACATTGAACACTTATTAATGCAACTGTGTATTGGTCTAACTTAACTATGACCAAAAATTCATTATATATATATATATATATATATATATATATATATATATATATATATGAAAAAGTTAAAAAGGTATACTTAGTTATAATCTGAGGAAATGAATACTACCTACCAACTCCATAACATCTACTATTCAGAACAATTTACCCCATCTAAACAACATACAAATAATCAGAAGCCTTTGGAAACTGTTATGAAAATAATCAGATCTTAGAAAAACCTAAAACAATAATAACTCAAAAGGAGGCATATAAAATAAGTTGCCAAAACTGTCCATCACAGTACATTGGAGAAACATGCAAAAACATATATGAACACAGAAGAGACCTCATGAATAACAACTTAACAAATGAACTGGTTATTTACACTAATAAATTCGACCACAATTTTCACCTAAAAATGCCATTTTCACCAAAAGAGAAAATAATTTACTCAGAAGGAAAATTCTTGAAAGCGCCGCTATCAAGGATATCAAAACATTAACCTACGTCCCAGTTTTTCAGAATCTCACCTCTCTTAATAGAAACAATACTTTCCCCAGCAAACATATACAACAAACATAAAATTGTCACAAAAAAAAAAGAAAAAAAGAAAAAAAAAGTTAATTTCCATCATTTTATCATCTCATAATATAACATTATATTGGACATGAAAAAAGTCTTTATCGCCATGTTTACGACGTTTCGGCTGTTGTATGCTCCGGCCTCCTTCAGGTGCTAGATATTTTGAACTGGACCCTTTATTTCGATCACTGGAGTAGATTGTCTATGGGTCAAGTCACTGGAACTAGCCAACATCTATATCCACTAAGCCAAGTGTCCTGGAAGACGAGGGTTTGGTTAAAAATTCCTAGCACCTGAAGAAGACCAGAACGTAATACGACTGAACAGTAAAGACAATAACGATGAGGATAACAGTCAGAACAATGTAAAAAATGTAAATACTACTCATCTCAGAAGTATAGGAAAATAAAAATCGTCAAATATGAACTATAATTTAAAAAAAATGTTTAATTCTTTCAGTTAATCTTATGAATAATTTGAGTTTTTTTAAGTAACCAACAATTTTTTGTTTATATATACTTTACTTAAAATAAAATCCATTTGTCTTGGTAAAATCAATTCCAGGACGGAACGCGTGGGCGAAAAAAATAGTTTTTCTCTTGTATCCTTTTTTAACTCTCTCTCTTTATATATATATAATGTCAATACTCATCTCTTAACCACTTGACTCTAGTTTTTTCTTCACCAACCTGTATATCCTTTCCTTTCTCTCCACCTTTGCAACTGTCATCACACCTGTATTCCCTTCCTTCTCTTGCTCCTTTCTAAGTGGTTCGTCTTTCACTTCACTTTCTTCTATCTATGTTTTTACTCGTATATAGCCCCCTGCACATCAGTGGTGTTACCGCCTTGCTTGGGGTGATACGATCAAAAAATATATTATAATAAAGTGAAAGAACAGGTAGATTAAAACCCACTGTTCCAGAGAGAGAGAGAGAGAGAGAGAGAGAGAGAGAGAGAGAGAGAGAGAGAGAGAGAGAGAACGAGAGAGGGAGGGAGGGCGGGAGGGAGGTAGAGTAAGTTGATGTGGTAATGATTCCAATGTCCAGCCTGTCTATATCTACATACACTCTACAATGCTGGCCACTATTCTCCCATATAAATAGGTTGGAATGGATGAACTGTTGTCTAAACCTCGCAAAATTAAAATAACACTGACATCACTTTTTTTTAACAGATATATTTACCAAAATTACACAAAAATATTTTCAAATGCTAAAAAGTAAATCTATTCAATATATTCGCCATTGGCTTCAGACAGAGTATTCAGAAGATTTCGGAATCTCCCGAAACTTTACTGGATGGTCTCCTTGTTTAAGTTCGTGAATGCTGCCATAATCCTTGCAATCAGTTTATCTTTGGTGATGCAAGGAGTTTTGTTGGTCCGTCGCTTAAACTGTGCCCCACACATAATAATCAAGGGTGTTGTAGTCTGGGGGGTTAGGTGGCCAGGGGTAAGAGATGATGTGATCGAATAATCTGATTGATTCATGACTAGGTTCTCTTTCTCTCCCGGTGCGAATGCAAAGCAATACAGCCTGCCTATCTATCTATCTATCTATCTATCTATCTATCTATCTATCTATCTATCTCAGTCTGTCCATATCTATCTATCTATCTATCTATCTATCTATCTATCTATCTATCTATCTAAAGTCTGAGTGTAAACTCTGTCCTTATTTCATCTATACGCTCCCTGGTGGGATTCCTTAGTTAATTCTCTGTAACATTGGGGTTGGTTAGAGAAGCAAGTCTACTAAATCCCACAAAGACTTTGGTAGAATTTGAACAGGCGTACAAGAAGTTATGTATTCCAACACACAAGATTTCCTGGTGAAATCAGCAAAATTTCCTGGTGAAATCAGCAAAATTTCCTGGTGAAATCAGCAAAATAATTAATTACAAATTTTTGAAAAAACTACCAGCATCTCTTGTTCTTGTGCATGTGCCATCACAACCATGGTAATTATATTCAGTCTGATGAAGACATAACGGATGAAATTCGTCAGAAATAAGCTTTTCCACACACACACACACACACACACACACACACACACATATATATTTACATGCCCATTCAGAGATTGCATCTCTGATACTACTCAAAAACCTAGTACATATATTGGTTTTACCACAACCACGCTCTCCCGTAGACTTACATGTCATCTTTCTGATCAGAGTACTATTAAACAACATTTCTCTGAAAAACATAAACATGTAGGTAATATCAGACAGATTTTGGTCAACAATACGGTGATCCTTACTCATACACACAGTAAGAGGAACCTGCAGATATTGGAGGCCATGTACATCAAATCAAAACAACCAACACTCAATAAAATCAACTTTAAAACAGGAAATAACATATTACATTGCATTTGACTTGATGGTTTTGTTGTCATTTCGCGCTATCCCGTGGTGTGACGTCATAAAACCGCATCGCAAACCTAAGAACTGCGTTTATTATTATTATTTTTATTATTTTTGGTAACTATTGCCGTTGCCAAGCGGAGTTTTATGTCAACACAAAATAAAATCGTCGATAATGGTGGATTTTATAATATTTCAGTTTAAACTACCTCTCTGAAGATGGCTCATGTGAGCTGAAAGCTTAGAAGAAAACCAATAAATAATTATCCAAATGTTGGAGAATTTTTGTCTTTATTTTCAACTGAAATTAAAGCAAAAATACGACGTTTAGAACGGCTCATGATTAAACATAATAGACATTCATTGTCTCTTATATTTAATAGCATATGTCTAGAAAATTACTTGCTGCCTCGATATACTAAATATATATATATATATATATATATATATATATATATATATATATATATATATAAATCCAGGTAAAGAGGATCCAAGGTTTTACGATTTTGAGTTCCCTGGCATTTCTTTTTTTTATAGACAGTGCTCAATACAAAAATTATTGTAGAGCATAATATATTCATATAATTATGAATTAAAGTATATTTCGACACGGACATTTCTGTTTCGAGATAGAATCTCGTCATCAGTTAATGTTGGATGTTGGTTGTAGAAATGATTTACATTTAAAAAAATCAAGGGAGACGGAATATTTATATCGGAATTTCGGCGGAAATTTGGAAGCCCAGCTTCACCAACCCTAGGTTAAGATACCAAACAGCCCTTTCTAGAAAATACTGGGAATTAAAAGAAAGTAACTTAAATCAACAGATTAATTGGAAACTCATAGGCAAAACTAGGACCCCTAATAGCTGAAGAGATAGATGTAATCTATGTTTGACAGAAAAAATAATTATCCTATTCTCGCAAGTAGTCCCAATAAAATTAAAAAAAAAAATTAAATTTGGCCAAGCAGTTACCTCTCTAGTACCTACCACCCACTAACTCAAGGTTCAAGCCACATGCCTCCCACTACCAAAGAAGAAATGACGACTAAATTCTTTCCCCTAGCCTAACCCAAATAAAACCAATACATCCCAACCCCTTTCCTTTACCTGAGCTAACTTCTGGGCTTAGAATTGTTTCTCATTCTCTGTTTATATGGGATCGAAGAATGCATGACTTAAAATGACATGTTGAAAATGGCTATTTCCCCACTAAGTTTTATATGATTTTACAGATATATATATATATATATATATATATATATATATATTATAAATTATGTTTGAGAACATGTACATTATTTTTAAATATATGTCCTCGACAATCATATGTTTGTTTCAACGTTGGGTGCCCAACGTTTCTTCGGGAGGTAAAAGCAAAACTGAATTCGTCTGCTCTCAATATTTGGTTCATTGTTGTTGTGGGAGGTTGGTTGGGGTTATTGATAATGAAGGGAATGTGTCTTGTATTGTCTTTTAGAGTCTTGAAGAGCCTGGTGTGTAAGTGCTAAATTGTTGATTAATGGTATTATCTGTTGGAGTGTACGTTTTTATCTGTCGGGTATATCTTTTGGTTAGAATTTCGCAGAGATTGGTGTATGTTGGGGGTTTATTACTCGGTCAGTTTCGTGTGTTTGCATGGGGTTTTCTTGTGTGTGTGATTGGGGACTTGTCTTGTTTGTTGACTTCAGAATTTTTAGGCGTCTTGCTTCGCTAGTGTTGGATTTATTTGTGTCTGTTGTTACCAGACAAATTTTATTTATTCTCTTTCATTTAGTGGCGAGTCTGTTTTTCTTAGGGTTCCTTATATAGACGTGATAGGGGCGGGGTGTTTTTTCTTTTTAATTTTGATTTTGTCAGTACGGCATATTTTGTATTTTATTTTTGTTTTTTATATTTTTTATTTTTTTATTTTAGCGGGATGGGGGTGTTTATTCATGTATTATTGTATTTAGGCAAAGTTGTTTCTAAAATGTCTAAACTTGCATTCTTTCGGAAGTAAATGCAAATTTCTATTTTGTCAGCTTTTATAATGTTTCTAAATTTGTATATTTAATCTTAATATTTGATTTAGAAGATCGATTTTTTCCTTTTAATTTTTTTGATTCTTTTTTAATTTGGGAGCTATTTTTTATTCTTTTTTAATTTGGGAGTTATTTTTTTCTTTTAGAATATTAAACTTTGATCTATTTAAGTGTGGATTGTTTTGTATTTAGGCGAGGTTATTATAAAAAATCAAAAATTGTATTTTTTAAAGGGCAAATGTAAATTTTTATTTTATCAGTTTTTTATAATTTATATAAATTTGTATATTTTAATCTTGATTTTGAATTTAGGGGATCGATTTGTTTTTCATTAATTTTTTAATTATTCCTAGATTATAATTTGGGAGCCTGTTTATTTCTTTTAATTTTACATTTTATTTATTTAGATGTTGTTGTGGGTATTAGACCTTACTTTAAGGGTTTATTAGATCGATTTTCTGTAGCATTTTCTAACAAGAATATCTAGTCAAACTCCTAGTATTTCTTAGCATGATTGTAGGGTTAGGTCCCTAATGTGTTTACAGTTTACTGTGGTTTCGTGCTTCTGGTTTAAAAGCTTGTTACTATTTATATATTTAAGGATCACTATTTTTTCTTGAAGGCAAAGAAAACATGGTTCTTTTATTGATTTTGCTGTTCTTGCTTGTTTGAGGATTTTCCCTTTAACCTTCGGTGTTTTATTTTTGTTTTTTAATTTCCAAAAGTATTTGGAGAGAGACGTCATGTTTTGTTTTTCTTTGTTATTGAAGGATGA